>CM068487.1:25072500-25600000 GCA_034769265.1 Remorina albescens
GGTCAGCTCTTCCTGTTTTTACTAAGACCTCCCTGTGTCTTTGCTGTTTCATGTCTTAAAGTTGTCCAAACTTGCAGCTTGTGAGTTCCCACACAGCAGATATTTCTGACTTCACTTGACCTGAATTTACTCAGACACACTTCCCTCTCTTTTTTAAGATGTCCATACAGACAGTGTTCTTCGCTGCTTATTTCTATATTTTTTACCTTTTATAATGAAGTATTATGCCTGAGCCAACAGGCTGGCTGGTCCACTTGACACCCAGATATCAGATTCATAGCTGCTGGATTCATGGATTCATTCAAAATATCTTTTTTAAGCGTATTGTTGAAGTTACAGATGAAACATTTGAGCACAACATGAACTTTAACAGGGCGTTTTTTTTTTTTTTTTTTCTAAAACAGAGAAATGTGACAGGTTGCATGTGACTGACAGCGATTATAAAAGTGTAAATTAAGAAGTACAGTGTGAGCTGGTGAGGGAGTGATATAACGCGGTCATTTCTGGCACACTGAATTTGGAAGGAGCGGCGAAAAAGGAAAGGAAACAGAATCGTTCTGCTTCCAGAGGCTGAGTCATGGAGGCTGAAAAGCCAAAAATGTGTGTGTGTGTGTGTGTGTGTTTGTGTGTGGGGGGGTTATCGACCTACATTTCTGTTTGGGTGGTGACAGCTCCACCATCTCACATGTAACTCTGTGTTATAAAACTTCTGCATGAAGCTGCTTCAGTCTGTTAAGTAAGAGTGATGGATGTGGGGGGGTACAGGAGATGATCACAGGAGGGTAAAGTGGGGGTGGGGGGGAGAGAAAGGGGAGGCGATGTGTGTGTGTGTGTGTGTGTGTGTCAAGGCAGAGAGGGAGGGAGAGAAAGAGAGAGAGGGGGTAAGTGAGTGAGAGAGGTATCTCCTCAGAAGTTCCTCCTCTCAGCCTGACACCAGCAGTCTGTTCCTTCTCCTTCTCCTCCTTCTTCCTCGGCTCTGGTGGTGAAGCTGCACCAGGTAAGAAAAACCTCTGACAAAAACTTTGTGTGACAACCTGTCTGTCGTCTCTGCATAATAATAATAATAATAATAATAATATTAATAATAATAATAATCCAAAAAAAAAAAAGAGAGAGAGAGAGGAGGAGGTGGAGGAAACAGCCGGGGGCGCGTTATAGTGCTTGCAGGAACGTGCACGATTGAAGAAGTTATTTACAAGTTGCCAACTCAGCAGCATTTTTTTTTTTTTTTACCTTAAAGTTTACCTTAAATATCTCCTCTGCACGCTCTAACTGACACGTGTCTTTACGTGCACATCGTTTTGTGCTGTGTTGCGTTGTGTTGTGTGTTGTGTGCGGCTGCGTGCCAAACTGATGTTCTGGCGCTGTAGACGTGGCTGCTCACATGAATCCATCAGGACGAGTTGTGTGAGTTGTTGCGGTGAGGCTGAGTAATCCCGCAGCTTGTGTCCACTTCATCATGCTGTCACCCTGGTCCTGGGGCAATAAGCCCTGTGGGGGGGGGGGGGTGATGATGTCATAGATTCAATTATTTCCAGTAAAGTGGGAGAAAATGTCAGGAGAATCGGTGGCATGTATGAGTGTAACTCTGCACAGGCAGCCGGACATAAATGCACATGCATGCAGCTGAAAAGCTTTTTTAATGCATGCGATGACAGGACACAGTAAAACTTTGTGTGCACTGAGCAGATGTCAGAGAAATCAAAGGTGTGTGTCAGCGTAATGCATCAGAAACTGATGAGGTGGGGAGGGGGCACCAAGTATTTCAGCAGGACAAATGAGCAAAAGTTATTGTGAAAGAAATCTCTGAGGAAGCGACAGAAAACACAAACTTGTGTAAAAGTCAAACTATGTGATGTGAACAGGACCAAGAGGAGCATCCCTAACAGACTGACAAGCTCTCGGTCATCCGTTGGTTTGGTAACTAACATTTAAAACCCTTAATGGAAACCTGAGAAGGTGGAGCTGAGGAGGAGTGAGGGGAAGATCTGACCCGCTCTGTCCTCGTGCAGCTCGCTGTGTGTGGTACAGTCTGTTAATCCCACAGTAGCTGTGACCTAGATGACCACACTGGTCTGTTTTCTTCTAAAAAAGGGCCGTATCTTAAATATTTACATCATGATCTACTGAAAAATATTTGAAACTGAAGACTGAGACCGCAAACTGACTAGAAAAACCATAAATCCAGAGAGAACAGCCGCTGATGATGAGGAGGACATCCCTTCATTAACTACTGAAACAGGCAGATTTTAAACTGGTGCAACGTTTAGCTCATTTGTTCACAACAAAACAAAACAAAAAGTTTAGCTGAGAGTATTTTTTGCAGATATTTGGCCAGAAACTTGAAACTTCTGTGGCGATAGTGGCGCCGACACAGTTCACCCTGAGGAGGAAATGGACATTTCAATAAAAAAAAAAAAAGTGTGCAACTGTACATCTGCGGCGGCTGAATGGGTTTTACATCGCAGCAGGAGTCGTCTAACTCACTCCAGCAGCCGCAGCAGGCGGTCGGAGGAAGCGGTCCAGCCACAGTCCACAGGATGTGGAGCAGATCCCACCTGATGATTTTGCCAACGATGTTTTCTGCCTTCAGGTGATCGAGGATTTAGCACAGAAGGTGAACCGCCCTTTCTGGAAATCCCGTGGGATTGTCAGAAGCCTCCAAATCTACTTTTTAGGGTTCACTGCAGTGAATCCTAAACGACTTCAGTCATTCCTCCAGTTTGTGCGCCGACACATCCTGTCCTCACGTTTGTTTTCACAGCTCTTGGTCTGGATTTTGTGTTTTGAGGGTAATTGAAGCTGCAGCCGTTGCAATGACTTTGGTCATCAAGTAAATGACAAAAGCTCCATTTGAACCGATTTCTGCGGAAGTCAGGGGAAATGTATGCTGTGACATCTGCCTGGCTGTGACAGTGAAGCGGCCTCAGATAACTGTCACATTAATATTTTATGATCAGCAGTCAGATAGAAATATCGAGGCAGAGATCTTGTTGTTTCATTTTTCTCTGTCACGCTCCATTCATCAGCTCCGATCCTGTTAACATTCAGCCATCACTGTGAAAAACTCATGGGAATCTGCCCGTTATCAGCCTCCTCCTTCCCTCCTTTGTTTATTTTTTGTTAGCTTCGCTCTCTTATCTGCCTTTTGTTTGTATTTTCTAATTATTCAGAGGCTGGAAGCGGGGGCAGATGACAGGAGGCAGAGGGAGACGTGAATGGGCCAAATGATAAGAAACAAACCTAGAGCGAACCTTTTACCCTCAGATGATGAGTTTATTTCTAAATGTGAGATGAAAATCAGAGCATAGATGAGGCGTTCGCAGGTCACCGAGTTCAGCAGCACATTTTGTCCTTGGAAATGTGTGCGGACGTTTATGTGTGTGAGGGGATCGAATCACCACCAATGTTTCCAAACTCAATCCACTCCAGGTGTGTGTGTCTGTGTGTGTGTGTGTGTGTGTATATGGAAGGCCACATAACTCGCCCCTTTCCTTCTTTTCTTTCCAACTCTATAGTTTTCTTTGGGGCTTAATGAAAGCTAATGTGGTACAATAAGTTTTTCTGGTTCCTTTAATCTGATTTCATTCGTATTCCACAAATCTTTTAAAATACTACCAGAGATAATGAGGAAAAAAAAAAAGTGCTTCACAATTAAGGATGATGACAGCTGACTAACTAAAACACTGGAATACAGCCATGATTCAGCCCTTTTTCTCAAACCACAGCTGCTTTGGCAGCGTTGCAGCTCGGTATATTAAGACAAGCTGTTACTGGAGGAATTAGCATCTCTGCTACATTTGCAGTAGATTCCCTCCCCCCTTCCCTGAGTGACTAACATCCCTCACTGACTAAACATTGGTGCAAAAAAAAGGGGAGACTGGAAAGAATCTCGAGGCCTTTGGGCACCACCTGAGGATTACCGTCAGTGTTTTCAACTCGGAAGATGAGATAACCCTCCGAAAATCAACAGTTTGTCCAGTTGGATGCGAAACACATAAACCGACTTACAAAATCCACAAAAGTGTTGGTTCTGCTTTGATGGTTTCAGTGTTTGCTTTGATTTTGGTTGGTTGGTTGGACGTTCCTCTGATCATGATGATGGTTTTAGAAGTCTCCCTTTGCTTTGGCATTCAGACCTGAGTCGCCCTCTTCAATAATGCTCAATAATCTCAAAAACCTGGATTGGTCGTGAATATTACTGCAATTATTAGAAAATACATATGGCTGTATTTCACATGATAGATTCTCCCTCCCTGAAACAAGAATTCATTCTCAAAAAACTAAATAATCAAATACATGCGGTTTAACTTTCCATCCCCTTTCTTTCCGCTCGTAGGTTGTGGCGAACATGTTGGCGGTGTGTCTGAGGCTGCTTTTGCTCCTCCCCTTTGTTTGCTGTGTCCCCTCCCCCTCAAGACCCCCTCCCAGACTCTGCAGACGCTGCTGCGACCACCTGGAGCAGCCACAAGCCACATCCCAGTATCAGATCCCAGAGGTCCGCACTGTCATCAACATGACCATCCTGAAAGGTAAGAATGAACGAGTGAATTAACACCACAGCAGTTTGACAAAAATCGATGACAATAATCGTCCTCTTTCAGGCCTCCTCTGCTCTTTCTGTATGTTGATGTTTAATCAGAAGCAGGTTATAATGGAACTATGCTGCTCCAGAGTGAAATCGAGACTGAAAAAGGAAAACAGACGCAACTTAAATAGAAACAATGTGGAATTACTTTAGAAAACTGGACTTCAGTCATTGAACGGCGACTTTAATGGCTTTTGACATTGTCTGTCATGGGATATAAGAGGTGGAATCAAATTACTGCAGAAAAATTACATTTTGTCGTCAGAATCTATCCACAAATGAACCCCATCAATTTTTCTCCGTTTAACTTCCAAACATGTACAGAGTCATAAAACAAGCCTGTCTCTTGTGTTTATGTGACTTTATGAGCGATGGGTCTGTAATTGAAAACATGCATGACTGAGACCCCAAGTTAGCCCCCCCACCCCTCCCCCATCTCCTGCACCGGCATTTGACTTAGGGTGAAATAGATCCAAAGATGATTGTCCCAAAAGCCCCCCTGACCTCAGGAAGCCCTAAAGGTCTTATGTTATATATGTGTAATATATAAAACTGACATTATTCATTCATTCATTCATTCATCTTCTGGTAGCTGGAGCCAATCCCAGTTCACACTGGGTGAGGGCGGGGTCACCCTGGACAGGTTGCCAGTCCATCACAGAGACAGACAGAGACCAACAACCACTCACACTCAGACCTACAGACAATTTAGAGTCACCAGTTAACCCAAACATGATATCTTTGGACAGTGGGAGGAAACCCACGCAAGCAGAACATGCAAACTCCACACAGAAAGGCCCCAGGCCGGGAACTGAACTCGCGACCTTCTTGTTGTGGGGCAATAGTGCCCCACAACAAGAAGTGCCGCTAAGCGCTATTATCAATTGAATTTGTGTTTGCAAAGTTGCAACATGTACAATATGAACTGGATCATCGAATTTGTACCATCCTCATCCTGTGGCTCTGTATCAAACCTCTGTTTTAGTGCTTTTAAATATTTCGGTCCATTGCAAGATGTGTATTTGGAAATTAATTTGTGTGTCGTTACATAACCACAGACTAACAACAGCAAGCCCCAAGGCTCCATCGCACATGATGCAGATGAATCCTGTCACAGTCTAATCTGTAAAGGCTTGTATAAACTATGTAACTATCAGGCGGTGAGGAGAGCCAACTGTGAAGATGCTCGTGTCTCCGTGATTAATTGTGCGTTCGTGCATTTATTTTTATCTGTTGGTTTGTGTTTAGACCTGTGGGAAACGTGAATGATGGAGAAGTATGACATAAGGACAAGTGATTAAAAATACAGAGATTTGCAGAAAGTCCAAGAGCTGCATAGTCACAGCTGGAGAGGGATTTGTGAGAACATGTGTATCTAATATCAGAGAAACAGGGTCCAACTCCCACCAGAGCGGTCCAAACGATGTGTCATCACTTTGCTGTTTTATCTGCGGGTCCTTTGATAACTGGACACGCCAAGACTGTTCTGACCCGCCATCAACCCGCAAATCAGTCCAACTGCTGAACCAGGAAAAAAGAGAAATCAACTTTTTTTTCCCTCTCTCTTGCCTCTAATACACAAAAACTCCTAAATATACACACAAAGTTTGGTGCAATTAGGCTTTCCATCTAAAGATCTTTGTTCCAATTCAAAGTTCTTGGACCTGTTTGTTGACCTAAAAACTCTGTAACACTTTCCACTGGGGATACTGACTTGCTGGACTGTGCAGTATGAAAAGTTCTTTGGCCCACCACAGATGCTGTTGTTTGGCATTCATGTCCAATTGTTCACAGGCGGGAAGCCGGTTAGGGGGTCGGAAAAGGACGAAAACTAAATGCTCTTGCAGTAATTAATTTGAAGTCAAAGTTCTGGATTCTCATAATGCAAATAATCAGTTTAATCCCACCGATCACAATAACGCTCATCCATACCATCTTCTTCTGTTTTCCTCTAAATGGGACTGTAATTTAAAAGGTGAACATCTTGTTGTGTTGAAGGAGACTTGGAACTAAAGAGTCAGACCGTAAACTAATTAGGAAAATGTGTACTGAGGTAATAAATAGGCCTGTTTCAGTCTGACTTCAATACTAAATCAGTGGAGTTGCTTTCTGTTGGTGATCAAATGGAAAAAATGTTTAAGGAGTCTACATCTGTTTTTGGTTAGCGCTGTTGCCCCACAATAAGAAGGTTGTGGGTTCAGTTCCCGGCCTGGGGCCTTTCTCTGTGGAGTCTCCATGTTTCCTCCAGGTACTCCGGTTTCCTCCCACCATCCAAAGACATCATGTTCGGGTTAACTGGTGACTCTAAGTTGTCCGTAGGTCTGAGTGGTTGTTGGTCTCTGTCTGTCTCTGTGTGTTGGCCCTGTGATGGACTGGTGACCTGTCCAGGGTGACCCCGCCCTCGCCCAGTGTGAGCTGGGATTGGCTCCAGCCCGACCCAGAAACAGATAAGAGGCAGAAGATGAATGAATGACTGCATGGGAGTATGAAAATACACATTTTCACTTATTTTTCCCAAAAAATCAGAAAAAAAATTCTGATGATTTCAAAGAGACGCATGATTTGGATGTAGTCATGTCTGTGAAAAGTCCTGGATCAACTGAATAAATGGGAAAGGACTTTCACTTTGGAAAAATGAGCTTTCACAAATGTTTTTTTTGTCATTTTCTGTCTGTTTTGTGTCAAAGTGTTGCTTTTTTTGTGTATAAACGATTGAAACAGTGTCATCGAATTGCAGCTGTGCAGCGAGGGAGGTCTCGGCAAACGCTTTCACCTGGCAATGAACCTGCTTATGTGGAGGAAAACACACACACTGTGCAGGAAAATACACACTGAGCGACAAACAAATATAGCTGCACAAATGGAAAGCACAATGGCAATAGAAGCAAACACACACAACACACTCCTTTTTCTTCCTCCCCGGAAAACAATAACGCCTACTTTGGGTGTTCTGTCTGCACTAATGTTTGGCTTTGCTCCAACGAAGCCGCTGTTATCAAATTTAAACAGCGCAACCCAGAATCAGTGAGTCAGCCAATCTCAATCAGAGAGCATCCAGCCAAATTTCTGAGATGAGCGTTCAGTCACGGCCAAAAAAAATTTCTGCGCCTACACAGTTGTTGTTGTTGGGTTTCGTTTGTTTGTTTGTTTGTTTGTTTTGTTTTTTTTTTTGCAGCTACATTCTTCGCAGGATTAAATGATGTCTCACATAGTGCTAAAATATTCAGGAGAGCTTTCGTACGGTTAAAACACTAAATACATAAATCGTGAAGGTTCCTCGGCCTGTGAGGGACATTCAGATCTCATCACAGAATCTCGTTATGTCAGTTGGAGAGTAGAAAGGCTTTTCTAATTCGAAACCTTGAAGAAGATTTTAGTATTCAGGATAAAAGGTGAGATGTCAGTAGGTCTTGGGACAGACATGTCCAGGGTTGAGTCGGTCCCAGCTGATATTGAGCATCATCGGTCTATAAAGAGAGCCGACATATTTAGATGCGTTGCATGTTGGATGAATTTCTGAGTTCACAGACACCTTCTTTTATTCCATTTATTTGGTTTTCGGGGCTTCGGTGAGCTAACAGCAGGAAATCAATTTGGCAAAATTTTAGACCGGAAAAGTTAAAAGACTAAACGAGAACTACATAAGACCCTGAACCCCACATCACCTCTGATGAATCTGTGTGGCGTCCATTTGAACAACAGATTAAGTTCACTTTTTCTGGGTGGAAAAGTTCATTTAGAAGCAGATGAGGCGGGATCAGAGTGAAAAAAAGAAGAGTTTTATTAATGCTGTTGTTGAACAACAACAACAACAAAAAAAAAAAAGACGATGTCTATGCAGTTGTTATTTGATTTCAGGACAAAGGATCAGTCCTGCATATGTTCACCAAGAACAGCAGAGGTTTGTGGAAACTGCTATAACTCTCCCATGGGTTTTTTGTTGTTTTCTTGTTATTATTTGTGGATGCTGCTCACAGCCAGACAGATCTTTTTTGTGGATATCTGGAGAGGATGAGCGGTGTTTACTTCTGGTTTACTTTGGTCATGGTAAGCGAGAGCGCTGCTGCGGCTCCTTCCTGTGTGGTTTACGCAGCCCAGAGGTGCTTAACTCGTGACCGTCCTGAAAAGATCCAAAGCAGCCTCCTGGAAACGACGTAGCAAGACCTCAGAAAGGTTTCTTCATGCCGGCCGAGCTTCGGAGCCTCACAGACCTCACATTTATTTATTTACATATCAGCATTTCGAAGCCCTGGAAACCATGTAGTGTCGAATTTACCCAGATGATTCAAAAGGTCTCTGCAGCTCTGCCAGCGAGGCAGCATGTCATCCTTCAACGGAAAGTGGAAATCCCAAAGTGTCATCCAGCAGTTTCAATGAGCTGGATTGTTTCGCGGTTCACTTTTTTCTGTTTGTTGTCGCCCTTTTTCTTTTTTTTTTTTATTTACAGCTGCTTCATAGTGATATGAGGATGAAGTTTAAAAGGGGGCCGTAAGCAGTGCCACTTGATTTCAGAGCAATAGAGGTTTTTGTGCTCTAGAAACAATAGCAACGCTTGAAAATGTCCACTTAACCAGAGACATTTCCGTCAGCAATGGTGACAGGAATAATGCATAAGCTCATTAATCATTTTCACAGCCCGCTGACAGGTGGCATATAAATAGGAAACGCAGAGTGTTGGGAGGATACGACAGAGCAGCATAATATACTGGAAACAAGACCGGAGCAAAGAAGATGCATTAAAAAACATTTTCCCATTAACATACACGACTAGACGAGTTAAACGCAGTGACTTCAACATGCTTTCAGGAAGTGAGAGGTCCCTCTGGATGAAAATGATGTGACTCACCGGATCACAATGCAGTGAAGCACCTACTGTAGATCTTCTTTACCATCTTTATTGGTCTTCCTATGAACTGATGACTTTATATAAATGTGTTTGCATGTGTGTCCAAAGCTCAATTTCTAGTTGATGTAAAAGGTTAACACAAGCGCTTCTGTAGGTGTCCACACCGCGACCGAGGGGCGTATACTCTGGTGCTCCAATAAGAAGTCTGACTGTAAAACGTCGTACTTCTCACTTGATTTATAACTTCAATAAATGCTGAGTTGCCTGACAGTAGGAGGGAGTACAGAGCAGGTCAGCTCCACCTTCTCATCCAAATATTACACAATGTGGTGACGCCTAAATCTATTTTTAGGCTTCAAAACAGGAGTTGTCACGGCGGGTTTCCGTCAACCTGCGACCAAGCTCAGACTAATTATATCTCATCAGGCTGTATTGTGAATTAACTATGCAGGTGATTATTATTTCAGGTACATTTTGTTATATATCCTTTCATTCTCTCTGACAAAGAGCGGATATCTGTCAGCAGCAGAGATGGCTTTGTTAGATGTGCGTTAGTGGCAGTGAGAGAAGAGAACTAAACCTTTAACGTTGTCAAGAGCAAACTCATGGAGGAAAGAACGAGAAAGCCGACTTGAAAAGCCACCATGTGGTTTTGCCTTTACAATTGTGTTCCTGATGTGCGATTCCCGTGTTGAGGAGTCGGTCATCTGTTGTACAAATGTGTGGCTCTCTGGTGAAAAACCACATCCAACTCCAAAAAAAAGTTTCATAATCTAAGGAAAGGTCTTGTTTTAACTCTGTGAAGTCATAATCACCATTTCTGGAGATGGTTTTCTTTGAACAGAAGATTTTCTGGTCGGCTGTACTTGGATTATATTTGATATTTAAACACGTACACATGGTTTTTGTTTTTTTTTCTTTCCTTCAAGTTTTAGCATCTTAAAAATCTTTTTGCGGGCCACTGCAATATTTCATTGCAATTACAACTGGTCCTCAGTAGAGGTCAATAAAACAGCAGAGGTTCAAATTGTGACATTTGTGTTCTTGCGGTCAAAGAAGAAAACAATAATTGTGATGAGTATGGGTTTAAAATTCCTTCAGATTTATAGGAAGGAGTTTGAATTTCTGCTGTGAAGGCTCCAATTTGCAGATTTGTAGTTACTGCAAGTGCAAGAACAAACTAAATGGATGGTCTTCTCTGCAGCAAAATGACCTCTATAAATCTGAGAAGTTCAATTTGTTTTGTGCTTGAAAAGTTTTTGGAGTCGAAGGAGGACAAATTTCCATCTCATCCGACAAAACAGACAAAACAGCTTTCTCATCTCAATGAGCAGCAACTCACAGTTCCAAGAGGGGAAAAGCATATTAAGAGCTAATGTGGGTCTGTTTTAAAAAACACACAAAGTCAAAATAAAAGAATGTTTCTTTCTGAATCGCTCATCTGTGCTTCTTCCTGTCACCACCAGGTGATAAAGGAGACAAAGGTGACAAAGGCACGCCAGGAAAACCAGGTCTGGAGGGCCCTGCCGGCTTCCGAGGACCCACGGGCCCCAAAGGCAGCAAAGGTCAGGCGGGCGCCCCCGGAGACGCCTGCAAGATCCCCCACTCTTCGTTCTCGGTGGGACGTCGAAAGTCCCTGCACAGCGTGGACTACTACCAGGCGCTGGTGTTCGACACGGTGTTCGTCAACCTCCACGAGCACTTCAACATGTTTAAAGGCAAGTTCTACTGCTACGTGCCGGGGATCTACTTCTTCAACGTCAACATCCACACCTGGAACTTCAAAGAGACCTACTTGCACCTGATGCACAACGACAACGAGCAGGTGATCCTGTACGCTCAGCCCAGTGAGAGGTCCATCATGCAGAGCCAGAGCGTCATGCTGGACCTGGCCCTGAACGACGAGGTCTGGGTCCGCCTCTACAAGAGGGAGAGGGAGAACGCCATCTACAGCGACGACGTGGACGTTTACATCACCTTCAATGGATACCTGGTGGCGCCGAGCATCCAGTGAGGACAGGACAGAGGGAATCATGGGAGAATCTCTGAGTCATGGATACCACGTCATGCCAAGAAAGAAAAACTTAACGAGAAGACAATAAAAGTTTGGTGCTTTTTTAAAAATCTTCCTCTCAGTCTGGAGAAGAACACACTGCACCCTCTGAGTGTTTGAATGCCCAAAAATATTCTCAAAAGGAACCATAAAAAAAAAAAATGGGGGGGGGGGGTATCACAGCACATAATTAGGAAAGAATGTTGAATTGCTTCCTTTGCACTAGAAAAACACTTTTGTACAATGCCAGACTTTTTTTTTTTTTCCTACTTTCAGTGCTGAGCTAGTTTTCCTCAGAGATTACACCTTTCAGGGACTTTGTGTTAAAACAAACAAAAAAAAAGGTTGTGTCACCCGTCAGAATTCACAAATCTACGCAATCTTTTATGTAATGGTGCTTCAAAGCTTCCTAACACAGGCGGGCGTCGCCGTCGTCCCTTTAACAAATGTTTCCTTTGTGCCGTTCAGAAGAACACGTTAAAGGGTCAGTTCACCCTAAAAAAAACAAACATATATACATATATATTATAAAAAAAACATTAAGCTGCTGCCAGAAATTTTAGTCTCACTCACTAATGATATTTAGTCCGATGAGAGCGCAGTAAAATGGTTACATCATGATGCCGCTGGGTACGTTGAACTCTAAATTTTAAAACAAATACATTTTTATGATAGATTTCTTCAACTTTGGGACATTTCTTCCTCATGATTTCATTAATATATCCGTTTGGGTCTAATTGTGCTCTGGACCACGTGAACCACAGTGGGTGTTCTTCGAGGTTTATCATGAGTCCAGATTTTGGCCTTCGATATTCTGAGCTTTATCATGAGTGTAGATGTATCAGGGCTCCTATTATGCTGCCCTTTGACCTTTGGGACCTTTGTGACCTTCTCTCAATGTGCTTTAGGCTCTTTGAGTTTCAATTTATGGGTGAAAATAATCTCAGAATTGACCCATTAAGCAAACTCACAAATGAATGAATAGCAGGTATTTTAAAATCATCTGGGCACAGCACACTTTAATATTTCTCTTTGACCCTTGAATTTCTTCATACAAACCTCTAATCTCTGAAAAATTCTTGAGAGAAGGCTGGGATTTTATTTATGATACTCAAAACTAGTAAAGGACATTTTTAAAAGCGGAAAGCCACTGTTAAAGTTTTACATAGAGACTATTTAAAAAAAAAAAAAAAAAAGTTTGGAGTTTCCTGAACTGGCCCTTTAAACCTGAACATATCCCAACATATCAAAAATATTAATTAACCAACTAAAAGGTGCTTAATTATCAAATGCAGGAATGCATTAGTGTTTTTAATGATGAAATATCATATCTTCTTACTGCAGAGCAGTTAATGTAAATAGCTGTATAATAACTGTCTTTATTTTTCATATCTGTGCTACCACTCGTGCTGTTGGGGCTGGACTTTGTATGTTTGTGGTTTTTGTTTTTTGTTTTTAAATTGTGACCAATATTTCCTCCTTCACTAAGTCACCAAGTCTCTTTGTATCCCTGAAGACCAAAAAAAAAAAAAAAAAAAAAAAGACATTTGATTTTTAGAAATTAAAAGTTTTAATTTCACATGAAACCAGAAGCCTGTATTTTCCATTAATGTCACTTTTTAAGTCCACCACAAAGCACAGAGAACATTTTCTTCCTCTGCGTTTGATTTTTATTTATTTTTTTATACTATTGGCCCCATCCATCTAGAGCCAAGACTTGGCTCTAGATTACACCGTTCAATTCAAAAGGGAAATGGATTTTGAGTTTAACCCCCAAAATTGGCCAACACTCAAACATAAACCAAACACACACACACACACACACACAAAAAAACCCATCTGAAACTTTGAGAGACACGGGATGGGTCTCTGCAGCATGCCAGCTCCATCTGTTTGGCCATATCCCACCCATTAGCCATAATGCTGTCCTCAGGGAGTTTTTGCTCGAGGAAAGTCAGGCCGCAGTGTTATAAATACTTTAAGCCCTGAGTGGAGAGCTGAAAAAGCTCAGTTGGGTAACAAAGCGGGACATCAGAATAGTTTCCTGGATTGTCAGCCCAGACTAGTGGAGGTTGGTCCAACCTGCACAGTGGTTCAATTTATTTTTTGTTGTTTAATTTGGCCTTGTTCCTCCAGCTACTCCGGTTTCCTCCCACCGTCCAAAGACATCATGTTTGGGTTAACTGGTGACTCTAAAGTGTCCGTAGGTCTGAGTGTGAGTGGTTGTTGGTCTCTGTCTGTCTCTGTGTGTTGGCCCTGTGATGGACTGGCGACCTGTCCAGGGTGACCCCACCCCTCACCCAGTGTGAGCCGGGATTGGCTCCAGCACCCCCCGTGACCTGGAAACTGATAAGCGGCAGAAGATGAATGAATGAATATCCTGAAAAACCAACTGTCTGCTAAATTCCCAGGTACAAACAGCAGAAAGAGTTTGCAGCGGAAGAGCCAGATATTTCCCACAGACCACAAAAAGCTGATGCATGAATAGCAGATGGAAAACCAAATAAGCAAATGGCTCTGAAGATGATAAACAGACAGATAGATAGATAGATGTACTTTATTGATCCCAGACTGGGAAATTCTTCTGTTACAGCAGCCAGATATTAGACAAACTACACAACATAAACACAACACAAAAGTAGAAAGCAAAATATATATATATATATTTACACACTGGTTTGATAAAAGAGGACGTGAACCAAAACAATGGGAATTTGAAAGAAAAAGAAAAAGAGAGCGAACTGGAAGTGTTGGTCCTTTAGCTGCGTCCTTTCTCTTTTTGCCCAGTTAAAATACCTGCACACAGCAGTCTGCAGTAATTGGCCTGATTTAAATAACTTTTACAAGACTGTTGCACCTTTGAGGTTTCTTTCATTCAGTCCTATTAAACACCGATTAATCAAGTGGTGTAAAAATCGTAAAACTTCTAAATTACCCCCGCTGATTGTAAAAACGCTGGCTGACAAAGAGGCCGATTATAGTCACAGTCGTTTTCTTCTAACAAGCATCCGTGTGCAAGTTGATATTTATAAGTTTCGTATAATTTACTTTTACAAGGATTCAGCCAGAGAGTCATTTGTGAGTATCGTGTACAGGCAAAAGTCTGCCAGCTGCAGGACTCGTTGTGTCCACTTTCCCGTTCGAGCAGTTTTATGACACATTTCAAACCATGAATTATCGTCCCTTCTGGGTTCATTACATTCAGTTTGTTGATCGGTTTGATTATGTTTCTTGTTTCACAAGTGCATCGCTCGTACTCCTGTTCCCTCCTGTGCTGAGCTGAAAGACTGAGGAGCAGCTGAAATGAAAACTTTTTAAATAAATATTAAATCAGGGGAAAGGACTTATCTGGTGCAGGTATACAAAGAGAGAGTTCACAGACTCCATCGTGTCACTTTGTGGAGAAGGTGACAGATTAAGCGGCGGTATCTTTATGTTGAATATAACATCAGATTAATGTTAAAGTCCCCTGATGTGTTAGATCACTTTCGCGTTACACTATTTGACACTTGCTTTGAATTTCTTCTGTCGCCTGGACATTTTTATCATCTCTCCTGTGATAGGACTTTGGCCTTTGTGTCGTTGTAATTGACATTCTCAGCTTTAACCAGGCTGGAACGATCTATTCTTTGACTGACGAGTCACGTACACAGATTTGACCCTTGACTCTGGATTAGATTTATGCAGACACTCAGCAAATTTCAGCCACAAAAGGCAGATAACTGATCAGGAGGAAGAGTTCACCGTAAATAGATCGGGGCTGAAGGTGAAGCACATTTAGTCAAACAGAAAGAAAGAGGAGGACCAAAGAGTCCGGACCACGAGGGAGAATGAACAATCTGGAAGGGAACAACAGCTGGAGCTGGTGTTTAAATACTGCTGCAGGGTGGGGAGCTGATCGGCTGATTACTCTCAGGCACTCAGGTGAATTAGCAGCAGCTGGAACCAGGAAGACTCACACACACACACAAAGGCAGAGACAAATGAACACACAAAGCAGGGGAAATCCAGGATAACACAGGGAAGTCTAATCCACATCCACCTGAGAAACATTTTGTGTCATAGTGCCTGTTTCCCACACTCCAGTCATTGTGAGGATACATCCCCGTTTCAGGAATCCTTATTCCCACAGTCACCTGCCAGCAATTTTGATGACAGATCTGTTTGTCTACAGTTTTCAGTTCCATCCTGAGCTGCAGTCCCGTCAGCATTATGAACACACTGCACACCGAAACTGCAAGCGGCTAAATGGGCGTCATAAATGGGAAGAAATAATCTAATATTCGAAAGGCATTTCTCATCAATTTTGCATTCGTTTTTAACGCCATGTGTTGACATCAGATCCAAGAATCAGCTCCTGCTTCTGTCCTCCTGAAGGCCGTCCTTAAAAGTGTAATGCACTTTTTATTGACAGACCTGCTGGGGGAAAAAAAAGGAGCTGAGAGGCTGGAATGCTGTAGGATTTCCTAAACAATTTCCCGGATAATACGAGCCATCTGTGAGCCGAAGTAGGAGCAGGCCGACAACAGACTGGAGGACGGTGGATTTAGTGATGAAGCGAAAAGGGAGCGTAACCTCTGAAGAGCCACATCTAAAAGAATAAGACAGTTTCTCTAAGAAAACTATAACAAGAGTCGCATCTCAGCAGATACAGACAGAGATGTGAGTTAAGTATTAATCTGTAATGTATAAAGCTGGCGGGAAATCAGAGGGTGGAGCAGACGTTTTGGGGGTAAGGCCGTGATAGAAGTTATAAAGACAGGTTAAAGACTGTCTTCATTTAGATCGAGGGAGTTTGGAGGCCGACAGCTGTTTTCAGGGCTGACTGAGCTGAGGCCCCGTTTTTCTCGTAGATTAGAAACAGGAACTGGGGCCAGGTTTGGAGGTAGCACTCCCGTAATTACAACCACATGACCTCTGACCACACTCATCTGTCAGCGCGACAAAAGGGGCTGGGTATGGAAAACAGGTTGGGGCAAATAAGGGAAGGTTTTATGGAATGAAAATAACCAAGAAGCTGAGGAGTATGAACAATACTGACAGATATAAATCTGTAAAATCTCCAGTTTCAGTATCTATAATCCACCATAAATGGAGCAGAGAGCGCCAACTAACCTCTTTCATATACCTTCCAAAATAAGCACCATTATTTCTATTGCCTGAGAGTTACAGCGCTTTAGATGGCGTGCACATACCATTGTGTGTTTTTGTTTGTGTGTGTGGCCTCATTTTACTCCAACATATCGTTTGAATAACTTCAAAAAAAAAAAAAAAAAAAGACAATTTAAGCTCGACTTAGTTAAAGGTTAGCATAAGATTTGGTTTTATGGTTGATTTTAAATCCATGTAATTCCATGCAGAGTCTGTAAAAGTGACAATGTTGGTGTGTGTGTGTGTGCGTTAGCTAATGGAGACACACTGAGGCCACTTATGTTGGAAACCAATCTTCACAACTGACAGTGAGATATATACTGAGTTCACAACGCACAGCACTCCTTCAAAAAGCTGCACGGCTGCTGCAGTTTCTCGAGGACTCCTGTAATTTATGGAAAATGAAACATAGCGTGAGTTCAGGCATTCATTTTTGGCTCTAATAGCTTCTGCAAGCTTGCAGGTGTTGTGCTGCTGGCTGTTCGATATGCTGCTACCGCCACTGAACCTCTGTGTGTTCATTTTCATGCTTTATGCTCATTGTATTTTTTATTTTTTAATTTCCAATCGATTAATTTTAATAGCTCATATCAATTTGCATCGGTATTATTCTAACGTTAGGTTCATGCAGCAGTTGAGGGAACAACCTGTTTTAAGTGCTCGGCTCGTTGCTGATGATCAACATGAGAATCTGAAGCACATTTCCTCTTTGAATTAATTTTTGTTTTTTGTTTTTTGATTTGCTCACATGTGGTATTTAGCTGATCAATAGAGAGCTTTGCACAAACCTGTTGTTGCTCACATTTGCTACTTTTTCTAAATATTTCGCCTTCGAGAGCAGAGAGGAGACTTTGCTTACGTTAAAAATGTGTTTCCGTAGGTTTATTTTAGCAGAAGAACGTTAGTTGCTGTAATGTTTCTCTTTGTCTCCATTTTAATTTAGCATGTCGATGCTAACACTTGCTAATCGGCGTTGTTATATAACTGTCTTACTTGTCACCAGATAAATGTTGACTTAGTGAAGTATTTGGAAACATTTCCTGCTGTCAGCCACTATCACCGAAATATGAACACAGTTTTTTTTAAATTTTATTTATTTTTTTTACAAAGACAGCAACAAATGCTCAAATCTGCTCTTTTAATTGGCGGTAAGAGGATCTTGTCATCCATCACCATGAGAGTGTGTTAGTATTACAGAGGGAGGCTCTTTGGGACGATCCTGCAGTCGCTGTGTTTGCTGATGTTACCAGCATAACATTCAAACTGACACCTTGTAACCTCTGATGTCAGGTCAGTGGAGCCATTTTGAGATTAAAAAAAAAAAAAAGGATTCTTCAGCTTAAAACGTCGTGGTCACGGTTGTCAGTCACACTTACTTACACACTGACAGACAGATTCATACAAAGACTAACCCTAACCCTTTAAAAATCAGTGAGTGACAGTTTATTCAATTTAGATTCATTCTTTCTTTTTCAGTCTAAATCAAAGTTATGTCTAAAATATTTGGTCTGAAATTGAATCCATCTCCGAAACTGCGTTTCATCTGCTCACTCTGGCCTTTTTCACATTTTCCAGCACGGTGTATTTTTGTCTCTCCTTCTTCTCTGCTTCCCTTGTAAAAAACCTCGCTGCCTAATAACTTGGTAATGGCTCTCAGGAGAGTGCTGGGAGAGCAGGGCTGGCTGAGGCAGATCCGCAGGACGGGGTGAGGTACACGGTTTCACCAGACTCCGCTCCGCGCTCGGCTGGCTTTATTTTACCTTTGCGGTGCCGAGCAAAGATGAGCAAATTCAGATCTGTGCAAAACGAGGCCAAATCTTGTCTCGAGCCCGCACAGCAGGCCTGTCAGTGGAGGACAAGGCGGCGGGATTTTTTATGACCAAATCTGCGCTTGCATTCATTTCAACTACTGAAAAGTTGGATATTATTTGTCGCATAAGTTTGCAGAGATCAGTTTTGAAGCTCAGTGTGCTGCTGTCTCGTAGCCATTCAAGCACCGCCTGACTTTGGCTAACCAAAAATGGGCAAAGTGTGTGAAGTCGAGGCTTCGGAGCATTAATAATTCTGGAAAGAATTAACTCCTGTAAGCATCGTTAGCGCATCTGGTCATCTTGCTGCAGGAGTAACCTAAGGCTGCTCCGTTTGCCGCCTAATTAGCTGATCTGGTGAGAGTCTGCAGGTATGAGACACCTACTGATTACTCCTCGTGTATCGTTGGACAATTAACCACACAAAAAGACACGCTATTTGCCATAAAGTTGCAGAAAAACATCAGAGATGTTTACTTGGATTTTCTGAGATGCCGACTGGAGTTAGCCAATTATGATGAAACCAAGCTGTTACAGTTAAAGCAGCATCGCAGGGCCATTAAATTATATTTGACAAGAAAGTTTAGAAGGAATAAAAACAACAACTGTTTACTGTGAGGTCAAACGGTCAGTTTCAGAGCAGGACTCATTAAATCTGTTGTCTGATCCCACATCGTCACATTCACTATGAAATTAATAATATTAATAATAATAATAATAATAATGATGATGCTGTTCTTTTGCCCTGCTTCCTTCCACAGCACAGCCAGAATTTTGAACCGCAGTGAAAACAAGGCCAAAGTTTTCTGGAGGACATACATTTTTCCTCGAGCAGATAGGTAGTTAGAAGTAAAGCAAAAAAAAAGAAGAAGTCTCGGAGTGTCTTTGACTTATCTTTCCATCTGCAGCTAATTTAGTCGTTTGGTTTTCTGAGCCAGAGCAGCTGACGGGGCAGTCCTCGAGGAGATGGATAAGGTTTCTCCTGTGATCTGGGCCCTGATCTGCCCCGGTGCTCTCTCTGGGCTAAAGAACAAAACGCCGCCTCAGGTCACAGCTCTTATCTGCTCGCTGCACAGTGTGCCGTGTCAACCTAAGGAGGACTAAGCTCATTCTCCGGTTGATACTCTGAGACATCTTTTGTTTCAGAGTCTGCAGGTGTGCTTAAAGTCTCATTTGTCAAAGAGATTGCGATGGTTCTTACTCCAGTATGATTTTAATCTGCTCAGATGAAGTCCCACTTGAAGCGTCCTGTCGGAGGTCATCTGATAGTCCTGTGTGAATCAGGAGCTCGGTCATTGTGTGTCTTTTTAAGGTTTCACCTCACATTCATCCAGGCTGTCCGTGTGGAAACACGTTCAGAGAAAGAACTTTAACCTTTTGACGTTGATTGTTGCCAAATTTTTGCTAGCACCAGTCGGAGTGGGGACTTCTCCCACTGCGTAAAAGCTTGAGCTCTGTTTGACTTTGAATTCGAATAGTGTTGGCATCAATAAAATCATCTGCATACCTGAGACGGGAAAATGTGTTACCATTTTTGCCTACATACATAAATTTCTATTTATTCTATCTGCTACAGTCAAATTAACAACCTCCAGTTAATGTAGCATCTGCTTGAAAGCAAAAACACAAATAATATTTTTTTTTTTTTCAGGCGTAAAGAGGTTAAAATCGTTCCGCCCAGTTTGCCTCCTCCGTCTGGCTTTGGGCCATGAAGACAACAGGCTGAAATAGACGGCACAAAGGTCTTCCTCCAGAGGCACAACTCACCAGATTGGATATGTAATCCCCTCCAGAAAGTTCTCAGTCTGCCTCGGGCCGGCTCCCAGTTGGATGTGACATGAATACCTCCGCAGGGAGGCGTCTGGGAGGCGCCCCCATCACTCCCTTAATTCCCAGTGACTGCCTCCTTATGTAATGTGGCGTATAATTCGAGACTGATGCTTAAAGAGTGGGCATCACTTCAAACACATTAGTGTGCACGGCTCATAATTAGAGCTGCCTTTTATGTGAAAATCTTAATCAGGCTGATGCACAAACATTAAATCTGTGTAAGGTGTCTTGATCATACATTTGTCGAGCTCAAACTTTGATACTGATATCTTTTGATAAACATTTTTTCTGCCTCTATATAATTCCCACATCAATTAACAGCATCTTCCTTTTTATTCCGTCATGCACCAGTTCCATTTTCATCAAGACACTGATTTTTGTTATCATGATGTAGCTACCTTCGTTTTTGTAAAGAATGAATGCCACCATGCAGAAGCTGAATATGAAAAGTGATGAATAAAGAATTGGGGAAAGGTACGCCAAGCAGCTTTTCTCCTTCGGGCAGCCCGCTGAGCCTCAGCTGGTGAAAAGCCATCGAGGCCTTCAGGCAACAAAGTTTGCTGCAAGTCTGTCAGGGCCAGGCAATTTGTGACCGTGACAAACATGGAAGAAACCGTCACCCCCGGAGTGAAAGGTGGTGATGAACATCAGGACACGCAGCTGGGAAGGAATATTTTCTTCACAAAATGGGGACAAAGCCAGAATCTCTCTGAAGGCCGACGGTTGGAGAGCAGGACGGTTCTTCCTCACTTTAGCTTCTACTTTTTCAATCCGAAGCAGGTTGTCACTAATCTTGATTAGGCTTCTCGATGGAAATGGCATGGGGCCTGACGGTAAGCGGTATCTGAAAGGCAACAGGCGGCGAAGAAGCGGCGGGGAGAATCTGATGTAAGAGTAAAGCAACAGTGATGTCAGTGCTGTGACCAAACTACTTAACCCAAAGTGATGAACAGTTTTCTATACACACGCTTCACCTCAATAGATTTGCGCTTATGAACCCGAGAAGTTTGCACATTGAATATGGGTCGAAGTTTTTCCATGTGGGGTTATGAGAAGAATTCAAATCTCCGTGACACAGCGTGCCGGTCATAGTCTTGGAAGCGGGTCTGTATTTATAACAAAATGAACGGATGTTTGAGGAGATTAGGAATATTTCCAAAGCAAACTGCAGATCTATGTTGGGGTGGTTTGAAGGAGCTCTGCTGCCAGGTGTCGTTTCTCACCCTGAGCAGGCATGGAGTTGATGTGTCACAGTCATCAGCAGATATAGTTTCAAAATAAAGGTTTTGACCTGATGGTGGCATCAGACTGTGGCTCCGGAGATTCAGGTTTTTATGTTTCATCCTCTGGGGACCATGAATAGAAGGCCAACATTGGTCAGATGGAAGGACAAGGAGTCGGCACAGTCCAGATGCTTCATCAAGAAGGAAAATGTCACGGCAATAAACGAGACAGCTCCTGAAATATTTCCGTCTGGACCAAAGCGGGAGAACAACCAGACGACAGACATCGCCGCTTGTGTGGCTTCCACAAAGATTCCTATTTTTGGTGTCTTTGCTTCTGGCCGCTCTGACAGCCTGCTGACAGTCAGAGAAGTTGAGTTAAATCCCTAAATATGGACGGTAGTTCGTTGTGCCCTCACATGTGACTTTTTGTTTTCCAATGAGAACTCTGAAGCTTCTCCAGCAGTCATTACGGAGTCTGTCTGGGCCTCCAGTTTCTGCTCCAGCTCTGCAGCCCAAATGTCCTGCTGATGCTGTTACACAGCTGAGACGCCATCATCAGTGGCATTGTCTGCAATAAACACAAACACACTCAGACACACACTCCTATACAAATACACACACAAAGTAATGGGCTGTATGGCTCTATTTTTTGGTTGCAAATTACAGAGTGGATTGGCCTATTTAGCCTGAACCCACCCTGTGCTTTTATGAGCGCCAGCTTGACTCACACACACACACACACACACAGCCATGGATACACACAGAGCGCTGTGCAATAGAGGAGCAACACCCAACCATCATGCCCGAGGCCCTGCATAATGTGTGACATTCAGCTCAGCAGGAGTGAGCCGCAGTTCTCCATCGAAGCTCGATATGAGTTATCAACCGTTAATGTAATAGTAATAGAGCTTTATTTGTTATTGTTGCGACACAATGAGAAACAATTCAGCAGCATGTTGACACACAGAGGATGTTTTCATTCATCCCTGTGGCATCTCTGCTAAATTAAATAAAATTAACTGTGGAGATTTGTGGCACCGGTAGTGTAGGGAACGCCTTTTTTAGGCAACACGGGATTGGACGGAAACGCAACAGCTGATGAGAAAACAGAGACATTTTCTATCGCTTTCTTTTCCAGCTGCGAAAAATTGTCTGGAGAGAAATCCATTAATGTTGCGTTTGTATGATCCTTGGCTCCGAGATTACAGATTCATACAGAAAGCTTCCTTGGTCACATGAAAACGATGGGGAAAGGAGCTTATTGACACAATGTTTGCTAACAAACAATTTACTTCCTGTGGTTGGGCGCTGACATGATTTATGAAGGGCAATTTGTTCATTTCCATTTTCTTTTTTTATTATTATTATCTTGAACGCTGTAATAAATCAGTCACAGTTTAAGTGTGTCATAAACGTCCTGATGTAGCAGACGCAGTTGCATCCTAAATTTCACATAATAATCTTTTATGCCTTCACCAGATGTTGTCGGGGGATAAAGGCAGCCAGAGATTTGTCAGGCTATTGTGAAAAAGAAAGTTTAAGCATAAAAAACTTTCTTATTATCCCACTTCATCATTATTGCTCATCATATTTTAATTCCAGGTGGACTTTTTTTAAATAGTCATAATAGCCTAACAGTCAACCTGCATGTCATCACCTCTGAGCAACATGGAGGTGATTCATGACGATGGTGACCTCAGTGTTACCGGAAGACGTACCCCCCCCCCAAACACACACACTAAAAACCGTCGTGTGACAATTTCAAATTGTCGTCCCTTCCATTACTCATGTGAAAACACATTACCGCGCTCCGCTTATTGGATGTAAATGAAATGCTCGACCTCGGACGTAAAAAGTTAAAGATATCAAAGAGATTTGCAGCTCACCTTTGCATCACATTTAGCTAACACAAATCAAATTGTTTTTGCATCTCCTGAAGCATCTCACTTTGCATACAAATGTAAAATAGCCTTCCTGCTCAGCAGCAATGTCTTTTTCCTTCTCATACAGGCGAGCCCACTTCGTAAGAAATGCAACATAATTTAACGTAATTTGTGGCCTCTTGCAAATGTTATTCAATTCTCTTTTTAAGATATTATGTTTGCAACAGTTTTTTTTATGAATATACAGAAAAATGGCTTTTATGACATTTTGCATTCAACAAAACACATTATATTATTACACACATATTTTGTGATGGATTACTTGGTAACACATTTCAAACTCAAACAATCCAACTATGTTTTGAAACCATATGTTATGATACAGAGATGAGAGGGCACTGATGGTTTGCATCAGTGCCCTCTCATTGCTGTATTTTACCATGTTTACACTGTTCAACCCAAAAAGAGCGTGACATGCCATCCCTCTGTGATTTACCAGCCGGTCCATCATCTCTCCTGCAGGTCTGCAGGTAACATTATGTTTCTGTTTCTTTGCCACTTTGGAGCTGTTTCCTTCCTCTTAATTCAATTCAGCACCGCAGCACATTTCATTTTCTATCTCGCCCAGTCGCCATAATTCTGGAGGAAAGCTTTTTAACTGAATAGCTGAATGCTCATTAGCTGCTGAGATGGCGGTGCACGTCTGCAGCAACTGGAGCAAAAACCAATAGGATATCATAAACCGATTACCTTTATTGATTAATGCTGACTAAAATGAATTCCTGAAGAAAAGTAAAGATGACGGAACAAATATGGATGGAGAAAACAAGAGTTTCAAAAGTGTTGTATAATTTTTACCCAACTTAATTTATAACTTATAAAATATTGCTAAAACGATCTGGGTGGATAAATGGGCACCGGAGAATACATTATTAAATGATGTGATACTGATGGAAGAGGTGAATGAGTGTGTTTTGACTGATAGTCTTGTCCCTGTTCATTATGACTCTAATGTTAAATTTAATAATGTACGGCTGTTGTATTGTACCTTCTGTTGTCAGTTATTCTGTCAGCAACCTCTTTAGGTTCAGAGAAAGTGAGGCGGCTTTAATTTTAATCAGTCAGTCGCTGAACAAACGGAGATCTGTAAAGAGGCGTGTAGGAACGGGGAGAAAACATAACCGAGCTGCTGTTGGTCCCTTAAAAAAAGCACACAGTGTGTTTGTTGATGTAAAAATTCACAATAAAGGACTCTGATCATTCACCAAATCCAGATCAGAAGAAAATCTGTGTGTCACTGCGTCAAGTGAGTTCCGCTCTATAAAGGCAGCAGGACCGGATGAAAAATGCACATTTAAAGGAGCTTTTGTTGTGTCAGCGTTAACAGCTGTTTACGTCCCTCTGCTTGCCAACAGATGTCCAAAGAAGTGGACACAAACCTTTTTTTTGGTTCCATTTTTACCACAAAGGGCACATGACCTCAGAGCCATTAGCTCATTTGGTTTCACATGTGCTATTCCTGCATCGCTTTTCTTTAACAAGGCAAAAATGCATGATCACTCCGATACGGGCATTACTTACTAACAGGTTACATTTTTAGCCTCGTAGTGGTAAAACTGACGAGACAGATTCAAGAACAGCCTTTAGGAGCTACGAAAAGGTTGATGTAAATATGGCCATTAGTTATTTTTGTCAGTTAAGGAGAACTTTTGGCCTCATGTTTATCCACCAGGTCACCAGAACTAATAGAGAGCAGTCAGGAATATTCACAATGGATTTTATGACAGTCTGCAGAGGAGCTGCTGAGTTCTGAGCTATTCTTAGTCTCTGCCTCTAATGAAGCATCAATGCAACCGGTCTATTCATTACACGCCATTTGTTATGTTTTGTTTTTTTTTTCTTTTTTCATGGTTGCCATGCAGCACTAATATTCACATCTGTTTCTGTCCGCGCGCACACACACATGCATCTCCCCGCCTGCCTGTGTCCGTGTACACTTGATATCTGCACAGTGGATGTGTGAGATACTTAAAGAGCTTTTGTTAGCGGCTCATTGTTTCAGCTGCAGACGTAGAAAAACAACAGCGGTGCATTCCTGGGGCTGTGTGGCCGGGCTGGGAGCTGTTACACCCTGCTCCTCTGTGGCTCATCTGGCACCTAAACTGGACATTAACTGGATCTTCAGATGCAGTTGCCCCCCCCTCCCCGGATGGAGGTGGTGTCATGGCCTGAAATAACACTTGTGGGTTCTTTTGGTTTTCCAGAGATGGACTGCTGTTGTTGCATTTGTAGACATTTGAGAGTAGGAAGTTTTTTTTTTTTTTTTAATCTAATTTATTTGTTAAAAGTAATGCTGGGCAACAAAGGCCAACATGGCCAAGTGCCCCGCGGCTCCACGGCCTTACAGGCCAGAAAAAGCCACCGCAGGTCCACTGCGTACCTGCAGTGGACCTGCAGTGTCAATGAAAGTGTAACGATTCTGGGTGTTGAAAATTTAATGAGGATTTTAATAGTTTATCTTATTGTGTGTAGACGCGAAGCAGAAATATGGCCAAAGTTACAAATACACAAACAGAGCTGAAGCTTGTTTATTAAATGAGTCCAGTCTTGTTTGCTTAATTATAACAGAAACATAATGACTTGTTTTTGTTTCACTGCTCCCGCTCTTTGTGCTAAACGAAGCTAACCATTTCTCAAAATGGCTTCAGCCTTTTTAGTTTGATTCCTGGCCTTATGGGGTGGAGTGTCGAAATCAAGTTTGACATCACGCTTTGCATATTCCTACGCAGAGCTGTTTTCCATCAAACTATCTCAAATTAACAAACACACTATGGAGCCAATTAGTTTATTCCAACAAAAGAAAAATCACTGGTGGCCTTAAGAGTTTGTGCTTCAGAGGGATGCTGGTGTTTTCAGAGAGAGTGCAGCATTCAGTGGTGATAAAAGTCTCCTTTTAACATTAAGTCAGCTGTTAAAATCAATCCAGAGCAATTTGAAGTACGCCGAGCGATGCATCCTAATCAGCTCTAATAATGTGTGCTGCAGTGCTGCCCTCTAGTGAGACGAGGGCTGGATGATGCAAATCCCCGCAACAGAGTAACAGACACACACACACTCCTGAAGACATGCCTCTAGGAGACAAACAGACAGCACTGTTAAAATTTTAAAATTAATTTATTATATGTCTTTGTCATAGAACTCATTACTCTTTGTTCATGGTTAACATACATCCATTCATATAGAGAACAAATGAGTTTTTTTTTTTATTCATCATTTTCAATTAACTTAGAAATGTACACGCTTCTTTGTGACCCCAAAGAGGAGAAAAATATCCTTTTTTCAAAAGTATCTTTTCTCATTTGTGTTTCCAACACCCCCCCCAAGGGAAAAGGCCCTCTGCTTCCTCCTCTTCCTCCTTCTTGTCATCTGCTATTCTCTCTCTCTTTCATTTTGGATGAACAGATGTCGAGGCGAGGGAACACCTGAACACACTGGCACAATGATGAACACAAGCAAACGGCTGATGTGCATTAGGAGCTGAACACCGAGCCGCTGAATAGCACACCCAATCGATTTTTCTCTCTCTCTCTCTCACACACACACACACACACTATCTTGCACACCAATTACAGAGACCCATGGAAAGCATTTCAAAATGACAGCACAAAATAATAAACAACCCCAGGAAAAAAAACCAAGCTGCAACAATGGTATAAAAAATAAAACTATGCAACCATATACAATCATTATCAGTGCATGGGCGACAGAGGGTGGTGGGGGGGGGTGATACGGGTTGTGTTAACATACAATGTCACAATATGTAGCGGGTTTTGCTCATATGTAGCCATTATGTCAATAATAAAAGTAAGAAAAAATTTAATTTCCTTCCTTTGTGCTCTGCTGGCAGCTTCCACAAACGTATTTCAAAGGCTCCATAAACAGCATCTGGTTCTGGATTTTTACAGGCTACATGTGAACGAGGCTGAGAGCTAATCAGGTAGGAAAGTTTGTGTATCTTTTGGCCCTTTTTAGACCAAAATGGACCAGCCCCTCGTAATTGCTCCATTCTCATTTACTGTAGGGATAGGGTAAAAAAAAAAAAAAAGACAAGAAAAGAAAAACAAAACACACAAAATGCTACAACCCACTCACCCATAAAAAGAGTTAATCCAATAAAAACACAACCAACTCAAGTCATCTAACCTGCTTTCATTATCCCTGTCACGTTGTAAAGTGAAGTTTATTACAACAACTCTGTGTAAATAGCGGAGGGCTAAATCTGGCAACCCGGCGGGATGGTCGAAGGTTCGGTGGTTATGGACCTGGCAGCCGGCGCTGTTGGTTAATTGGCTGCAGACAGCACTTCGCCCCGGGGACGTGAGACCGGGTGGCAGTACCTAGCCTGGTCCCAGTCATCTGCCGCGTTGTTGATATGTGTGTTTTTTGGTGTGAAAAATTATGAACGACACGCCGTCGGTTAGTCATTCATCCTTTTTCAAGGGCAAGACGGACAGAAGGTGGTAGGAGTGTTTTTGTTGTGTGTGATATGTGACAGGACATGAAGGACGCTTCCTGGTGGTCACTGTGTGAGGACAGGCTAGTGTTTGTGTGTGTATTTGTACACAAGCCTTCACTAAGCAGCAACAATCAGCCAGTCTGTCTTCGTCACAGGCCCGTTCAGTCTGGACCAGGAGGGGGAAATATATCGGCCATGTTTGTTTCTGACAAGAGTATTAAACCAGATAGCACAAATATATCACAATTAACATAGTGTTCAACATTCAGGTAGTAGATGTCCTATCTGCTTTCCATTGTAGTCATAGAAGAATTTAGTTTTTTTTGTGTGGGGATCTGTTCTTGTTCGTCTTTCTGGTGAGACAGCGCAGAGGGACGTTAAACCGGAGAGAGAGAAACGTAATGACAGGCAGGAATCAAACTCACTCACTGGCCGTTTGGCTAGTTGGACGTCAATCTACTGTATATAAGTTTTTACTTGCTCATCAGTTCTGTGAGGCTTGTTCTGTTTCCTGATGCTGCCTAATGAGGCCGTCCCACAACAAACACCAGTGACTGAAACAATCAGAATGAAACTAAGCATTAATAAGCAGAAACAAATAAACAACTCGTCACCCTGTTTAGGATACATACATGCCTGACTAGCTAACAGTTACATCTTGATCAAATTTTATGCATGTATGCATAAAACAAATAAAAAGAAAACCAAAAAACCAAAAAAAAAAAAAAAGTAAAACCCACACCCCTCCATTAAGGTGCAATTTCATAGCTTTACAGGCAGAAGAGAGTTCTTTCTGCGTCTCAGCATACAACTCAAAAGACAAGAATCCTTTTTCCATTTGTGTGTGTTTTTGTGACATCTTTGTCGATTTTGGAGGTAAAATAAGAAGCAGAACACAAAAAGCAGTGAAGCAGTACCACTTTACTGTGTGACAGACACACAACGTTAAACAAAAGATGAGGGCCAAAATGGAAATCTTCCTCTTCCTTCCCTGTTGTTTCTTTTTCTTTTTTCTTCCTGGGTTACTCTCCGGTTGGGGCCCTGGCGCAAACCAGTTGTGAGCGGCTGAGTGACGACAAAAATGTCTTTTGGTCGCACAATGCCGAGCCTTCATAGTGCTCACATAACAGTGAGGGCACAAACAGAGCAGCTACAGTAGTCGGACTGACCAGTAGAGGATCACACCACAGTATAAAAAAACAACCAAAAAAGAACAACAAAAAAAACAGAGGGTGCACAGTTTGTGTGTGTGTGTGTCTTTAGTGTTAGTGTGTTGGTTGTGGGTATCTGTGAGTGCCATGTGTGAACGTTGGGAAATGACAGAGTGAATAAAAAAGAAAAGCATTCAAACGAAGTAGCATTCCCGTGAATAAATGATGATTAGGGTACGAGGAAAGGATGATGTCATCTAAGCAAACAAAAGCAGTCGGAATAAAAAGATAACAAGATGGCCGCCACAGCAGGAAGTCCTCTTTACACTATCAAAGGAGGTAAAAGCTCTGTGAGGTGGAGTGAAACTTTTATTCTGGTAGTCGGCTGTGACGTCGCTCCTAAGTTAACACACACCACACACAGACTGACTCACACACACACACCCACACACGCCGCCTTAAAAAGACATTAAATATCAAGCTGCCAAGTGGATAAAGTTACCAAAAAAAAAGGAAAGAAAAGAAAAAGTACAAAAGCAAAGTTAAATAGAAAAACAGAGAGCCAGAGACACGCAAGGCCTCGTACTCTCTGCTTCTCAGGCTTCTACCAAAACAAAGATACTAAAACTTTAAAAACAAAACGACAAATCGACTGACTTCACATAAAAGTATAAGTGCAAAACAAATTAAAACAAGAAAAAAAAAAAGGAGTGGGGGGGGAGACAACAAATGCAGGCAGTGTGTGATTGTGAGGATCCGTCACTCGCCCTTTCCATCTCCGTCTCTGTTTCTGATTGTGGGGAATTCAAACCCCTCTGGAGGCTCACTAACCCCCCCCCCCCCTCGCCTTCATTTGCCTTTCTCTCACCCTGCTGCCCTCTCTTTCTCTGTTTCTGCCTCAGCTCAGGCCGGCCCACTCAGGAAGAGCACGTTTCTGAGAAATGCAGGTATATGCTGTACTTACAAAGACACACAAACACACACACACACACACACACACACAGCAAGAAGATAATAAATACACAATGAACGCAGATGTGATGCCGAACATCTCAATGCAGAACTGTGGGCATTGATTTCCTCTTTTTTTTTCCTCCAGGAAGGCGTTTTGGAAACAAAGATGCTTTGTCATGTTGAAACATGAGAGGCCTTAACAAATAGTTCCATCAAAGTCTGGGACTATACTAAAATACCAAAACACTCCAGCACGTTTAGAGATCCTGTATCAAGCTCCATCCTTTCCTCCAAATACCTTTTTCTTCTGGTTTCAAAAGATTAGAAAGAAATGAGTAGATTTCCAACTGTAAATCACAAAGGTCACAGAGAGCTGCAGTAGCTGAGATATTACCACCGACGGTTGAATCCAGAAGAGTTAGACCTGCTCCGGAGGCTCACAGAGCTGGAACGAGGACTCACTTTGGCCTCCGCGAGTAAAGAAGACACAGCGGAGACTGATAAGAGCCAGTCGCTTGCAAGATGTGCCGAGCCAAAATGAGAGAAAAGAGAAACAGGACTAATTAAGAACGCACAGCGAGACGTAGTTGTGGTGTTTAACAGAACATCAAACAGCCGATGTTGAACAAGCAGCTCCGTCTGGAACGAGTTCACACATGAGCGACCTCAAACCAGCGCAAACAAGGTAACTCAGTCAATGCTTTATTTAATCTGCAAAGAACGTGTTTCCCAGACATAGGCTTTACTCAAATGTGAGGTGTTTAAGGGACTTCTGTGAATTGCAGCGTCCCCCCCCCTCGGTCCCACGCCGCACCACCCACCACCACAGGTAAATTCTAGACCTGTGGGAAACACCGAAATGATACCTTCCCTCCTGATGTTTTAGAGAGTGAGGGGCTCTGGGTTGTGGACAGAAAAGTGTGTTTTTTTTCTTTTACTGTTATTTCCAAATGTTATTTCCTTTGTCCTGATGCCTGCATGAAAAGTAAACTTTTAAATAAAGAAGTAAACTTAACATCATGTAAACTAACAAACTGCACATGTCGGCGTTGTTTATAGTGTGTTTTAAATTAAACTTTAAGAACAAATCACTGTTGACATTTACAGTATCACAATCAAATATAAACCTATCGCCAGAGAAATTATTGCCAAATCACAGCCCCAGTCCCAACTGTAAAAATATCACAGTATGCTGTGATATAAGATGCTGTGAAGTATTTCTTTCAATCAGCTTTTTCCTGTAAGGGAATTTCGTGGCACGGTGGGAAACATATTGGAGATTTTTTGTTTTTCCCTCAGCTCCTTTTACTGTCTGCTGACATGAGCAAAAAAAATTAGGCATCCCGTAAAAACAACCAAAAAAAAAACTTGGCTTGGAGTTTAAATCTGAAATTGTTGACGGTCGGACGGTTCTTGGGCCAAATGAAATAGTTATATCTTATCAAACCACACCCACACAGGCCCGATGCAGCAGATTAGGAGGTCTGAAGTATTAAAGGAAACGTTTGAAGTGCTCATTTGCTGCCAAATGGGGGCAGAAGGGTATCCTCGTTCTGGGTCTGGTTCAACTATTTAAATGTCACCTCTGCTCACTTCACAAGAAAAACAAAAGTGTGTACCAACATCTTCCAAATCCCAACACCTGCATCCTCCTTAAGTATTTCCCAAAACAAATAGTACCTGAAGATATTTCTTTCATGTTATTGTTGCTTATTTTGGTGTAATAAAGACTGACTATTCAGTGACCTCTTCATTTGGAACAGGGCTTAGCCCGAAGTGTAAACAGCAGCCACATAGCGAGCGACACACATTCAGCGCCTGCCCCTCCCCTGCAGTTTGTGATGGCGTTTGATGAGCAGCCAGGTGTTGGCCTGCCGGTGTGTGTGTGTGTGTCGCTGCATCCGTCTGCCGGTGCTGTGCCACGCCAACTTTCATCTTTTTTTTTTGCTCTGCAGTGTCACGACATATGGACTGCTGGACCAGAGTCGTCCCACGCCAACAATCGTGAGTCCTCGCTTACAAACACGTACATAACAGGATATTTTCATCAGGAGAAACAAGTGACGGGTCTACGGAGAGGGGGATTTCACCATGACTATTCCAAATGTACCCGCTGTGTCATATTCTGAGCCCCAAGGTAACGGACAGATGGATGATATGGGGCGTTTCTCTGCATAATTTAATGTCAGTTTAGTGCGTAATAGGGCGAATTATTTTCAGTGCAACTTTTCCAGGAGTTGGCCTCTTCTCTAAGCAGAGCTGAACTTTGCCCGACTGATTTATAAGTTTAAAAAGACCCATAAACAAAAGCGAGCGTTTCGTTCCAGCTTTGTGAAGCTTCCTGTGAACCTCACAACACTTTGAAATGCTTTAAAGGGTCAAAAAAAAAAAAAAAAAAGGCCCATTGTCAGCCTTGGCAACAACAGTGGAGAAAACCGCAACAGCACATGATCCTCATCAGCCTGGTTCTTGCAGAAGTGAAGGATGTACAACCCTCCGGTATCTTTCAGGACTTTCATTCTTGTTGCCTTACAAGAAGGAAAAAATAGCGACTGCTTGGCCAGACTCAGGGGAAAATGTCTGTAATTTCAGTGGACTGTCCCCTTTAAAACTATTTGAAATGATCAGAAAGTAAGCATTAAAAAGAAGTAGGTTGTAGACTTGCACTTGTTGGGGCCATGCCTGTGGTTTGCACCGAGCACTTTCCAATCAGCGGTGACACATCGGTGCAGCTGTTGGGAGTTGATGTGATTGCTCAGCTTGCGGAATGCGAATGCTTTCCTTGGCTTAAAACGGCGAGAATAACAACATGTTTACAGCCAAGACGACACAAACAGCGGCTTTCCGCTACTTCGATCTGACAGGAGCCGTGCACCGCTTTCCTCTGAAGAACTTAATTTCCTGATTTGAGATGAAGCTTAAAGCGTTCAGCGCAATTTAGCTGCAGCGTTCCATCAATAAAGAATTTATTTACAGCTCTGAACTTCAGGATATATGAGATGTTGTCAACAACACAGTATATTGGCACTTTTTGGCACCCATCTGAAGGTTACCGCACTTTCCAGACCAACACAGGAGGCACTGGAAACAAGGTAGGAGAAAGAAACGACTTCAATGGAGTGAAAATGACCGGTGAAATGAGCCTCTTTTCTCTGCACCCCTGCACCCTCCTCTCCCTGATTTCCTGCCTGCCACTAATGTTTCTTGGAAAAGATCAATAGGTGGAAACCACAGAGCTGGCGGGGGGCCAGAGCCGTGAAGGCATGTAAACCCTGCAGACAGGCGGCCAGTCAGCCGCTCTGAAAGCACAACAACAGATGGGGGGTGATGGCGGTTTTGGGGGCCAGTCAGCCCCGCAGAAACACATCTGTACGAGACACCCACGTGCTGAATGCTACAAATGTGCCTGTAATGGCAGATTCAAAGGCTAATGGAGATTATTGTAGACAGATGTTTGATTTTTTTCCCTCCGTATCCTCGAAGGTGTCTTTAAGATTGCGTTGCATTGCATTGGGGTGTAGGATGTAGGATCCAGCTTTTTGCAGGAGGGGGGGGGCATCTCGGACGTGCCGTTTTAAGGCTTTAGGGATTCAAACTGCACTCAAGAGTCCTACAAGGCTCAATAAATTGATTGTATTTGTTGCGTTGGGTGTTTTGTTCGCTCTGTTTTTATGAGGCAGATAACCTGAAAATTCGTCTTCACTAAACAGCTTGACAGCACTTCAATCTTTCCAAACGGGCCCAAGTTTGTTCCCCATCGCCAATATCAATAACTGAAAGGCAATAAAAACGCAAATGAGTTGTATCCTAGCAACAAAACTCCCAACGAACTCTCTGCAGCAGCATCGTCTAGAATTTATATATTTACACTTAATTTATTCCTCCTTTTGTTCCAGGCATCTGAAACATGCTGCCGCATGTTCACCACAGATCACTTCAGAGTCGGACTACATGATAATGACAGGCTCCAATTCTTTCCCTTTTCACATGTTATTGCTTTATCATTTGGCTGATTGATCATGCACCGGGCCAAGTGCTGCAATCCTCGACTATCCGCTGATAGAAACATTGCAGGTTTTTGTGCCGTTATGTCTGCAAAGTGCCCTTGAGTGAGACACGGCCCGTCCTTCCTGAAAATCGAACGCTTTGAGTCAATTATGAGTGCAGTGAGGGGGCACGGAACATGCCTCAATTGTTCAACATCACGATCCTTGTTTCACTCGAACTGTCACTGGTTTATAGATTTTCCCTTATTACAGAGATGATGAGCTGCTTTCCTCATTTGGATGATTTTCCTTTTCATCGCCGCCATGACTTCCCCTCATCAAAGTGAAAAATCTAAGCTGCTCGGTCAATCTTATTACCCCCCTCCTCTCCTCCATGTCATGACCAAGCTTCATCCAATAAGATCGGCTCCGGGAATGGCACTGGAAGAATTATTTCCGAACTGTCTCTTTTCTTGGATTTCAGTCCCCTTCATCAAGCCTGGGCTTTTATTTGAAACAGGACTCTCTCTTGTGTTTTCCATTCTTTGCTTAGACCAAAGAATGTGTTCCATTCATGTTTTATTTCTTGTCCTCGTGCAAATTGTCTGCTTGCTATGATGAGTCAGTCAAACCGATGAAAAATACAAACAAGTTGCATAAAAAAAGAGGAGAGGAGGAGTGTGTTCGGCGGCGGCATGTGCCGCATGCTTGTGTGGCTATTCTCGGCTCAGTTGCGCTGTGACATTTGCACAAAGTGACTGAGCGATGAGGAGTTTGGTGCAAGCAGAATAAGCCAGTGAGTGGAAAAAGTTTAGATTTTCTCCACTCTGCTTTCCCTCTCCTCTTATCCCAATGGCTCGTTATCTCAGTTGTCCTCAGGCCGTTGGGGATCTCAGGAATTCATCAGGAGGATCGTTGCCATAGCGATAACATGGCAGAAGGATGAGTGAAGTAACCCCGACTTGTCTTTCAGCAGGGTGGACTCCCTTATCTGGTATGAGTCACTGTCTGTCACTCTAACGCACACACACACATGCGAACACACAAATGATTTTAAGGGAGCACATCATACATACTGATATGGAAACACACCCACACACACACACACACACATAAATGGCGGTCCAACAGATGTGCAGCCTGACCGCAGCAGGCTGAGGGGTGGGAGTAAACTTTGGTTAAATGCCTTTTGGCAGAATTTAAACACCAACTCACACCCCAACCCCTGATGGGACTGAGCCGACACCCCCGTGGTCACATTTCTGAGATGACTTGTGGCTGTAAAAACAACAACTTCGTCTACTGAATTAATTATCCACCGGACTGAAAAACAGAAAGTATCTGCATACGGCTGTGGGTTCAGGCCCTGAAGTCAAAGGGAAGTAGACAAGTTCTGTTTGCTTTTTGTAAACCAAATTAGACACTTTGGTCAGTTCATACTGAGATCAGAAAACACTCAGCAGTAGTGTTTTAACTAAAAAGGCTTGGATAGTTACCAACAAACACGGGAAAATAACAGACACTTAATTCTGCTCCGAAATGATCTTGGCAATATAAAAGAGCTGCTCTTTGAGTGTTCCTTTTTCCAAACCTCTAAAACCTAATAGAGGATTAATAAGGAAAACATCCAAAATTGTTTTTGTCCCTTCTGTCGCTTCATGTCAAGTCCTATTTAAAGCTAATTTTCCTGCAGCCCCTCTGGGTTTGGATTTTTGGGAGGGGTGGGGGTTGGCTCTCAACAGCGATACCAAACCCTTAACAGCTGCCATGCAGACCAAACACAACTGTCAGTGGCCTGTTGGCTAATCTGATTTGCCCACCGCAGGCTTCCAGTAGCACAGTGATGGACTGAGGGACACGGATGCCGATGCCAGTTATGCAAATTTTCTGATTAAATTATCCACAAACTTCAGGGTTTCTGCAACAACACTGTCATGCAAAAATCAAGGAGGTTCATTGTTTTACTCGGGGACACTGGAAGCAACGAGAAGCGGGTGAAAAGGATTTGAGACCTTCGGTATCCGGGCCGGTTGTCCTGGTGACATTAAAGCTACAGCCTTTGCATTCAGGTTATCAGTTCCAGCATTTATCCGTAGCAACGTGTAAGCAAATTTGCTCCCCAAAACTTGCTAGTCCTCATTCAGAGCTCTTCACCTTGAAACAACATCTAGTCTAAACAGCATCCATCCAGGAGCAGATGGTTGATGCAGTCGATCTGCAAATCAACAAAAGAGTCACCGTGCTAACAGTTTTTCAATCAGTGCTTCTCTGCGACATGTTGAGCTCCCATAACTGTATATTCCTTAGCATTGTTAATATTGCTATGATTTCCTTGACCTTGACAATAATGTAATCCAGTCTCCCCACTGCCCCCCCCGCCCACATGACACACACCCACTGAGAAAAACACAATTGCCAAATTCAGGGCGGGGATTTTGTACGGCAACCAGCCATGCTGACAGCCGTCCGCGACGGGAGAAGGCAGGGAGGCGTGATCACTCATGCCTAAATGTTTATATGATAGTGATCTGCGGGCATATGGGAGGTATCGCCATGGTAACAGTTGCCCTGTCCTGTAGAGACAGGAGGGAGGAGCAGAGGAAAGATAAACACCCCCCTATTGTTGAAATGGGGAATTCTTGCGAGGATTAAGAGAGAATAAATGCACACTCAAAAGGGGAGTGCATGAGCCAGTGTAAATTAGTGTGTGTTTGTGTGCGTGTGTTTGTGTGTGTGTGTGTGTGTAAGTGAAGGAGAGAATCATTTCAATGTTTTTGACAGAAAGGGGAACGTGACAAAAGAGAGGAAAAAAATAATAATAAAAAAAAACAAACTTGTGAAGGAGGATTAGGACGAAAAACACTCAAACATAAATACACACACACACACACACACACACAAATACAAATAAAATGACAGCAGCAGGAAACGGCTCCAGGAGACAGACAGACAAAGTTTGGCGGAGAATGATTGACAGCTCAGGAGAGAGAGGAATATTTAACTTATTGTGGTGGTGGGGGGGGCTACAGTCTGCGTTGACCTCGTCTGAATGCTGCAGCTTCCTCGCCTGCTGTGAACCCACCTACTCGTCAAAACAACAACATCCCCCCCCTTTTTTTTTTTTTTTAAACATAGTTTAGTTTCCAAGGAAACAAAGTCATCTCAGCTGCTGGACAGACAGTGCAACAAAACTGGAAGGTGATCTTTCCCCAACTAGTCTCAATTGTTCTCATTTGACAAACTAATGGCGAGTTTAATCTTGAGATACTGTTGACAGGGGGTGATTTATTCCGAGCTATGGTGAAGGGAGGGGGGGCAAAAAACATTCTGCACACTCATCCCTGCAACATCCCCTTGTGCGTCAGCAGACACTGTGGGGAAGGGAATGTGGAGAGTCTCCTTTTCATCACTGCTCTCTTCCCCCCCTCATTATCCTCCTTTCTTTCCTGGGTTCTGTCTCGCTCGCTCAGTTTTTTTTCCCATCAGGCCACCCCCCCCCCCGAGGTTCCTTTATCGCTTTCTACTGCTTCTCTCTGATCTTGTCGCCCCATCGCAGCCCCACAGTATGATAAAAAGACAGACCACACACACATACGCGCCCTCACACACTTTTTTTTTTTTTTTTTTTAAAACACACATACATACAAACAGGTCTAAGGTGCATGTGGATGTGTGAGTAAAGGAATGAGCTGAAACATCCCCATGGAGTTTCTTCCTTTTCATTTGGTGACGGGCGCTCCAGCTGGGGTTTAAATACGATTCATAATTTTCTACTGATACCCAAGAAAAATCTGAAAATGTGTGTCTGTCCTGGAAGGAGGTCACCAAAAAATGACAGGAAGACATCTGTAGGCGCAGAAGTGGGGACATCAGCCAGTCCATAAACTTTAGTAAACACGGAAACAAGAAACAGGTTCTTCACTCCCAAGGTTTCACACGCCTGCAAAATATCCCTCGTTCTTCTTTTGAACAACCCCTTCCTGTCAGACGGCAGGCGTGTCGCATCAGATTGGAAAGGAAGGACAGGGGTGGGGTGACAAAAAAAGAAAAAAACTGAAGAAATAGCTTGGCTCCTCCCCCAATAAGGAAGGGACCATTTTGTGATGATTTTGTTTATCCAGTGGTTGTATCCTCTCTCCATCAATCCATGGTGGATATTATTCAGTGTTCCCTTTTTTGACCCCAAAATAATGATTTTAAGAGATCTTAAATCCTTGCAACATCAGTGCTGCCTGGTTGAGATACATGTAGTATCACTCCAATGAAAGATGAAGTTCATCAGTATTGTTCCACCCCCACCCGCCCCCCACCCAACTCAGTGCTGAGGCCGTAGTCGGGCCCTACCAGTTATTTCATGTACTGTCTCCGGCTGAACTCCTAGCCCTCACTCAGTCTGGTCACTTTGTTGTAAGGGTTCTCCAGGAGGTAGCGGTATCTGTCATAGTGCTCCAGCATGTACTTGGGGGCGTACATGTGCTCTTTGGGGTCCACCGGAGGATATTCCTGCAGGGAGCCGTCGAACCAACCCCCTGTCCGGATCAGATCTCGGATGTAGTTCAGGTCACGCTTGTCCTCGTAGTCGCCCCAGCGCGGGAAGTCTCCGTTCTGCGCCGACACCAGTTTGAAGTAGATCCCCTCCGGCGTGAAGCACCAGGAGCAGTGCCACCCGGCGAAGTGGAAGGGGCTGCCCACCGACCACTGCACCAGGATGTGGCCTGTGTCGTTTTCGTACTTGCGGAAACCTGGCATGGTGTAGTATTCACGCCGGCGCAGTTTGATACCATCGCCGTCGTAGACATCCCGGAGCATCCCCAGCGTACAACCTGACACCACCTCTAGAGAGCCAAACTGCTTCCAGAAAAATCCGTACAGTGACTGGATGTGGAGAGAAAGGAAAGGGAAAGAGAATCTTAAAATGACACAAACACACTTCAATCGTCTCCTGCTTTCATAATGTTCATGGGGATTGAGAAAGCTGATTGCTTTCATGTAACACACAATCAGAGCTGCCCTTCTAGAGGGTGAAAGTATTCCCAAACCCCCCCACACATGCTGAAATGTTGCAGCTACCTTGCGCATGTGGATGGCAAAAGGTTCGGTCCAGCCATCAAACAGCTTGAGGAAAAGGAGGCCCTCGCGTGCCGGGATTTCGTCTGCGTCATTGATCACAAAGACGTCGTCTGACCGAGCGCCCACCACCCTGGACATGCCGTTGCGAGTCAAGAAGGTACGCAAGTAGTCGTCTGCAATCCAGCCGTCCTGCCGACCGCCTTCTGGGAAGTGGTCCAAGAACACGTAAAGGATCTTGTGACGTACGTAGTCGTATGTACCGTTAAGAAGGAGCCGCAGGAAACTGGAGAAAATAAAGACATTACACTCAGAAATTAGGGGATTCATTAATGAAGTTACAATGCCATTCGTACCAAAGGAACATAACAGTGATTTTAGCCTATTTACTTTGAGTACACTTACATTGACAAATGTTCAGTGTTTTGGTGATTTCTATACAATTTGGTGGATGATGAAACTCAAGCAGTTTCCAGGAGTTTCTGATTTCACTGAGTAAGTTTGCATTATTTATAACATCACATTAATATTGTGCAGTAATGTCGCTCAAACTTTTTAAAACAGCTACACTTGAAGAAATTGCACGTGAGGAAAACGGAAATGTTGCCGTTGTAATGTGCCAAAAGACAGGCTTTAAGACAGAACTGCAAGGTGAGATATGCATTCAACACATTTTTTTTACAATGTGACTTTGACAAAAATAAATGCAGACTGAGTTTATTGTTACAGATTACACAACACACACACACACATATATATATATATATATATATGTGTTGCCAAGGAGTGAAGTATATTATAAGAAACTCTAAGTGACAAAGATCTTTGACGACAGAGAAACCTGGTGATATGCAGAACTACTGAATTTAGCTACTTTCACACGTCCCATGACTGAACGCACCGATCTCTCCCGTCAAGGCTGCACACAGAAGCAGTCATGTCGCTCTTGTCTAAATCTGCTCTAAGATTGCTCTCAAGACATTTTGTGTTGTTGCTTAAGGAAATCCGTTGTAATCGTTATGTGGCACGCTGATACTCCAGAAGCGTGAAACGGCTGGCTGTGAACAAAGGCCGGCAGCTGTAAACAGCTGGTACTAAATACAACTGGAGAGTGTAAACATTTGGCAAAAAGTGGGGATTTATACATATACATATTTGTGAAACTAGAAGATCAATCAGATATTTCGAGGGTAACTAGAACCTTAAGTGGTCTCTCATCAGCATTAATCTGTACGGGCGTGATGTGACAATGGTTATCAGATTTATACCACTCTAATAATTGCACCATGTTGTCATATTCAGGAACCTACTTTAAAATGTGCTGAACTGATGTAGCCATATCAGAAGGCACAAAGAGAGTCATCCTGCTGATGGCCACAGAGCGGTTCAGCGAAGGATCACACGTCTCGCTTTAAGGCACTTTGACCTTTAAGTCCACGGCTTGCATTATTTCCCCTCATGCACTGGTGCAGGATTGCAGGTCTTACCTTAGAGGTCGTTTCTCTCCGTAAGCAGTAAAGTTGGATTCACATACGAGGAAAAGGTCGACGGCTTGGGCGAGCTCGTGAAAGCGCACGTGCAGCAGGTCAAACTCGTGGTTAACGTTGATAGCGTTGATCACTCGTCGTGGGGTCTCTCTGGGCGTCAGCCGCTCCTTGGTGGGCAGATTGGAGTGGTACACCATGGTGGGAACCCCGCAGTAAGGTCCGTGCCATCCTGGCCGACACACGCACTTGACAAGCCGCTTCCCATTGCCTCTGGTCCTCGTCTTGGCTTTTGGCGCTACGGAGGCCTGCTGCTGGACTTGCAGAGGTTTCCGTTGCCCAGCAGCCGCGGCCCGAGCACCATCCGCTGCTCCGTTGGCGGCGGCCCCCCCTGATTTCCCAGAGTACTCCTTTGGGGTTGCCACCTCTGTCCCCTGCCTGAAACAAAGAGCTCCAGCTTTGGTTCGGACAAAGTAAGGTGTTTTGTCACCTTGAAGCTGGTGAGTGCGGGTGTGGAGGTCTCCCATGGATCCCAAAGGGTCCGGCAATTGTTCTTGTCCACCCATTTGGACCTCGGGGAGGTTGGGCCCAGCAGGTTGAGCTTGGTGGCTGGGATTTCGAGAATTTATGTGGTCTTCAGCTCTCTCCTGAAAAAGAGATACAGAACGGGGAAACTGTCACAGCAATTCATGTGTAAATACATACAATGTGCATTATGATATATTTCATTGTTCATTAATTGAAGTGCACAGCAGGATACACCTTCATATTTGGGGCTACGATAGGTTATACATACTGAATCAGGCAGGTGGTTACAGTTCACAAAATTTAATTACATTTGGAATTATAGCTCCCCAACATGTTCCTGACCCCGAAATGACTTCTAAAGGCTCATATAAAAAGTAATCATCTAACCAGATATGAGGTCAATATTGCAGCAGTTGCTACGAAACTGATACAGACACCGAATTTAAAGTACAAGTTGATGATAGGACACGAAGAAAAGGCAAAAGCTCAATGACTTTGGAAAGCAAAAGACCAAAACTGGGGAAACACCTGAATCTCATTGGTCTGAATTTCATGTTTTGGCCAATGTGACTGCTGAAGAAGATCCATGTTTAGGGTGTGTCAAAGCTGACGTCTGCACCAATATTATCCACCCGAGTGTGTCAGTAAACTCACAGTCAATTGTGCAATGGAACATGTGTGCACAAGACTTTATATCCGGGTTTGGCCATTCGTCCTCTGTCTGAATCCGACTCAGGGCCTTTTACTGCACATCAACCATTCCTTTTTTAAAAATAAATTTTCTGTCGCTGTATCACTGTCCATATCCTAATACAGCCAAAAACAAGTTCACAAATATTTGATTCAAATATTGAAAATCAACATACAGGGAGCGGGAATTGAAGTGAGCAGCAGATAATCTATTACAACATCAAAGTATTGGCTTTTTATTAATCCTACAGCCTAAAACATGAATGTAATTGTAAAGTGGACTTTAAAACTTGTTAGGTATACCTGTAATATGTAATAATCATGTTTGTGGTCAGCTGTTAGCAAGTTACTGTGGAACTTCGTTAGCAGCATAGACAAGACGAACTGTGGGTGGATAAAATCAGGGAAACCTGTCTCAGCCTTATCATTACAACCTAAACATGTCAGCAATTATTTCTTGAGTAAGACCGTTTTAGTTTTGACAGGAAAAGCTATTGTTCCCTACAGTGAACGTTGGGCGGCCACATGACATCCGATAAGTGATAACAGAGTTTGTTTTGTCTCAATGAGTCCATGAAAACAGACACGGCCTTTCACTGAATGCTGGAGATTACTTGCACAGTAAGATAAACACAGAGAGAAAATGATAAGAGGGAGAGATAAAAAATGGCATCCAATAAAATGTGCAGGGTAAGTTATATTACATTAAAATTGCTTCAACAGGATTATGAAAATATCTCAACAAGACCACTTATTATTTTCTATTCCTTGTTTACATTTTCTCCTGTCAATTCTAAAGACCTACAGTCATCCAGATAAAACATTCATTTTAAGGTCTAAACAAACGAACAAGATGGAAAATGTAATTCCAGGTGATATATACATAAATTGCGAGGACCATTTTTTTTCCTCTCCTTGTTGAATGTCTGGCACAAAACCCAGAAAAGGGCCACCGGTATATTGGATGGTAAATTCATACCCTATAAATGTTTTTACAACCGAAATGGTGTTTATACTGCCCCCCCCGAGTATTTAGGCAGATTCCAAGAAGGTCGTATCAAGTTTCTTGCTTTCTTTTTTTCCTCTAAATCACTAAAGTATCCCGACATAAACACAGAGCAGCTTCAGCCAAAGTTTACAAAAACAATTTTGTTTTTGTCTGTTCTTCTTCTTTTTTTTAATTCTGGCTTGTTTTATTCAATAAGCGACATAAGCTGCTGTTTACCCAGTCCTGCTGTAAGCTGTGTTCGTTTTCTTACTTAAAGGCCTTTGTGTCTCCACATTCATCTGAGACTCCACTTCCTTCTACTTTAAAAGGTTCAGCTAGGTCCTTTAAGAAGTTCAGATCAAGAGATTTGCAGCAACTCTGAAGTGAACAGGTGAGGATTAGAAAGCCTAAAAATACAAATACAACACAACAGTTCTTTAATAAACGCTAACTTTGATAAATGTAACTCGGTGACAGAGACTTTACCAGTTGGTGAGTCACATCCTAATCGTTTCAGTCTCAGTAATCATCCTGAATCATTATTTTGGTAGGAAATAAAACTGAATGGTCGTCCAAACCCAACATTGGCACGAAATATCAACATCCGCTGTTTCAATATTCTGCGTCACAATGATGTTAAAATTAGATATCCTGATAATTAATTTTGGTCGAACAGCATCACAACCAAATAGCAATGTGTGACAACATCGGCAGGGGTGAGTTTAGTGTTTTCCTTGAAACACTTTAATTCTCCCAAAGTCAAAATGCACACAAAAACCTCAGTCCAAAGTAAACTGTAATGATGATTTACGCTTCCAAGGATTCCTCGCACTCATTCATGTCCCATGCAAATTTCTTATTTCACTACTTTTTCAGGTACAGAGGAATCAACAATGAGTGAGTCTTCTGCATCTGATCAGAATAACTATTTGGTGTTAAAAGTCAAATTCAACAACGCCACAACACACAGCTGTAAAGTAACACCATAGAATATTACTCTAAAGGTGTCAGTCTTAACTGATTGTTGGGAAAGATTGATTGCGTTACGCTGCAGTCACATCTCACCTCATCTGGAGAGTCTCCCTGATGACTCTCCTCCGGTTTCTCCCAGGGGTGTGGCGCTGCTGGACCTTCCTTCTGCCTCATCTCCAGCGCTGCGCTGCCAACGATCCCAGGACCTCCGACCATGACCCCTTGATTCCCCAGAACCATCCCTCCTGCTCCTCCGCCTCCTCCCATCGCACCTGCCACACCTCTACCTTTGGTGTCCGATTGGCGGAGAACGGGCAGGGGAGGGGCCTCTTCGGGGGAGGCGGGGCTGAGCGGGGTCGCGGAGGCTCCCTTCTCCCTCCAGAAGAAGCCGGTGACCATGATGAAGGAATTGATGTTGGGGTACGGGGCGGAGAGCTCGCGCAGCAGGGAGACATAGTGGAGGGCCTTGTAGTAGTGGAGGAAGGAGATGACGCACAGGCCCACCGTGCACAGCAAGAACACCCTGTGCCGCCTCATTTTCATCCTGGAAACAGAAGAGAGGGGGAGAGAAATAAAGACACATGAGTCTGACTAATAAGATCAAAAAAGAAAACAAAAAACAAAAACAGCCTCAGGTACACAGAGTCACAAACCTGCTCCTTTTGATCCTGAGTCTGTGTTTTTTATATATAACCCACAAACCAGCTTGATTTGATTATGTATTCTTTGACTCGAGCCTGGATTTGAAGTTTTGAGCGAGACTGAATTGACTGTAAATCCGGTCCTTATAGTGCCAACATGTTAAATGAATGAACGATGATGTGATATGAAATGATTACGTGCGACATAAAAGAGGTTGAATTTAGTGACAAACTGACAGAGAGCGCCCCTACAAGCACAATTACACGCGCCGACATTCACGGGCCTGCTCGGCGACACGGATAGCGAAGTGTACATAATTTATTTTGATGACCATGCTGATTAAATGATTTGATTTAATATCCATCCTGTATATTTTTATTAAGACGGAATCAGCAAAGGGGACGTGACTGAAGGTAAATACAGTATCTAAATTCTCGATAATTGAGAAAAATTATATAAAATGGAGTCATTATTACATTATCGCAATGTTCAAACATATTACAGATAATCTGGTTGTTTTTGTGTACATCTGCCTTTCATCTATATTTTCTCTCGCTGCCAGTAAAAAAAAAGATTGAAATAAAGCATGAAAGAGGGCTCAGAGAGTCTTAATATGAGCATGTGTCCTGGTTTTTGAGTGGGCTTCACTTTTTGGCTAAGCACAGGCAAAATTACGGTGAAGGACCGCGGACATTTGAATCCATCTCCACAAATATTAAGATATCCGAACACATGAATAAAAAACAAAAACCCTGAAGTGAGAGGACGAAAACGCTACGCACGCCATGGATCTAAGGTCTCCTTTACTGGACATGAAAGGAAAGGTGAAAAGGGAAGAGGGGGAGAGGTTCAGAGGAGCTGTGGTCCAGTGGAAGAGAGAGAGGGATGAATGAGGAATGAGAGCGAATGTGAAAGCAGAGATGAGAAGAGAGGAGGGAGGACGACGAGTCCTCTGTAGGGATGAAACAGTTCACATTCACGTACAGCTTTAAGAAATTGTTGTGAAACCTCACCAGAGGCTTTAAAACTCTCCTGGTATCAGCTCAGTATAGATAAGGCACCAAACCAGGCGTGACCTCAGAAGTTTGTGTCTGAATCCGCAGCCTAATATGGCCAAGCTTCCTTACAAGTCACGAGTACGTCTCAGGTCTCGGCCCTGATGTTTGATTGGCCGATCCCTGCTGTTGCGCAGCCTGATTAGCAAATCTTTGACAAAACTCCCGACAGAACACACAGAGGGCTGGCAGTATGAGGTCTGTCGATTTCATAAGAGAAAATGTGTCATCTGAATCTGAAGTCACGTTTCCCAAAAAACAAAAAGGACCTGAAACGGCTCAACTGCTCCCCATGCCAAATTTTAGAAAATGGATCCGTCAAATGTGACAAAATGGAGTCTTAGGATTGTGCTTGGACCTGAAATATCTGGGAGGTTTAGGCTGCATCACCACAACACTTCAACTTCACACCGTTGGAAAAAGTCCCAGGATTAAAAATAAAAGAAGAAGATGAGCAAGTTGTAGGTGGTGTTTCCAGCCCGTGTCACACCTTCCCCTCATCTTCAGTCAAAAAGCGCTAAAACTGCAGTTATGGCAGAAATAAGCTTTCAGTTGGAGACGCGATGTGTTGTTTTTGCTACTCCGTCTCCACGCCGAGACGCCACATTGCTTTTTCAGAATATAAATGAAGCGAGCACAATATAGCTCGGCTGACGTGAGCACAATCGTAGATGGAGGAGAGGAGAGGGAGAAGAGGTCAAAGGGAAAAAAAAAAGCGAGATGAGGATGAAGCTGGTGCTGTTCGGTGTATTACTGGAGCACCCTGCCACCTCATCTCCCACTGTCACATCCTCTCTGCAATTCTCCCAGCTCCCCGCTATCATCTGTCATCTCTAATTCCCCTTCACGTTCACTCCTTCACTCCACTCTTCTCTGTCTCCCACGCAGCTCGGCGCAAAAAGACAAAGGGCAGGAAGTGGGGTGGGGAGGGGGGGTGAATAAAAGACTCGTCTTTCACTCACAACTCGCAACACAAAGAAAAGAGGAAAGGAAAAGTCACAGAAACGAGATGCAAAAAAAAAAAAAAAAAGGAGCTGAGAGGGGTGGGAGGGGGGTTACTTTTTTCTTTCCTTCAAAAAAAATAAATAAATAAAAAGTACTGCGATAAAATTCGCTCAAGCGTCTTCAGGGAGAGATCATGGCAGATCCCTGGCATAAATATGGCATGGAAATAAAGTTGAATCAGACTCTTTTATCTTGAAATCAGTGCTTTCGTTGCCAGCGAGGCTATCAAGGTTCATCAAAATGTCTTTTGAAAACCAAAATATCTTTTTTGCATTTTCGAAAAATGCCCTAATTAGGGTTATTTACCCAGAGTTAAATGAGAGCTTGTTACTCGCTCTCGTTTCTGGGCGCTTAATATGAAACCGAAGCCAAAAGATTGTGAGCTTAGATCGGCATGATGGCTGAAAGGAATGGGAGGTGGCGAGCTCGATCCAAAAGTCAAGTCAATTCATCTTTATTTTTGTAGGCCAAATTTAAAAAAAAAAAAAAATCACTCAACTTAATTTTCCACAGCTTTTAGCCAACTACGCTAAACTAAGCTCACAAGCTATCGGCCTCAGTGTTACATGTTGAAGATGAAGCATCGTAATAATGTCGTGTCAGCGACCTCCCAGTTTGGTTTCTTCTCAGTGTTGTTGATTAAATTTGAAGCTGGTTGGGTGGTCGGGGTTAAACCTTATGAAAGGATGTCAGGATACGGCACAGAGGAGCTTCTTCATTTTCAATGGTTGGTCTTTTTCATTAATCAGCGTGACCTTATGGAAACATTTTGGAAACATGACATGGTTTTCAATTGGACCCTGTGGCTCTGCTGTGTGTGATGTGCTGTAATGAATCTGAGTGAGCTTGACACAGCATGCCCTCTGGGACACACAATATTTCAATGAACACTGGAGTGTGAGCACAAAGAAATCTCCCAAAACCTTCCCAGATGCTAGTGACAAAAGAGGGAGGTTTGAAAAGCAGCAGGTAGTGAAGGAAAGAGCACCAAGATGGCACAGTGGACAGCTAGAATGAAACATGGACATACATGTGTGGAACATAAGGCCCAAAAACAACTACTTATGTGTCTGAAGGAGATAATTACAGCATCTTTGTACACCTGTTTCTATACATCTGAGCTGCAGGAAACTTGTTACGATTTTTTTTTTTTTTTTAAATGAATGAAGCGCCGTATTCATTAACAGCAGGAGTCAGCAGGAAAGTGTTTCTGTGGAAATCTGAAGGCCGTTCTGTCACTTCGTTCATAGTTCCTGGATACCTGTCTGCCAGCTCCAAGTTTTGAAGCACATGTTTATTTACAGATGAAAAGGTTTGGAATATAAATGTAGAGAAAAAGCACAGAAAAAGATACCAGGTGGAAAATAAACCACTACATCTACCAGACCAGATAATCCCATCTCCACTCCAGGCGTCCCATCACCAAACCAAATACAAAAACACTTACAAAGGGAGAAACTGCAGGCATAGCGCGGATGTTTTCTGTGGATTCAAGTGGCCTGGTGTCCAGGTGCCTCGATACATGACCGCAGAAACACCCGTTTGTTGTCTATTGTGGCATCACCTTCCTTCCGTACCTGTCAGATAACGACCATGAGGGGGAGCTTTAAAAGTCTAATATCTGACATGATATCACACAAACCTACAAGCTTTATCTTTTGATTCTGCACGGATCTGTCTACTACCAGCCTGGATCCGGGCCAAGATGGCTCCAAGTTCTGGCATATTACGGCGATGAAAAGCCATCGCATCCTCTCCTGTCTGGTTAACACCCGGATGAGATAACTGTGATGACATCACTGTGTCAAAATGAAAGTAGAAAACTGTAGAAAGTTCCTCCAGAACCACACAAAAAAAATATACAACAGATTTTAGACTTTCATGTCTTTTACACAATTTTCCCTGTGAAGCTGTGACTCCTGAAAGACATTCATTTATTATCCTTAAACTGTATTACTGCTTGGATAATTTTGATTCATTAAGTGTAATTAGCCTTCCCATCTACAGACTCAGTTATTATCGTTTTTTATTATCCTCTTCTTTTTTTACTGCTCTTTTTAATCAACAACCTGTCCAGAATACCAACACCTGGAGAACTGAAGAGAAGCAAAAACAGGGAATATTCAGACATTGTGCTTCAAAAATATTCAAATTATTATCAGTTATTCAATTCTTTGCTCATCAGATTGTTTCATGTTTACCCCCCCCCCCCCTTTTTTTTATATATAGTTCTCTATTTCATGTTTTGTCTTTCTACAGAAAATGCATCTGGATTTTACTTTATTGTAAAGCATTTTTTGTTTGCTTTTTTTGTGCATATTTGTGTGTCTGACAAGAACTACACAATGATTCCGATTATTGTAATAACAGAGAGAAACACAAAGGAGAGCAAAAAAAAAAACAAACAAAAAAAAACCAATACAAAAACCCAAAACTAACAACCACACACTTCACCTTTTCCCTCCCCACCCTCATTTTAATCTAAATTTACATCTTGCTCATCACTCTGGAACAAACGCGTGTTGTCAAAAGCTCTTTAAAATGAGGCCAACCAAATGGGGGTGGAGGTGGAGGGGGGTGGAAGGGGGAGCACCACGCGTCTTTGCTGCGATAAGTCGGCCAATCAAAACTGGGCATGTGTTCAGGACTGGAATGCATTGAATTCACGGAAGCTGGAATTTTTCTGAAATCTACTTTATGTGTGTTAATTCAGGGCGCCTTCAGTTCCTGTGTTTATACAACTGAAAGCTTTTATTTGCAGGCAGGCTGCTATCGCAGGAGGTCGAGAGCAGAGAGATGGCTGCTCCACAGTTTGTTTATCTTATCAGACTGCTATTACTTTTAGATGTCACTCCTTCAGAATAAACCTCCTCTCTCTCTCTCTCTCTGGGAATTTTTTTTTTTTTTTTTTAAAGTTTTCTTTAAATAAAAACCTTAGAGAGCATAATAAAGCTTCAGCTGCTGGTTGACAAACACAGCCCAAACATTTGGTTTGGAGACATGAAGGCCGATTGAAGTGATAAACAACCACAGACAGTGTACGTGCCAGGAGGAGGGGTTCTGCCAGTTAAATGCCCCTAATTTCATCTTTTTGTGTGTGTGTGTGTGTGTGCTGACCTGTTGAACCAATTTTACATTGAACTGAGCTAATGTCAGTATTTGGGATGGCAGCCAGGGGAGGGTGGGATTCGGTCTGTCTGTTGTTATGACAAGCAATGGGAGGAAACAGCAGAGGTCCATAGGGGATAACACACGAGGGGCCATCATTTTTATTTTTACCTCCATTTATTTTGAGGAGAAATATCGAACATATGCAGCACAAACACTTTGCTGCCATTGTATTTGCATAGCCTACCAGTTGTTTCCTTCCTTTTTGGTCCACCAAAAGCCTGATTTGAGGTAGCAGTGCTAAAAGAGGAGTCGATTTACTGTAAGTAGATGTAAAACAACAGGTCAGCTCACCCAAAATGAAACTTTTCGTGGATAATTCTGGAGTGAAAAAATCTTGCCAGACCAAAGAGCTTCCAATTTGATGGGAAATGATGTTATCATATCTTGAGCCATTCCAAAAAAACTGATCCTCAATGTGCAGCCAGTGCAACAGCTTAGCATATATCATACATAACAAACTGAATCAGTGTATCGTTGAAAGATAACTGTGGAAACACATGTGAGCTGATCGTAACGAGCTCAGCCAAACAGCAGTGAAGTACACACTTGGTTTTACTATGTGCACTGATTCATGTCACATGAACAGTTCAATGCTGTAAAATGCATTTCAATAAATCACCGCGCTGACTTGCTCACGCAGAGGACTTGGTGTTTTTATGAATAAATTTTTTGCTGATTGCTGGACTCATGATCCTGAGCTGACACTGCTGCACAGCTGCCAGATGGGTTTACCTACAGAGGGAGGGCACCACTGATCCACCGTACCTGCACCAGTATGTCCATGACGCACAGACCTGAGGGTTAGTTAATATTTAGCCCTGGGTCAGTTTAAAACAGGCATTACATGTGCACACGTACTGTACAAACATTTATACACATAAATATGGGCAGACAAACTTCAGCACACACAGTCTCACACTTATTGGTTCGTGGCTCTCAAAAGTTGCCAGATCAGCTGAAACTGTTTCATAGGTGGAATGATAAATGACGCACTGCCTCTCCAAAGCGCTTCAAGGCTTTTCTTTTATAGGAATTCCAGTAAAATTTGCGCAGTGTGTATGTGTGTGTGTGTGTGTGTGATTCATCCAAATCTCCATTTCTTTTCCCTTAGCACAAAGAAAACTCACAAACATCTTCCCTCATTTGGAAAGCGTTGGTATTTTCTCATCTGGACTACAGAGGGTCCTTTTCAGCAGCACCCACGGTCTCCGATCGGACTGCCGATCTCACCTAACAAGCGCCCGGAGAGAAAGACCAAACAAAACAAAGCGCCATTGGTACAGTAGCTAATGATACTAGCTTCCAACCAAACAATTACCAAATGTTCTTTGACTGGAGGCCATGAACTTTAAGATAGAGAAGTATTTCAACCAAACTCTTGATTTCAACACCAGCAGTGAGGCAACCAATGCGCTAACTGAAGCCACAAAACCGTCTGCCAGGTTCCTGTGACTGTTATACATGTGTCACAGAGAAACACATGAACCGACATGAACCAACATGAAAATAGGTGGGGGAAGTATCAGCATTGTGCGGTGGGGTCAGGGTTGGTTCGGGGGTTGACGTGGACACAAAACGGGGAGTTTACAGTTACAGTTACAGGCCCTTGGTTCATATCCATTTGAATGTTGAAGGTCAGACACATAAGAGCACGCTCTGTAATTGAAAACCAGCAGTATATAAAAGGTACTGAGTTAATGGAGGAGGCCAAAGTTTGACACACTTCATCCGTTTTGTCTGCAGATCATGTGACGGACGTTTTAGTCCCGTAAATAAAATATATGGCGAGAAGCAAATTGGTAATTTTGAAGGAATGTAATCATGTCTTTGCTGCAGAATGATGGATTATGTTTGTAATGAAAAAGCCCGACCTGACTGTCATCACTCATCACAATAATCAGCAGCTGTGGCAATAAGCATTTCATTAAAAATGGGCTACAATCTAAAATCCCTTTAACACGCTGATAGAAACTTTTTTTCCTTTAAGTGTGACTTTTCTTTCTGTGTGCAACTTCTGATCTGAGCATTATACTGGACTGCTGAAAAAGAATATATGTATTAAATCCAGAGCATCAGGTTGGTCCTTCCTGCCAAGATGAATGAAGTTTCAAGATGAGGTCATAAATTTTTATTGGTCTGATTCCTCCATTGCCAGAATATCAGAGTAAATCTCTCACCGTGCACCATTAACTGCAGTGCCCACCACCACCACCACCATCTTGTTCCTCCTTTTAAGTCCTGCTCAGTTTTCGCTCTTTCAGAGTTGGTTCCTGTTAGCAAACAAACGCTTTTCATCAGACTGACTATGAGGAGATGAAACGCCACCTTGTTCCTTAATCTGCATGTACAAACCTGGTGAGTTATGACTCACTCGGTGGGGGGGGGGGGGGGGGGGGGGGGTTAGTCATGCTTCACACTTGCTGGACTTTTCCTCTTATTGCATTCACTACTTCATCACTTCTTTTTTTTTTTTGTCCTTTCACATTTTTCCAGCAGCTCCACTTCACTGCCAGAATCTTACACTTGCCCCCCCCCCCCCCGGCACTCCTTCTGACCAAAGTCATCTGCATCAAGATGAGCTGAACTTTAACTGGCAGACGTAAGAAATGCATGCACTTTAAGATTCAAGGCATATCCCGAGAATCTCATCACAAAGAACCTCAGGAAATAAACTTCCACTTGATTTACGGCGCGCTTCACAGACTGCTACCACCAATTTTTTTTAAATTTTTTTAGAAGGTTAGCTTTAGGGACGAGAGAAAGGGGACATAGCTGCCTTGTACTGGATATGGTGGCCCGTTCGTACCTATTAAAGTTTGCTTGTCTTTTTTTTCTTCCTCTGAGTCAACTTGGCTGGCGGCCACGCTTCGCTTGATTGGTGCCTTTTCTGTCATATTGGCCCGACTGCATCGGTTCAAACCGAAGTAAGCTGCCGTTTTAATAGAAGTGATGCGTTGAGCCGCTGCTTTTGGATGGCGGCTACGAAGCCTGCCTAGGTCTGAGTGCTTTATGTGACCTAAAGCAAACACCTTGACCACCACATAAAGTAGGACCTTGTTAGTTCCTATTTTTTGTTTTGTTTGATTGATTTGTGGGATAAAACTTCCATAACTGTCCCATTCAAAAGTGGATTTTAGGCACGCATTGGGATTTTTAGTATATTCTGTAAACAGCTTCCAATGGGTGTGTTAAATAGCAGCTTGTACATGCCAATGACTCTAATCTCTATTGCTTATTTTCTTTCATGCCCTTAATGGTGGTCCATTAGTATCTGGCAGCTTTTAATCATGATGCTCCCGTTAAACCCAATAATAAAAATCTGTTTTTAATTATGTGATTTGTTGCCACTAAGTATTTATTTGCCTGAGATTTCCATTTGGGAGATTGTTAGGTGTAGTTGCATTATGGGAAATCACTGCCCATAGATGTCTCGCCCAAACATTAGGTGAAGCAAAACACAGTTGATACTAGATGTGGAAAACTGAATAGAAGTTCTTTCTACTATTCTTTCCTTCAGTAGCATCAATGGCCGTCTATTTCCGAAGGAAACACTTCTCCTCTTGTCTCTTTTGTGGCAGATTGGGGGGATTCAGCTCTTCTTCGGTGGGTTAACGGGTCACTGGTTTGGTGAGTCAGATGTCTGGAGAAAGCCAGCGTGCTAAGTGGGTTTCAATAATGCAGACACGGTGAGGGCCTTAGAAAGTGTGTGTGTGTCTGTGTGTGTGTGTGTGTGTGTGTGTGTGTGTGAAACTGCATGTCAAGACACAACCTGTGTTTAGGTGAACATGGGACATGGAAAGCTGAAGCTGGAGCTGCAGTGAGGATATGTCCTGCCTCTGAGAGACTTGGTGCGTGTGAGGAATTTTGTTTGGGTGCTGCAAGCCTGATTTGGTGTGTGTGTGTGTGCAGAAGATGGGCTATGGAATGAGCTGGGAAGATGGGAAAAGCTGGTGGAGTGCCTCCGTTCCTCGGAGTTCATCTATAATTTAGCTCTGTAGTGGTCCACGAGGTCTTTCTCTCGCTGCCCTTCCTCCCTCACACTCTCTCTCTGCACTGACAGTGGAGACAAGTGTCCCAACGCACATTTCATCGTCTCTCCCATCCAGCGCTACCTCTCCAGAGGAGGAGCGGCTGACCTGCACCGAATGAAGATACGAACATACAGAATGTGTTGAAAAAGGTAAAATCAGACAGATAAGTCCTTCCTTGCCTTTGACCTAGGCCTTAAAGTGATTTCTGCTTTTATATTTTACATTTTTTTTCCTGAAATTATGTTTTTTGAAAACAGTTTGGTGTTTCATTTTTCCTTTAAACTTGAGAACTTTCATTGTGTAAAGTACTATTTGTGAATGAAATCTAAGCTTTGATTCCTCCCCGTGAGCTTTTTGATCCATTCATCTTGTGTCATTTTTCCGTTAAAGTAAATAACGAATATCTCCACAATTAAAACACAAAAAGACCCACAGGGACTGTAAAGCATAAACACAGGCCAAAGGATGAAAGCAACAGCGAGACTTCCTGGGTCCAAAAGAAAAACAAAACATGTTACAACTCCTTTCCATACTTGGGTAAAACACTCAGACCTCACAAAACTCCTCTAGAGCTGCAAAATACAAATAAAAACTTCTGACACGGAATTAATCAGACAGAATTTCCGCCTATTAAAACGATATAGCTGTGAAAACATATTCTTGTCATCTGTTTCTTATCATAAAAATACAAATATATTAATATGAGTAAGCAGCCATAGCAGGTTATCATGAACAGTACTGGGAGGAAAGGGTAGAGAGGAAGGGCACATAGTATTTCAGCAAAAGTAGTAGTAAATGATCCGCGTATTGATTTTGTGTACTTGTATATTCTTGTTTGTAGCCGTAAAGGCTGCACAGTCAGCGCACCTCAGGCACAATAAAGCTCGCTCAGCTGAACTCTCTCTTTTCCTCCATCCAGGCTGATTCAGCTGTTCTCTTCATTCACATCCTTCCTTCCTCTCTTTCAATCCAACGCTCGCTTTCAGAAACGCTCCGACACCAGCAGCTCACAGCCGCTGTGAAGAAATGTTCACATCTAGATCTCATCTCGGTACCAATTCCCCTCCGTTGTTTTACTTATTTATTGCTTATTTGTGTTTTGAAATGGAAATATAGAGGAAAAACTAACCAGGACTTCACATAATTCACTTGTGCAGCCTTGTCAGCTAATGTTAGAAGTCTTACGGAAGATTTCTTTCATATTTGATGAAGGTGGTCGTGATTGAAAGGCTGAATACTGAAATGTTATTTTTTTGGTAAAAAAGGCTCTGGAAGACACAGTTAATGAAGCTGAAAAACTTCAATCCTCATCGTCGTCCTCTTCACGTTCTCCCCATAAATAAATAATACGACATGCACCTATATCAAGGTTATCACGTGCATACATCTTCCTGGATACATAAAGATATAAATTGTATGAGATATGAAATATCAACAGTGTTTTCAACGATGTATACTGAATTAATAAAAGGAGGATTAATAAAACAACTTGTATGTAAAACTTTTATCTGCCACTGTACGCTTTCCTTCATTGATTTGACCGTATTTTTATCGTTTTCAAACTTTGGGGAAAGCGGTGTCAGACTATTGGACCCTACTTTCGCTGTATGTGATATCACATATATCTCTTAGCTAATAAAACTAATATAAATACATCTACAATACGATACAAGTATAACAAATAGTATTCACATTTGTATGGGCTATATGTGCCCATATATAAATACTGTTCCCTTATGTATTTATTTTATATGTAACACAGTTACTTGATGAATGTATATATATTGAATTTGGCCCTCCATCTCCAGTATGTTCTGCCCTGAGCCCCTGCAGGCCCCCACGCCCCCATCCATGTTGACTCACCACCAAATTGAAGCGGTAAGCTATTATACATCTGTGACCGACGAGAAAATGTCCCTCTGCTACAAAGGCTTTCGCTTAGATCTTCCCAAATTCCAAAAATCTGTATTCACTGTTGTACATCACCGGAGAGCTCTGCTAATGAGCACAGTTCTCTTAAACAGCAATCTTCACCGCAGTGATTCACCCCTCTTTAGTCATTTGCAGGATCTGTCCTCCTCTATCTTTCTCTCTCTCTTTTTTTTTTTTGCCCTGCCCCCTCGCCCTTCTAAGTCTATTAGAAAACTAAAAGGCCGCTGGCTACGTCTCTGCTACCGTTAGCCTGTTGCCGCTCCGCATAGTGACTGTTATGGCATGTGACACCGACTCGCGCTTGGATTTGCGCACCATCGGTGGTGATGACAGGGCTCTGCAGATCATCTTGACAGTACACAAAGATGCTCTTCCTTGTTGCATTGCTTTCCCCAGGTGTGTCATTACTTTCAAGACAGGATGAAAACACCAATTCTCTCTCTGTTTCTATTTCTTCCTGAACTCTTCCATCCTCCCCATCTCCGTCTCGGGTGCCTGCTGAACTGAGAATTGTTTGCTGCAAGGACTACCTGTATTATTTGCGCCTGAAGTATTGAAGTCATTAGTTTTCTGTGTGTGTGTGTGCAAGAGAGTGAGAGAGGTAGAGAGAGTTAGAGGGTCAACAGTGGTCTCTAAAGTGGATCTGTGGGGGTATTAGCTCTACCTACTGGGGGAGAAAAATGAAATGGCAGCAGTGTTGGAGATTACTGCCGATTCTCTGTGTCCGTTTTGTTTACCTGTATGAGCCCACGGCATTTGTGACACGCACCTGCTGATACTCGCCGCATCTTTTCATCTTCTTTCCTTTCCTTGTTGTTAATCTCTTCAATCCGACACATCATCTCAAGTTGAATGCAGCCAGCGTTGCATCTCACAAAGCCAGCCAGCCGGCTAATGATGCGGTCAATCGGCAAGGTCAGGCCACCAGTCTATTCCCCGTCATTAACACTCAGATCACAATGGGTTGCTTGTAAACTGAGCCACGCACAAAATACAGACGTACACACAGGCCTGACATTAGCTGAACTTGGCCCCCACCCGAAAAAACACATGAGATCAGCTGACACGTTCCCATTGTCTGCGTGGCCACCATTGTTATTACGGAAACAGGAAGATGGATGTCACTCTAAAAGGGTCCATTTTGGCTCTGGTTGAGCCGTATGGTCTTTGCATTAGTCTGCACTCCAGGCAGTAATTGCTGAATGAGGAGAATCAGGCCGGAGAATGGTGCCATTGTGTCCGGTGTTGTTGCTGTTTTGTACATAACAGGATATCCAATGCTGAGAAATTACCAAGACACTCATCAACCCGCAGTCATGAAACTGACAACCACGCAGTCAACTCTTGCCATGCTCGGCCAGTTTAACTGCCCTCTTTCATGCGATGGGGCAGATAGACATTTTGATAGCGGCAATGTTTTGTGCAGCCACTTTGCTGAGGAGGACAACAGGAGTCAGGTGGTACGCTGGACCACGACCGGTTCGGCCTCAGCGACTGTTTTTAATTACACGTCGATGGAGGCACTCCAGTAAAGAATGTGATCAGAGGGAGGGAAGAGAGGGGATGGACAGTGATTAGACACAGCAATGCAGAGAACAAAAATGAAAACAGAAAGAAAGGGGAGCAGCCAGAGGGGCAGTTTTAAAGGGGAAGCATGGGGGTGAGAAAAGTAAACATCATAAGCAGGAGGATTTGACTGTAGATGCCAGCGAGAGGTGGAAGGAGGGAGGAAGAGAGAGAGAGAGATGTGTGGGAGAGACGCAGTGGAAGGGCTGAAAAAAGAGAGAGCAAGAAGCTGCAAATGTAGACGAGATCACAGAGGAGGAGGAGGAAGAGGAGGATGACGATGGCGGGGGGGGGGGGGGGCATTTGGAAAATGCACACAAACAACTTCAGTGTTATGAAGCCGCAGATTAAGGATAATTGTTTGATTACGAAGTGACCTGACTGGCTGCACACACACAGGAACAGAGCCAGACTGTCAGAGCTGTTAGTTTGTTGGTGGATAGAATAGATTAGATTTTTTTTTTTTTTGTGATAATCCAGCTGCTTTTGATGCAGGTGTGTCGAAAAGAAACATGCACACACTTGATTTACTGATCATGTTAAATGCAGCACACAAATTACTGTCCATGACTAAAGGACATACTGGAATAATTGTGTGTGAAGTTTGGCACGTATGGTTGGTGGAGCATTATTATCAATTGAAGGCCCGACCAGAAGTTTAGATGACCAATAAATCATGATGCTATGTGAGAGCAGTGCGCGAAATAAGGAGCTTTAAAAATGTAGACGTGACCAAGATATGTACCTTATATGCCTTTATATTACATTTAAAAACGCAAATCTTCACAGCAAGTAGAATTATTGTCGATACACACACAACAAAAACACATTCATTAAGTATAAAAACTGCCCATAACCCGAACTCACAAAAAATTGGTCGTGACCAATCAGTCCTCAATAATCACTGAAGTCACTCAGAAACATTTTTTGATTTCAAATTGTGAGATTTTTGCTGCTTTTATTTGTCCCAAGGACATTTTATCGACATAACAGTGAAGTAATAACTTTAACGGATGACGGTCATTGACTTCAGGCCAAACTGTTAACTGAAAAACATGAATTCTTCCTTTGTTTGTGGCCTTCTGCGATGCTACAGGGACGTTTTTATCCTCCCAAAACCTATGTCAGAGAACTGAACTCAGCTGCTGCCCTTTCTCTTCTTGTTAGCTGGTGCGTGCATTGAAAAATGGGTCTGTAATAAGCGAAAATCAGCTAATTACATTAGTGTGGAATGTGCAGAGGAATTCAGGCTAACGAGAGGTGAATGCGGCAGAACGGACGGACTTCTTCAGCGGCTCTCTCATCAGACAGCACAAGCTGAGTTATTTACAGTGATTTTTGAAAAACTAGCTGCGAGCAACGGCAATTTTTTTATTCCAAAATTTATTTTGGAATAAAATCACAGCTGTAAAGGTGCCAAGAGGAATTTGAGTAATCCAGCTGAGTTAATCGAGTTCTGCTGGTATGATTACAACTTTAATGCGAGTAAGATAACTCCCAAGGGGGTTTATCTGACAGTTGCAATATTACCCTGCTGACTCCAATCAAATTATTTGAGTGCATGTAAACACAGAGAGCGACAGACTAAAAGATGGAGGGTAAAGGAAGGGTGGAGGCAGAGTGGCACATTAGAGAGGTGAAGCTGGAAAGAGATGAAGAAACAGACGCCCACAAAGCTTAGAGATGAAAGCAGGAATCGGGTGGTTCCTGTCAGCTGTGTGATCTTGCAAAAGCAGCGAGGGAGTGCCGGAGTAAAACTGCTTTTAGTCCGGCTCTGCTGTCATTTTCTATTCACTCACTGTAAAAGACAAGCAGTTGAAGGCCTGAAAGCACTTGGCACACGTCACCTGTCTCTCCCTTTCTTTGGACGTGCTCTCTGGACAAAAAGTTAACTCAGTGTGAGGGAGCATGAGAGACACAGTGGCCTGTTTCAATCACCAGTGCAGTAATTTACCATTTATTTAATTTAGCGAATCGGTTAATTTCTATTTGAGAAGGTCAAAGATTCAAGAATCAGCTTTAAAGGAGCTAATAACTCCAGCTTTGCTGTCGCTACATACACAGCATTAAAACCAACGTTATGAGTTTAGCATCAAGCTTCACTCCGCCACTCACCACAAGCTCCAAAGGTCAAAAACAGCAGCATTGTTAACAATGCTTCTCCATCCCATCACCTCTTCCATTGACAGCTCAGGTAGACACAGAGGGTGCAGGTGAAATTTCACGGGTTACATCTACGATTCTGTCTCATCAGTGAATAGCAGGTAGTTTTAAACACTGAAGGAAGTTTGAGCACCTGAAAAGACGATGCGTGGGAAAGCCGACAGCGTGAGAAATGAGGAAAACCTCAGAGGTTTCACAGGAAAGTGAAAGTATGGCTACTGAGTGTATAGTCTGCTGTTACATTCATCCTCGTTTATAACAACCAAGTATAACTGCAACAGAGGGGGGTCAAAGGTGATAAGGATGATGAGAGCGTTTGGAGTTTACTGTAAGCTTCATGTAACATTGCTTGATTGTTGCAATAATTAGAGTGAATGTGGCCTTAAGCTAGCTGCACAAACCAATACAAAAGATTAAAGAGTTGGCAACAGCTGAAGAATCTTTGGCTTCCTTCGGCATATTTAGAAATAAATGTTTTTTAAAAAGAGCGAAGACTTCGGTTCTGCTCACGTTCAAGCTTTGACTCTTTGAAATGTGAAAATTAAGAAGGTTGTCTTTTAAGCCAAGTTTTCTTATGATTGTCATCTAATTTTTTTGGCTCCTACTCTACACCTGTAATGTAGGCACACATTTCTTTGAACTGCTTTGAAAACTCACATAAAAAGTACTGAATTCGAAAAGTTAACACTTTCTGCTAATTAGCATTCATCTACATAATCTTCATAACCTTATTGTGACACTGCCTTTGTAATTGTGACTTAATTGGTGTAAAGTGAATTTTTTTTTTTTTCTAATTGGTTCTGAACTCACGTCTTGAAAGTGACGTGGGGGGGGGGGGGGTATCGCTGTCCAGATTGTGCCAACTGCGATCACTGGGCTTGTCTGTGCACTTCACAGCTCACTTATCTGCTACAGGCACAGTTCAGGAGGCGCCGTGCACGCTGGGAATTCAGAGTCGCTGGCTCCGACTGTGTGTATTTGTGAAGTACAAAGTGTGTACGTGTGTGCCTTTTTGCTGCAAGACTGAACAAGAGATGGAGACTGTGGCTCCTTGTGCATGTCACTGTTATCACAATAAAACTGCAAGCTCGCACACCACACCCTCTTAATCCCGTTTAAACTTGAAGTTAATTTTAGCAACAGCACAGAGGAGACCAGGGAAGCAAAACGCACAGAGAGCAAATAAAAATGTCGGGGAACTATAACCTCTTAAATATGAATTTCCATGATCCACGACTTCCCTCTGCCCTGAGAGGCTCCTTTAACCTCTCAGTGACCCATCGGTGAATAAAAATGGATGTGTCACTTTGAAGACATCTGCTTGGGAACTAGCTCGCAAGCCACATACATTTGTGTCACTTCCAACTGCAACACACCCTGAGGCGTTAGCTGGGGTCTTAATATCGGAGAATCAACCGTGGATATATATAAAAAAAAAAAAAAAAAAAAAAAAGTTTGGTAAAGCACTGACTGCTTACATATTTCCAGTCAAATAACCTTCAATGCTTTCCTGTCTATGCAGAGGGAAGGCTATAAAAGTAAATCCACAAACACGCTGGGTGATTCTGACAGCACACAGCTCAGGCTTCCTCTTGCCGTTGTGTGAACTGTTCTAACATAAAAACAAACAAATAAATAAATAAAGAGATAGAGAAGAGTTTGTAAAATGGATGAAAAAATGTCTTGCCATATTCTCATCTGTAATGGTGCAGTTCAAGTGCCACGAGATGAAGTCTCAGATCTGCATCCTGCGATAGAAGCCTCTCATTCAAAGTGCTTCCCCTCTCAGACTTGGGACTTGCAGCTTTCATTGGATTTCACCTGATGGGGGAGAAGAATGTGGAGGTGTGCAGCTTTACCTGACGTGAGCTCAGCCATGCGTTCAGGAGTTCATGACTGGACGGGCCAAGGGCGAGTTAATTGCAGAACAGCACAGAAAGAAAAATCTACGCGGCTGTGTTTGACCTCCGTGCTGTTGCAGAATAACCCAAAAGGCTCCAGAGAGAGTGGGAGTGACAGAGAGGCAGATAATTACGGTAACCGAGCATAAGTGCACAGTTTAAAGGTAAATTATCATCAGTTCACGGTGTCAATGCATTCTCTTTGAATAAAAGGCACAATTTGTGAACTGTTTTGGTAAAGTTGAGGAAAAATGGGCAAAAGATACAAAAATAAGTGAGAGCAGAATATAACAGAGGTTGATAAATAACGTACGGAAAATTCAAATAAAAGGTGTGAAAGAGCATCGAAAGAGAAAGATGTGAAGATGAAGGGATAAAACTGCAGGCGGAGTGCACCATATCTCTGCTCTTGGCTGACAGAGAAGTCTGGATGGCTGAAGTCGTTCTGTCCTGTCGGCATCAGTCGATGTCACAATCAGTGAAGGAGAGTCCAAGATACGGACTGTTTAATACACTTTTTAAGGTTTTTCGGCTGCCAGATCACAGACTGCTGTCAGGAAATGTTTCACTTGCATTATCAGGAAGACTTCCTTCATTACTAATCCTCCCCGCTTCTGCGTGTCAAAAGGTGACCTCACTCAACTTAAAAAAATAAAAAAATAAAAAAATAAACATTTCTCGCTTCCTTTCAGCTGTATCTAACAGTGATAATAATATACTTGGCCGTCTCTTCAAACATCTGTCTTTGAGTTTTGTGCTTCCTCCTCAGCACAACAGAGATGAAAAAATTTCAGCTGTATAATTTCATTTTCTCAGTGTATCTTTTGGCCTCTTGGATGTGAAAACATCACATATTCCAACACAATGAATTTGTTGTTACCGTTCGTACATCTGAGATTATACTCCTATTCCTCTTAGACAGGATGTGACCTTGTTTTTGCCACAAAAACCTGTGGTGCTCCGTCTTAACTGTGCAGTGAGCTGCTGAACTGAAACCCAATACGTTCAGCACACTATTGCTCTTTAAATGGCATCCTTTGAATTGGTACATAACTATGGTTTCCATTAACTGCTGATAAATATCTGCCAGCGTCTCGAGTGCTCTCATCTCTGCCGACCCCCTCTTCCCTTTTCGACAATGCGAGCCACACCTGCACTCTTAGGGCTAAATGGAAAGGTCAGGTATGTGAAGAGAAAAAAGAAAAACGTGAGGCCCGAAAAAAAAAAAAGAATAGGGAGATGTCAGCCAACCAGAGCTGCTTGTGAGCAGGATGTATGTGGGTGAGAGGAAGTGGGAGGCCGAACTGGGTAAACAACCCTGGGCTGTTTGCTGCGCTCCCCTTCTTCATGCTAATATGAGCACAGATGTGTGCGCACATACACACAAATAACACCTACTGTCGCCATTTTCAATCTTCCTCCTGCTGACACCTCAGTGCCATTCTCATATTTTACTCCTGTCTCTCCGTCAGTGTTTTTTTTTTTTCCCCCCCTCTCTTCTCCAGGCCTTTAAAAAACTGAAAATATATATTTTTTTTTGGGGGGGGGGGGGGCAGGTCCCTTATCATCTTGAGTCTACACAGAGAGAAAGCCGGGGAGAGTTTTTGACATTTTAAAGCTCCCTTGCTGCTCAGCTTCTAACTGCACTCAAAACTCAGCTACTTGTATATCTCTCACAAAGCTTTACAGCATATTACTGTGATACATTATTCATTATTATTATGATTTTTTTTTACTATTATTGGGGCTAATCACTGGAGGTGAAAGAATGATGGGGAAACTACAAATGGCTTCAGATAGTGAGCAAAGGCATTATAGGAATGTAGGAGTAGCTCAACAGCACGTCTGCCAGCAGAGCACATTGTTTGTATGAACAAAATGGCTCAAAATAATGATTAAGCGAAGGAATTAAATTAGACTTTGTAGACTTCTGCAATGAACTTGACATCAGGTAACGCATCATTTTGTTTTGTTAAATGAGTGTGTAGCTGCAGAGGAATAAATCAGTCCCTGCACAGATCCATTTGTTACCTTTCCAGTTTGCAGTCTAATTTTACAAGAACCTCTAAATGAGCCTGAAAAATGGCTGAATTTTAAAAAGGAGCAACTTAACAGAGGCTGATGATCAGTCAAGTCCCATTGTACATACGATGTCAACAGACTTTGTGCATTAACTGTTGAGCTTATGTGTAAACAACTATCCAAACAGCCGCTGGGCGTCTGATTTATTCCTGCTATGGGTTTATAAAAAGAGCCACACAACACACTGACGTGACTTGCTGTGCTCTTCATTATCAGCTCAAACTGGAACTATGATAAAGTCCATTTAGTGGCTCCACATCACATCATCCACAACAAACTTCATCTAAAACTCCACATCAATCCACAAATGGACTTCAAAGCCCTGTAAAATAAAACCCAAACCTGATGCTCAGTCACGACAAAATGTGTCTGGATTCACTTTTTTTTTGTTTTCCTTTGTGACGTGGCTGCGACGGAGCCATAGTGACTGTATAAAATTACCTGAACCATTTGGGTGAAATTTTGTCCTGTATGAAGTCCAGTGTATCGACTAAAAGTGTTTTGTGAGGTCATACTGACCTTGACCTATGACCTTTAACCTCCAAACTCAAATCAGTTTGTCCTTGAATCACATTTGTGTCATTATTGCATTATCGGAGATTATTGCATTCACAAGGCCAACACCACGTTGTGTGAGGTCAGTTTGTTTGTCATTTTTCTGCCTCCAGCTGTTGAGACATTAAAAGACACAGACTGACTCCTACTTTATTTTTGTTAATTCGAGTCACATCGGCTCGATGAGCCACTTGAGCCGTCTCCTCTGGTTGGCCGGAGGCAAAAGAAAACTTTCAAAAATGTAAATAATCTGACTTCATTTCCTGCACATTTTACCCCTTTAACGGAGGAGGGGGGGGGGGTTGGGCGACAATTAATCTCTCCCATAAACTTTTGCACTACAGCGGCACAGGAGGTAGTGTTTCCCACAAGGGGAACTGTAAATGTTAGTCCTCAGGAAGACAAATGAACATCAGCCAAATGAGGTCTCGTTATTAATGACAGCGTCTTCAATAGTAATGTCTGTGTATGCGACTATTTCCTGTTCTTGGCCTTAATCTTCCAACGCTTTGACACGTGCAGTAAATATGCAGTTTTTTTTAAACCCACATCAAAAGGGCAGCTGAATTCAATGAGGAGCGCAGCCTCACTCAGAGAAATCACAACTTTTCTATCTCTGCAGTTCACCGGATGATCTCAAAACACTGTGGTTTGTGGGATAGACAGATTCAACTGCAGTTTTTTTCTTTCACATCTCAGAAAGCTCCTCCTCACTTTGGCTGTGAAAATATTAACTTTTCATGGACATGTGAATGCCGCTGATAATGCTTCAATGTCCAACCACCTTGGTTAGATTGGAAAGACTGTTGAATCTATGCAAGGAGAGGTCAAGCATAATAACCCTCAGGAATAAAGCTTCGTGAAGTATGACCACTGTAGCTATGATGTCTACAGATACAACTATCATATGAGATAAGTAAACATTGGGCTGCAAATATCAATTTGCTTGTTTTTTTATGTCAATCATCCCTGATACTTGATGAATCCATCAAAAAGTCTTCACTCAAAGTCTCATATGTCTGGGACCAGATATTTTTTTTTTTTTTAAAGGTCCCACATTGTATAAGATGGTGAAAGTATAAAATTCATTGTACGCCACACAGGCCATCACTGCCCTGCCAAAGAAATCATAACCTTCCTCTAATGACTTCCTGCCCCTTTTTTACTGACCTGAATAAAAGCCCCTAGCTGATACATGCAGTGTGTCGCATGGACGCCCACCGGACTGGCAACGACGGCAGATAAAAGATTTTTTATTTTTTTTTTCCCTCTACAAAACTTTGTCGGGCCGTCAGGCCACAGCGCAGGGACGTGTGAGAGGAGGGAGAGGCGACTGGCGGCTCATTAAATCCGGGAAGGCAACCTTCTAATGATGCGAGCAGCTGGCGAGCGTGACACTCAGGCAGCACCTTACCGCCGGTATTAGATGTGATGGGATGACAAATACATTACAACACAAAGAAAAAAGAGGCGAGACAAATACACAAACAACGCCATTCATGACTGTGGCTGCTTCAGCAAATAGAAAACTACACAGTTAGACATTTGATCAGGTTAGCATGCTACAGCGTATAAGGCACGCACGCACGGACACGCAACAAAATGACTGAGGGCCTATTAGAGCTGTCAAGCCTCCCTTCTTGTGAAGACAGGATGAGAGATTTTACAGTACCAGTGTCTAGTATTTTCATGTCCTGGCTTTCCTCCCCAGCAACGTTTTGCATTCGTGCTCGCAGCTCGAACCGGAAAACAGTGAATCCCATTGTGCTCTGTTAAACAAGAATTTCCATAAAAAGGGTTTATGATAACGACATTAAAACGGTGACGCAAAAGTGCCATTAACTGCGATGTAGTCCGGGTTCAAAGAGGTTAAGCTGCAAGAGAAAAGCTTGTGACGTTGAAACAGCTACATTTGTTTGTGTTTTTCAGAGAGTTACAAAGTTAGGGGAAGAAATATTTTAGCCATGAAAAGAGTCCCCTTAAAGAAACGGTCTGCAAAGATCACACTATTAAAGCTGTTTAAAGACAACAAAATGTTGACATTTTGGACAACAACGGCAGTAATACTGCAGTCAGACCCAATCTGTCACTCACGAGTCAATAAGCACTACAGAAAATAAAAAAAAAAAAAAATCATATTACACGGTCTTAATCAGTGCTGCGTAGGGTGAATCATTTCTGCACAAACACCAACAAAACAATTTGCGGCGAATCTATTGTACTCAGCTACGAGAGAAATTTTTGATTAAAACTTAAAAAAAAAAATCAATTTTTTCCATTTAATTCCTGCTGGGATTCCAAGAAACGTTATTATTATTATTACAGAAAAAATACTAAAAACTCATCCATTAGTTCATCACCTGCCTCTCACTCCCCAACTGTGGTTTGACATTTTCATTCAAACAATCATTTCTCTTCTCGTTAAATTTTTTTTTTAACCATCTCTATCCCATCAGTACATGCGGGCAGGTTTTTCTCACAAAGAGAGGCTGTTCGCAGCATTTTCAGTTATTTTAAACATTTAAAACAAAAGGTGCTGAAAAACTTTATACGATGAAAGTATGAATCATAAAGAAATGGAGTCTCTTCCTTCATTGGTCTGACCCCGGCCCAGCAGTTGTGAATCCTGGCTCTAAACCATGCCGGTTCTCCAACGTTGACACCAAAGCTGCCGCAAAGCTTCCCATCCGAAACGATTCGGCTCCCCTCCACTGCACCGCTCATTCAATTTCCTGCTCTGTGCATTGCTTACATTTCACTTTCTTTTTTTGGGGGGGGGGGCATCTGGAGCGGAGTAAGCTTCATTTCCTGCATCACTTCTGTTTAAATTAACCGAGGGTAAGAAGAAGCGGGGTGTGTTAGAATGGATGCAGCGAAGACAACTGAGGAAAGAGGAGGAAGGTGGATTTCTTTAATGAAAGCGATTAGTGCGACAATGCAGGAGGCAGGAAGAGATCCGGTGGCAGTGACAGCAGGCTCTCCTTAATGTGATGAGTTCTCAGCTTACAGCAACTGGAACACGGTCAAAAGGTGAGCGGGCATCCTCGCCGCCATTGTGGATTTTAATGTGTCCACTTCATGCACGTCTTGTTGTGCAAGAGTGTATTGTATTCTTTTTTTGTCTGTTCAGCACAAACAAAGTCTCGAACCCAACCAGAAATAAGACATTTTCTGAATTTAACTGACAAAGGCAGATTCGTCTGGTCGAGCTGTGGTACAATTTGAACACAAATATGGCTGTATGCTCGAATTGAAGAAGTGGCTCATTTAGACGCACAAACAAGCCTCTCTGTTTCCTGATGAAATGCTGCATTATGCTGCTAAAGACGACGAGGGGGGGCAGAACAGTCAGTGGGCTTTTCTCCAACTACATGCCTTGTCAATGAGTCTTTAAAGGGGAATTATGGATGTTCAAATATGCACACACATCAGTGTGAGCGCGCACACACACACTTCCTGCTTCTCACCGAGTCTTGTTCCTCGACAAATAATGGTTCAATTCAACAACAAGGAGACATTTTCCTTTCAGAAAGTTTTTGTACGCACGGTTTCCCACTAAAATGCTCGGCGGAGGCTCCAGCCCACCCGGACCATGACCCAGCTCACCCTGTGATCTTTTCAGTTCGTGGACGACTGCCCAAACAATCACCACACAGTAAATTTTTGACATCTGGCTTTTTGATATTGTGTCTCCTTTTTCCCAGAATGTTAAAGCTTCCTCCAGGACTGCCTCTGCTGCGAGAACACTGCAAACATGTTGGTCGGTCAAAAAAAGGTTTGTTGTAGCAAGAAGATGTGAAACCGAAGATTTGTTGTTGGATGTAGTTTTCAACAAACACAATACGCCACTGATTTTGATTTTAGCATCAGCGCTAACAGTGTAAAGATTGTGCTGTTTGTCTAAAAAGCAGCTTCTGTTCTTCAGTATATTTAGATTATAATGGACACAGCCTCTGTGGCGTCACCAACAGGTTTCTGCAGAGCACTTTTAAAGCTCAGAGTGGGCTGTTTTGCCGTCTTGGGGCTTCCCTCTAATCCAAAAACGTGCTGCGAGATAAAGAGGCGTGGGCGGAGGCGAGGTAGAGCGTACTGGTTTGTGGAAATCACACACTCGTTCACCTGCCATGTCATTCTTTAGTTTTTGTACCAGGCTGTAAAATGGTTATCTTGGAAGTTTTGTACATTATAACATGGGTGTTAAAGGAGATCGACTCACTTTTGGAGCCGGGCTCAAGTTCATGTTCATTTTTTGGCCGTAAAGGTTGTTTCTTTGTAAAATGTTAACAGGATATTCCAGGGCAATCCTGGAGTCTAATGTCCTTTAGATCATCGGCAACCTTGCACTCAAAATCTGTTTCAAGGACAGTTCACACAAAACAAGAGCATGTTGACCTATTTCATTCAAATATTTATTACCCACAGTCATCTAAAGTCTGGATGAACCTTGTTTCTCAGCGTCTTACACCTATTTGATTTATTGAACTCCTCCAAGTTCACGTGAAAAGATGTGCTCACATGTGCTCTAATAGAGCTTTTCTCTCAACAGCCTTTCCATTGCAACCCAACACACACACACACACAAAAAAAAAAATCTGCGATGGTAGATTGGCAGTAATAGGAGTAGGCCTGCAGAGAGGCAGCATGACATTGAACAAGAGTCAGTCTGAGGGAAGGAGACAAAAATAGGAAGAGAGAAGATAGGAGGTGACCTGAAATACGAAAATGAGACAAAACTCAAGCTGCGGGTGTGCGCTTGTCTGTGTGTTGCAATAAGACAGCACATGATAATATAGAGTGTGATAAGCAAAACCTTGATCTCTTCAGAAAGGGACTATTTACCATCTCTCCCTCACTAACCGGAGTCAGTCTGTCCTCATATCACCGTAACACCCCCGATGAATCAGCTCATTGTCCACCAAATGATGACTGCCATCATCTTCTGAGCTGTAATTTGTAAAAGTACATAAAAAAATAAATAAATGTCATTTAGTCCTTTTTTTTTTTTTTGGGACGCATTCAATTTCAACACTTCCAGTAATCGCCTGTCAATCATCGTACTGTGTGGGTGGATTTTCCACCTGTCAGCCAAAACATCAAAGAAATGGGATTAAGGTTGAAATCTCTTAGTCTTCTTGAATCTTTAATAGAATGATTCAACTGTTGAGGCAAACTGAGAAAATCTTTTTTCCACTGCAGCTCCATTTTGTACTGAAACCCAGACAGACAGTTGTCTGGTTTGTTCATGCTCAAGGAGAGGACAATGATAATGATAAGTAAATATATGTCGGTATTGGCACAAGTGTTGGCAGATGTGGCTCAGATAGTGAACGTCACATTCGAGGCCTGAAATGAAAAAGGAAGTTTCAACATACAGCATCTTTAGAAAAACATACTGTTCTTTTTTTTTTTTTAGCATCAGCTGAACTCTGTGCAGGATGATTATGTGTGTCTTGCGTTTGTGTTGATACAGTCAACACGAAGCCCTCTACCTGTGTGCAGGCTTTTATCTCCTGCTGTTTAATTTATATTCAAGTCACGTTTTACTGTGTCACATATCCACTGATTATACTCCCAAGCATAAGAGCGGGAGTTGAGGGCAAAGATGAAGCTTTTTGGTTTTGTTTGGCACAGACAGATATGCGTCATAGCATCTGCATGTGTGAGAGAAAATACAGATTTAACAGCATGTGTGCACGCACACGAGACAGCAAACGCAGTGTGTGTGTGTGTGTGTGTGTGTGTGTCTTTGCCAGCCATCAGTGTAATTTTGGTAATATCTCAGCTTTGTCACATTGTGAACTGCGATGTTTGTTAATTGTTTAGTCTGTTATGGCTATCTATCTATCAGTCTGTCTTGTTGTAGCAACACAAAACTCAGCCTCACATCAGTTTTGGGGTCATAATTGTTTTTTCAGTCATTAAGGAAAACAATTTTCCCAGCAGGGGAATTTATGGGTCATTCATGCTGTAAAAATAAAGGCATTTAATATCTGCAGATGGCGAGCAGATTGGCTAAAGAAAAAGAAGCGGCGTTGTAATGTGGCCAAAATACATTCTGATACTTATCTCAGTGTGTGCAGGCACAAACTTGAAGCTTTCGTTTATAAATCTGAGAAGCTGTCTGAATCTGTTTCAACCAAGTTAGGGGAAGAAATATGCCCGGTAATGCTGTAGCTAATGGGCGAGCATGTTTGATGCACAGATTTAATGTTTCCTGTGTTGGATCCAACATTGTCTACACAATAACAAACTTGAAGAGGTGGGGTAACATCAACAAGCTTTCCGTCTGCCACAGGTTGCGCTTGCACACTATATTTTGCAGGATGATTGTCAAACTATAATGCAATAAATGGGAAACAAAGTGCAGCCATCTACACAGTGATATCAACCTAAAACCTATAAATGATTATTCAGCCAGGCATCCATATAGACTTGAACAGTCTACAGCTCTCAAGTATAGACCTGGACACCTGATACAATGTGTGTGTGTGTGTGTGTGTGTGTATGTGTGTGTGTGTTTGCAGTCTACTTTTGCCCAAACATAAAATTGAGGGTATTTTTTCCAATTTGGGAAAAGAAAACTGTCCCAAAATTGGGGAAAAAAGAGATTTTTGGGACAGTGAGGAAAGTTTGAGCATTGCCCCAAGAGTGAGCAATTACAATGTGTGTGTTATTGTGCATGTTTGTACGCGTACTGGCTCACCAGCCTGTCTCCAAGACAGTGCTGCAGGAACACAATGGAGGCCATTCAGCCCTGCACCATCTCCTGTCTCTGGAATAGTTTTGTATCACAGCTCCTGATGAGGTGGGGATGTGTGTGTGTGTATGTCCATGAGTTTATCACACACGGTGCACTCACATAATCCCACATAAAGCCATCTTTGAATTGTCATTACACTGATGTAACACCATCATGGGCAAATGTGATGACAGGATGGCTTGTCAAGCCTGTGAATTATAATCACTGCAGGCCTTTATCATGGAATGACAGCGAACTGCAACGTGCTTTATAAAAGATATTCATCATGTCCCATGTTAAAGTCACGCAGGGCCACCGAATGGCCCTTTAAAGCTCATCATGGATAGATAATAACACGCATATACCCATTTCATAACTTTAAAGCACAAAAACACATCAGTCTTTGGTGCTAAAGCTGTAATCTCCCGTGACAACATGACAGCTGCATTATTTTCTGAGTAAAATATTACATGTTGTGGCGTGTCAGTTGAGAGATAGAGGCGTGAAGAATAATAAATAGTTTGTCACTTAACTCCTAACAAGGAACTAAACTATTACCAAAGGTTGTGACCCAATGGTCAGTCATTATCATGTGTTTGTTTCTCAAAACTGGAGGAGAGTTTATATAACATCAGAGGTCTACATTATCTCTGAGCTTCTTACAGCGTGTTTTTAAACAAGTTCACATGATTTATAGCTAGAAGATGACCTAATAAAGTACTTTTCCTCCATGGAGGCAGAGAATTTGTGAGTCTGGGCAGCATTTCTAATCGACAGAATTTATTTAGGCGGCCCGCACAAAGCGCTCACCTCGTACCTACTTATATTTCCTTGTATTATTGCTTTTACGGCTGATTTATGATTCTGATAAGAAATAATATGCACCTTTAACACGCTTCAGAGGCCCACTGTCTTAGGCAATCTCACAATACGACCGTGCCTTACATTGTCTTTTTCATTTTTTCACTTTCACGTCTGGGCCTTAGCTCTCCCGTCACAGATACGATCTCGGGTTCACAAACAGTGTCAAATGACGAGCGCCTTCCTGACCCAATAGGCATGGTGTTTAGTTCTTTAAATACGTATCAGTAAAGAAAAGTCTCATGTCTTTGTTTATGCATGTAAAAGTTGCAGAGCACACATTGTTTAAGCTGCAACTGACCTGAAAGAGTGTGTCATTTTCTGTCTGATAAAACCTGCGGCCCCAGCGGGACCTATTCAGGCTCCCATTGTTTCCCAGGTATCTACAGCAGCCAAACCTCCTTACACAACCTTTACACAACAATGCATCGCCAGCATTTTGGTGTGGTTTTATGTTTGCGTAAGGGCGAGTTGGGGCCGCAAGGTGTGCAGTGTTCATATGGAGTGTAACATCCTGCTGGCAACACCCAGGAACTGCTAGAAATCCAAAGAAGTGTGACTGTGACTGACAATCGCATGCTAACCATCCATTCAACCAAAACACAACTGAAATTCTGCCACACTGTACCGAGTCCGACTCTTTCGGCTGTCCCTGCATCTCAACAACAAAGAAACATTCATGAAGCGGCTTTCAAGACCACATGGGCCAATATTAAAAAATATATTGTGTCAATAAGGAACAAATTGATGTGTATCCATCTATGTCTCATGCATTGGTTGCCTGTTAGGAATAATATTTTAGCTTCCAAACAAACATGAATATATCGTCCTATTCATTCCAAAACATTGCATCATATCGATCTTCTTCACAGATATTTGTATAAAGTCTAAAAACATACAGAAACATCTAGTATTTGTGCAGCAAAATCAGTTTCATGTTTGACGGTTTAAGGTTTGTTTGAAACAAGAACTTACTACTAATACTAATGAATGGTTTTTGTTTGGTTTGTTTATTTTTGTCAAAAAAAAACAAAAAACAACATCAATCAGGTGATTACAACATTTACGCAAGAGGGGGGAAAATAATAGAAATAGTAAAATATCACAAATTGCATCAATTTACTCCAAACCTCTCAGATCAAGAGCTACATGAAATTATAAACCTTAATAAAATCTGATGGAGAGTTTCGATTTAACTGATCATTGACCTGAGGATGAAGATTATTCAATCACATGACTATTGGGAGAAATTCAAGATGTGTAATACGGCCGAATATTTATAGTGTTCAAAATAAAATAAAAATAGATCCTCCAGTTCGATCTGGATCTCCTGCAGCTAAGTTGGCATCACTCTGTGTCTGCCCAGCACGCCACAAAGCAGACAAGATAAACTAAAAAAGCTGCCGGTCTTCCCATACAGCTGCGTAAAAACCCGAACCTCAGTCTGCTGCAGTGCTTCCTGCCGACCGCAAAAACATATGCATCTGCTGATGAAGGAATTCAAGATTAACCTACTATTGTGCAGCCACAGGTCACTCCAACTAAGAGCATTAGTGTTTGGGAGAGAGTGTGAATCCCTCCAGCAGTGAGTTGAGTCATTTATTCCAGCTCTACTCTGCCTATACAGAACAGCTTTAAACTTACTGCTGCTGCGAGCAAATCCACAAAATGAAAACTTCTTATGAGAGGCAGAAAGTCAAACCACAGCTGGATAAATACTGACGACTGGGGCTGAGAAAGAAAATTAGCCAATGCTTAAGATTTGGAGATTTAAATCAATGCTTTAAGCAACGTTCTGTGTGAAACAGCGAAAACATATTTCTGAAAACTTCAGGTGTGCGCTTGTTGGGTATGTCAAATGCACAACCTGCCAAGATGCGGGAAAAAGACACTCAGGCACTGGAAGAACAGACTCCACTTTCCCCCTGGGAGACACAAACCAACCATGATGTCCAGCAATGTTTAAAAACAACAACAACAACAACAAATAAAGACTGACTGAGGTGAGCACCCTTCATTCAGCAGAAGCCCTTCATCAGAAGACTGAACATTTCAGGTCCAGTCTATCAATTAAAAAGCAGGTGATTTAGTCAGAAAATACATAAATAAGCCAAATCATTTCAGAATTAGGGTTATTCAATTACTATTTGGTGTATTATTGCAAAATGATAACCTACCATCAGACAGCAGACTGTACATGTGGACTAACACAGCTAGTGTTGACCTCTCTGACGTTGGATAACACTGGTTTACACCTGAGGACAGTAAAAGGTGGAAAAACGCTGCTGGTAGAGGGGTTAGAGGCGTTCATGTTCATACAATAGATTGAAGGCGTGTCTGCATAACATCATGCAGAGGTGTGGGAGTGGACAAGAGTGGAAACAGGATGGTGCCTTAGTGTAGCTTTCTGAATCTGATACAGATCTGGTTTCTTTTGTTTTGTTGTTTACTAATGGTGTGTAACTGTGGCATCCTGTTGGCCCAGGGGATTAAGATGTTGCCCTGCAGTAATATAACCAATAAATATTCTCCTCTCATTTCGTCTTCTGTCTCTGCTAGGGTTAGGGTTAGGGTCCAAAAAAATATCAGACAACTGTTAAAAATGGCTCTTGTAACCTCCCAGAGCCCAAAGAAACTCTATTTTCCAGTTATATATATCAGAAAAAGGCTTCGCATTTGAGAATCTAGAACTGGCTGACGTTTATTTATCATTTGACGTTTTAGTCTCAGAGTTACACATCTGATTGAAAGTTTGCGTGCGTAGCTGCGGCCGCGGGACACGAAGCGCCATCGTGCCATCAAGGCCTTCCTGCTAGCTGCTGCCTGCCGGCGGACGTGCAAGAATTTGGGGAGACACCGTGAAGGAACACTGTAATCAAGTGGCAGGAAATTCAGTGAGGTTCAACAAGGAGAACAGACGGATGGAACATACAACAGACAAACACACACACACACACACACACACACAAATTCTCAGCATTATATATAAAGATCCAGCAGCAGGGTCTTCAGGGAGATACCACAGTGCAGCCTAAACGAGGGGCTTTTCTGGGCAACATGAGGTGAAGCACAGCTTTTCCAGTTTTTTTGCTGTCTCCAGAGTCAGTGTGTGTGTGTGTGTGTGTGTGTGTGTGTGTGTGTTCAGTAGGCACAAGGCCACTTTCCCAGATGAGATCCTCTGCTGCTGGATAATCCTGATGAAAATGTCTCTCCTCTCCCTCTCCCAGGCTTCACAGTAGCCCGGCCGCCCTCACTCCTGCTCCTGCTCTCCCGCTGCCGTTTGCGTCTCACTTCCCTTCCCTCGCACCGCTGGTGACAGACTCCCCACTGACGCAGGCATCTCTCAATAGCCACATAGAGAAGTAATGCGATAACTGTGCGTCACTGTCATTCTTTGCATAAAACCGCTTTTGTTGCTTTTCAAAATGATTCACATTCACGCCCCCGACCTCCTCCTGCTTCTACCCGTTTGCAGCTTTTTCCTCAGCCTCTATTGATCTTTCCAGAATATTCCTCTCCTCTTCTTTTTTCTTGCTCACGATTCTTTTCTCTTGCACAAACTCAAGGGCATGTTACCGAAGACTTAGCGCTGCAAAAATTATCTGTCTCATAAATCCTCCTACGGCCCTCACACCATATGCTGGAGCTTTCGAAAAGAAAAAAACAAAAAACAAACACTTAATTGTTCTTTGCACTGAATTCGAAGTTGACGTGTTCAAAGCGGTGACGTCTCCATATCTGTGCACATTTATGTGCTGTGCTACTTGGAGACATTTTGAGATGTGATGAAGACTCACATGTAGCAATAAAGTGTAAAGTGTGTCAAAATTGTGTGTCAACACACACACATGCAAAAGGGCAATGACCTGTTAAGTATGTAACGTCTTCTGCCTTGTCACATTCTCTCCCGCTGCTTCCTCTTTTCTTAAACGCACAAGTATCAGCATCAGTCTGAAAATAATCCCCATTGATTCCTTCTATTCGCTTTGTTTCCAAATCCTTTAGAATTATATCTGACAGAAGCATCTAAAATCCTTAAACCCTGATAGCTTTTATCATTTTTACACCTTTTATTTACAGACACATAATGTTTTATCTCAACCTTACATACAAAATATTATACTCTTGGAGCGCACGATTGATGTTATGTGTCAGGTTTCTGTGAAACAAACAAATAAAGGTACAATGCTATGCAATTTAAAATCATATGGGTCTATAAAAGTCACAGAGGTGACCCAAAGAGCCACGTGAATAGATGGGGGAAAATGTCAGTTCAGTTAGAAACCGTGTTGAAAGGATGAACTTCAGTTCCAGTGTTTTTAGACAGAAAGCAAAGCAAATCTGAACCTTATGACTCCGTATAAATGCAATGTGGTCATGGATTTTCCCAGGACGGTGCAAAGTGAGAAGGTGCCTATGTGAATGGAAAATGTTTCCGTGCAAGAAATGTGATTCAATTGAAATTCCTGAGTTTTTTGAGTTTCTGTTTTTTGTTGATATAAACACCAAGCATGTTGCTACCAGAGTCAGTAAACCAGCTCTGGACTACACCTGAGCCTATTTTTATTCATATATTCACACATTTGGATAAGCAGTAGAAGATGAATGAATGACACATTTATTGAGCTACTCACGAAAAAATGTAAAATGGACGCTTAAAAGGAAACTTCTCAGTAAATTTTAGCCCAATTCCAGTCTAGATCAGAGGATCCTGATGAACAACACGTATATTTGACAAAATATCATGTAGCACACAGTGTTTCTCAAACTGAGGGAGCACAGAGTCAACTATGAAGTCGTGTTCTTCTCAATATCACATCCACTCAAAAGTAAATTCAAATATCATCATTATCATCTGTTTTACAGAGTTGCCGGATGTCAACAATGTCACCGACCGCCTGCGTCTATGTACGCGGCTTCGCTCGCTGATTTGTTTCACGATTTACATCAAAAATGATCACAATGACATTTTAGAGGGGTTGTGGAGTAAGCTAACAGTTAGCCTGCCCTGAGATTGTGCTACATTTGACCAGCAGGATCCCTGTTCGAATGACTTCCAATTCTGATATAAAAATGTCAAACGAATGAAAGAAAAATACAAGTCTGCCCTCCGGTAACACTTTGCTGTCCTAAGCTTGCTACAACACAACAGAAGTAGCAGGTCTGAAAGGTTTTAGGGATGTTTGGGGAAATCTGAGAGTTTTGTGGTTGTGGATCTGAAAACCTTTTCAAAGCTGTATTTCACAGCCACTCAGGAATTATTAGTTACATGTTTTGTTCTGCACAAACACAACCCTCACACAAACTAAATAAAGAAGGAAATATCTGCAGATTCATTGCTGACCCATGCCTGACTAGTGGTACGTTTCCAACTGGCACCAGACACCCCCCCCACACTCCCTTTTAAATTGGTACGTTCCGGCACTGTAGCCTCAATAAACACACATGGTGGGTCGTGCACAGGTCAGCACCATTTTCTCTCTGTGCAAGCCGGGTCTCCTGAGGTCTGCACGGTGGGACATGACTGTAAGGTGACACTGAGGTGGAAAAAGAGAGTGGATGAGGGAGAGCTGGGCAGACAGAGAAAGAGAAAGGGAGCAAGAGAGCGAGACATCCTCAAGGACAGGCAACTTCTATTTTGGCCCAGTGGTGAACTCCGCTTGGCTGTCTGACAAGAGCCCGACAGAGTGTGTGTCTGTGGCAGGGTTGGTGTAAGTGTTTAAGTGTTGGTGTGAGGGGGGGGTCATGGAGGCAGAAACTGCCTTATTTAGAAAAGGGAAGCATCATCCAAACAGCAAGTGGTAGTGGAGGGACGGAGAGGAGGGAGCTAAACAGGGGGGAGGGAGGGAAGGACAAGGTTGAGATGCTGGTCCTTTCCGACACTCGGTCCTGTCCATGACAAACAGCAGCATTGTGTGGAGTGCTTTTCATCTGCCCCCGCCGAAGGCCCAGACACACTCAGTTTGACCTTCATCACAATGGCTGCCCCCTCAAGACCCTGCCTGAGAGACGTTTGTGTATGTAACGTGTCTGAGAGACTTTGGAGTGCTTATCAAGTGGGACTAACGTTGCATTGTAAGTCAGTGCTTTATGCAGAATACAATCAAGTTCAAGTACGCAACCGTTGGGGGCTGCAAAAAAGGTTCTCTCCAGCTCGTGAACCAAAGGTCCCTGGCAGATGTGACAAGTCTGTGAGCACCTGAAATGTTTTTTTCTTTTTCAAGCTGTTAACAGTTTGTGTCAGGGCCGACTCGGATAGTGACCTTTATGGGCCGAGAGATGTCACTTGGGTGTCAAGGCTGAGTCTCTACTGGAGGATTCAAAGACCCCCCACCCCCATCTCTCTAGCTTTCCTGTCTATCTCTACTATCACTGCCACTCCTACCCCTAAAAAAAAAACAACTCTCAAAGCACCAGCGAATAAAAATGAAGAGCACTCACTTTGTTAGTGTTGATCTGGTCTTCAGTGAGTAAACAATTTTTCTACCACACAAACCCAAAGAATGAACTGCGTCCTATTAATTAAAGTCCTATTATTATCATCATAATTATGATTAGAGCACAAGTATTAAGCATTTGAAGAGAACTGCAGTCAGAAGAAAACCTGAGTGAAAAAATTATTTAAATAGTGAATTTGGTTTTTTATTGTTCTGGGGAACAGTATATGTGATTAAAACCTCATAAGTGGTTTTGCTATTTTGTTCATCGATATCTAAAGAAATAATTTAGAAAGTATAAAATTTGAAATCTACTCAGAAAACATATTTATCGTAGTTCACAGTATGAGCTTTGAAAAACAACAGCTTAAAAAGAAGCTTGCAAAATTAAGGCTGTGAAATGTGGATGAATAAAATGGAAGAAAAAATTTCACACAAACCGAAAACTCTGAAATTGGGACGCAAGATGTGGTTGTTTCTTGCAAAAGCTGGTGAAAAGACATGGAGTAAAGCTTGATTTGTCAGATTTACAAAAAATGCTTTTAAACAATCCTTGAATCCTTGTGGAGTCTTGCTTCACAAACAGGAACCTTGGAGCTTTCAGACATCGACTGTTTTATACATTAAAATCAAAAATTGGGCCAAGGCAGAGTTGGCCTTCATTTATTTATTAAAAAAAAAAAAAAAAGTTAATTCATAAAAAGTTATTGCTTCAAAAGATGAACTGTAAGTATCTAATGAGCTCCGTTCAGCGTTCAGTGACATCTCCTGCTTAAAAATGTGTTTGTATAAATACACACAGCTGACAGATGACTAAAAACACTATCAGTGAACCTGACCTTTAAAAAAGAAAAGAAAAACGTGACACATAAAGTCACATGGAGTGTTTCTGTGAACCCAAAACACCAGCTCCACAGCTTTCAGAGTCAAAGTAGAACACCACAGCGCTACCTTTCATGCGCCGAGCTCAGGGATGATATTTTTATCTTTGCAGCTTGACAGGCGACAGCAGGTTTGTGATGGTGAAAAACTTTGAGCCATCAAATGCCTCCGACCAACTAATGACGGCTCTGGAAACGGAACCCCAAGGCAAACGGGGGCAACAAACCAGGAAATTTGCGTTTCCTCTGCCCTTTTTCCTTTCCTCCTGTCCTCATGTGTGGTGTCTTTAAACGCAACACTGGATCTGCAGCGTGTGTGTGGGCAGTTGGGGGGGGTTAGATGCAGGTATTGGTTGTGTATTTAGTGCCTGTATACTGGATGTGTAGGCACAGAGAGAAAAATGGAAGAACTCTACCGCAGGGCCGATAAGTCAAGTGGAATTATAAACACACACTGCATGACACAGATGTCACCAACAACAACAAAAAAAAAAAAGGGATAGAGATAAAGGGGTGTGTCTGATCCTCTCTCCAGGAACAGCATGAGCACAACCAGGAGTCGAGCAGTGTGTGTCTACGCATGCCAGATCAGAGGTTGAACAGAGCTTAGCAGCGGTGGCGGCCGAGGCGGCAGCAGCAGGGCTGTGCTCAGCTGTATGTAACCTATTAGTGTGGCACTGTTTAAAGATCCTGGAGCCTGGGATGACCCCGTCTGCACTGCAGAGATTACACAAACACACACACACACACACACACACACAGAAAAGATGCATGCAGAGATCAGTTCTGCTGGATGAGTCGGGTTAACGGAAAAACAGAAGACAATGAAAGCATGCAGCAGTGAAAAGAAGAAAACTGAAGAGAAAATGGATTATTTTCCAGTGTCTCATGTTGCTGCACTTTTTATCCCTTCCCCTTTCACTCTCTGCTGAGCTATGTCTTGTAATTACTTTAGCACTCAGCGGGGTTTTTGCCTCTTTGTCTCAGCCGTAAAAGCATCCCTCTGTCTCACTGACTTCCAGTGGGACAAAGGGCATATTCATACCTAAGGCGCCCCGGGCAGGAAGCAACACTCGCTGCTGGGACAAACACAGCCTCCAAAAAGTCATCACCCAGCCTCACTCAACCTTTGCTCTAATTTGCCCACCTAAAGCAGGTGAGTGTGAGTCACCCAAGCTTAAGATGACTCTGCTGCTGCCCCAGTTTGAAGGATCAATTTGTGCTTCTCTACAGCTGCTGCACTTCAGCCCACAATCTTCACATCAGGAGTCTCCAGGAAATGATTTAAAGGAAGAAGAAGAATTAAAAAAAAAAAAGCATCCTGTGAGCAAACTGCTCTCAGTTACTGTCGGGCGATTGCAGCTTCATAAAACAAAATAACCTGCAAAGCAACCACTCCTCCGCAACAGATAACGCGTCTCATTTCAGCTGATGCTCAGATCTTTAACATTATGTCAAACGTTCTACATTTGAATAACAATTTTATTTGTGTGAGTTCAATTCTGAATACGACTCTGTAAAAACAATTCAACTGATGTTGTAAAACGTTATGTATTGTGACATTTCTGGCTGACTCATGAAGGAAGGTTCTGCTTAGTGTTATCTGTGGGTATTTGCATCTGGCTGATTACATCCACTCTGCCCCGTTTCCAACTAACTACAGCGTTTCAACAACAGTCACAAATCCCAGGCAGCCTCCTCTGCAGAGAAATTTACTTTGGCTGCGTTAAAATGTCTTTTCTGCTGTTTGCCGTCCTTCACTGGAGTTCACACACTGCAGGGTATCAGATGTCTGCATCCATCTGCTTAGGGGAACAAGCCTGCAGTGCAATACGTTTGACTCGGAAAAGACAGAAACCTCCGTTTGTTTTCAACCAGGCGAGACCAAAGTGAAAGGAACACATGCTCTAGTCCGCAAATTAACGAGCGTCCTCGATTTTATTGCAGCATGAGCAAGTTCTACATTAGCGTGAAGTGATTACAAGAAGTGTGGCTGTTGGGTGACTCACAGCTGATTTCCTAGAAGTAAAATAAAACAAACAAAACAAAAATATGATTTGTCCTTTTAGGTGTGTGTCCGTCTGGGGCAGTGGGGGGGGGGCGTTACAAAACAGGATGCTGTTGGGAAGAGGAAGAGGCGGCTGATCTCTGCGTACCAAGATCTCCTCTGGCAATATAAACCGGCAGCCCCTGTGTGTGCCAGCAAAGCCATTCGTTTCGGCCTTGCAACTCGAGTCGCAGGCAGTGTAAAGACGGCACAGTGTGATGAAAGAGCTGAGAGAGACCAAGAAAGGACAAGAGAATGGATCAGTGAATTTAAAAAAAAGAGAGTGTGAGTGTGCATTGAGGAAAGCAGCTTGTTAGATATAAAGTTGCGTATGACAGTTCATTAATAGGATAAGAAGTTTGGCACAGTGAATATGCATGAGCCATTTTTTCCCACACGGATTCTTATTACCGTGGGATATTTTGACAAGGTATTCACCGACGTGACACACTTGAAAAGGTGAGAAACCGCTGCTGACTAGACATCAATATGTCTCCTGCACTTGTCAAATAACACAGAATATCACAATTTTAAAAAAAAAACAAAAAAACTGCAGTTTTATCGACATCCTTTTCTCTTGTTAGGGAAACACAGAAACAGGGATTGTTATAAGCTGCCACAAGGAGGAAGGAGAAATGACAAATAATGTGAAACTTTATCAAACCTTTAAAGGAACAGTTCAACATTCTGGGAGCCGTACATGTTTGTTCTTTTGTCAAGTGTCTGATTACACAAATGGTGCTTGTATGTGTTCAGTAAACAAAAGAACTTAAGTGGGAAAAGAACTATTCACTTCTTAAGTCGAGTATTTCTGGATCACTTTCCCAGGAAGTTGCTGGTCCCAGCCAAAAAATAATCGGATCCATAAGTCTCAATGGATTTCTCTTTGAAGAGATCACACAAACACTGTAACATGTTAGACAGTCAGTTTTGGGGGGGTGCTGGAAAGTTTTGGTACCTTTGGTGAGAGAGAAACGGGCTTGCAATGGTTAACAGGTTTCCCTCGTGTACAGTCTTGTTGCTAAGCTAAGCTAACTAGCTGCTGATTCCAGCTGCATAACAGAGGCATCAGTTTTCACATCTAACACTCAACAAGAGAGCATATTAGCCATCCCTGATTATATATTCTTATATTGTCTGTCCTCGTCTCTAGGTGGTTTTGCATCCCAGACGTATTTATGTGTCAGGCCAATAAAGTAAATTGAAACTGAAGCTGAGGGAGTATGAGAGAGGGGAAGAAAAGAAATTTTGTGACTGTGCAGTTAATCAAATCTGGCAAAACAGAAGTGAGCTTCAGCTGTGGGGGCTCAGGTGGATCTCTGGAGTCCACGCGCTATTTGAGACAGACAACTGGATAACATCCTGCCGTCCCTCTGTTCCTTCCTCCAGCCTACTCAGACTCTGTTCTCCTCTCCTGTTTTCAAGTTCCATCTATTTTCCATCTTGACATTTTCCTCATCCGAGCTCTGCAGCTATACATTCACCTCGCATGCTCCTCCGCTCGCTGGTCTCTAATCAAACAATCAAACAAACAATGGAAATCCGAACCCCACCCCCTCCCAAAAAGTGAGTGGTTTTTTTTCTTGCTCTCCCACGGAGCCACTTTAAAAGCCTGAAATAATTCTTCTACCCAACGAGCATCTTTAAAGACCTGCATCCATCCCCGAGGGAGGAGACTGAGCATGCTCATCAGTGCTGCCCTGTTTCACACGTCCGCACCCGGGAGCTGCCAGGTACGACTCCAGTCTGTTACTGTTGCACCACTGAGCCCCTCTAATGGAGTTACTGCTAATTGATTGCCTTGCTCAAGGGCAACATGTCAAAGGGTAAAAGAAAAGAGGCTCGTGTTGACTGTCCACAATCTCCCCAATCTCCTTCATCTGTTTCTCTACAGATTCCAACCCCCCCCCCACACACACACACACAAATTCATTTCCTTTACATTTGCACTTAACTGCCTTTCAAGGATGAGCTTAGTAAAGCCCTCATATACTCACACCCATCTGGGGCCCCGGATCAATACCTGACCCCCGAGCAGCAGGCCCCAGCAGGCCCCCCTGCCCTCGTGGGAAATTAGAAATGGATTCAGCAGGCGATGGGGCTGGGTGTTTTTGTTTTGTTCCTGTTCTGACTGTATGGGAGATGAAAATGGGTTTTGTCAGCGAGGCCTTGCAGTCACTTCACACAGAGAACAATCGGTTGGCACAGGGTGATTCAGAAGCAAGAGGGCGACGTGCGGCTGGCCGGGCTTTTCCTCTGGGCCAAGAGGCGCGGTGGCATGACGAGGCTGAACGCTGCCTACGGCTGAGGTGTCAACAGGTGTGGGGTGGGGCAACAAAATTATAACAGGGGAAAATATCTCCATCAGCACACACGTAAAAGTGATTCACAATATCGTGTATTTGATCAATTCTGGGCAGCTGAAACAGGAAATGAGCCAAGAAACCTGGCAGTACGAGTGCAACATGAATCCACCGAGCCGCTCAGAACTGTCCAGGATGTGGAAAGTTGAAAGCTAAATTGTTCAGAACATGGAGGGAATAGATTGGACGTCCAGTTTATGAACACATTATGACTCAGTGGGTTAATCATTATGTATCTCTTTCTGCCTGTTGTACATCTTTATGTAAATATTCCATGTTGAAATTTGGCGTCAGTATTTATGACAACTCTTTGTAGATGCTTTGATATTTCTTTGTGTGTCTCTGTAGTCATTTTCTAGTCTGTTTGTGCCTCATAGGTCGCTTTAGGTTTCTCTCTGTGACATTTTGCCCTCTGACCCTTCGGGCTCCCGGGCCTGTGTACCCACAGTAGACCTGTTCAGTATTCTATCCCGGTCCAGGAGGACTAGATCTCACATGTGCAGGACCCAAAGACACAACAACAGTACAGAACTGAATCATATTGCAAAGACATAAGCCACACTCCTTAATGTATCTCCCGCCTGACCGGTATCAAAAGGCCATCTGTTCATTTCTACCCATCTGCTCCGAAAAGCAACTTCATCAACATCTCACACACGCACAGCTACACCTCCTTACAATGCAGTTTTATACTGTAAGTGCAATGACAAGAGTCCTAACGTCACAAGCCTTCCTGCTACCCCCCCTCACTCCCTCACTCCCTCCCTCACCTCCCCACAATAAAGAAAAGCACACAAACACAAAACAAAGCATCTCCTCTTACCCATCTGTGCCTGTGCCGGATATTTCAGAGGTTCATGGTGGATGAGGGTCCTGCTGATCTCAGTCTGCTCTGGTAGTTTTTTGGTGCAGGGGCAGCTATGCCATCTCATCGGGTGATGCTGGAGACTCGGTGATCACTGGGGGCCGGGGTCTCTCTCTCTCTCTCTTTGCCTCAGCGGGGTTGTTGCTCTACAGTCATCTCGCAGTGTTTTCCTTCCACCCAGCCCGCTGCTCCCTCTCCCCCCCCCCCCACCCCACCTCCCCTCCCCTCCCCTTACTCTCACCTCACCTCCCCTCCCCACCCCACCCCCCACCCCCCCACCCCCCCCAAACCACCGGCCCCCCTCCCAGCCACCCCCTCCGCCCCCCTCCTTTTATCCGCCGGATCGGATGCGCCGATGGTCGTCCCGAGCCGGACCTACGGTGGGATCCCGTCGGCGGCGGTGATGGCTCAGCCTCCTCGTCCTCTTCCTCCTGGCGGAGCTGCTCCCGGGGAGCGGGCGGCACTGTGTCCGGGAAATACTCGGATGGAGGGATGAGGCAGAAACCCGCCGAGCCGCCGTGGTGCGCAAAGGGATGAGCCGCGCAGAAAGGGATGGAGATGGGAGCGATGAGGAGGGGAGGAGTGGAGGTGTGTGTGTGTGAGGGGGGGGGGGGGGGGGTGGCTGATTGCTGCTGTCTGAGCGTCCTAATTCGCCGTTTTTCTGTCGTGTTTACGAGCCGCTGTCGCCTCCTCCCTCGGTCTTTTCGGTCTCCCTCTCCCCGTGATGCGGCTCCGGCTCCTCGGTCCTGCGCGCTGCGCGCTGCGCCCGGTGCGACGCCTTTTCCGCTCCGGTGAAAATAAGATCCCCCCCGTCGGCTCTCTTCTCTTTTACTTCTTTTTTTATCATCTTCCACCTCTCTCTCTCTCTCTCTCTCTCCCTCTAGATCGGGCTGCAAGGAGGAGGCGGGGAGGAGGAGGGGGTGGAGACAAGTGTGTGCGTGTGGGGGCAAGTGAAAGAAAACGACAGGGCTGGAAGGAGGAGCCCCGAGAGGAAAGAGCTCCTCCCCGTTATGATGCTTATCAGAGGCGGACGAGGGGGGCGCACGTCATCCAGGAGGGAAATATGAAGAAGGGAATATGAGACTGGAGGGAGGGGGAGTGAAGTTTGCAGAGGCTCAAGCAGAAAAGAGTGATATTATGTTCCGCTGTGACACTGAGAGCTCTCAGCCGCAGCTAAATTTATCCAGCAGGCTGACGCAGGTCCTGCAGAACTAAAACACAGGACTTCAGATTCCAGATCAGACCGGATCAGAGCCTGCATGGAGCTGGAATAATCACTCCTCATCAAGAAAACACAGCTGCATGGGTGACATATGGAAAAGGACAAGTGCCACCGGGAGACATTTACCATAGTAGGTCAAAGAATGTGAAGCTGCAGGACAACATGTACACACTCCATACCACAGAAAAAGGGAAATATCCAAAGGTTTACTGTGGAAGGTTTGCTTCCACTCTCACAGTCAGATGAGCGGATGGATATGACTGATATTTTCTGTTTGTCTTAAAGCTAAAGCTCGATGCTCAGCTAACACTGATTAGATAAGTATTTAATTACTACCCAAGGAAAAAAAAAAAAGTTATGAGCGGTTTTGTGGTAAACTTCAGTCTGCGTAACAATTAAACAAACAGGATGTAGCGCGTGTATCAGGAAGCTAACAGGCAGATTTTCCTGCTCCTCTATACAAAAATTATATTCATCTAAACTAAAACTAAAACAACTAAATTTCATATTTATTATTTCAATATACCGTTTAACACCTTTCAAAACTAGTAACTGTAACACATTAATCTACGTGAGTGCATTTTCAAAACGGTCAGCCTGTTCCTTTATGTCATGTAGGACGGACGGCGTAGAGATTTCCATGTATGAATATTGTGATTATTGCCTCAGGACAAACAAGGTTATATGATGCTAGAGTTGGTTTGTGTACGTAGCTCCAAGGTAGCCTCTGAACTTAGGTTTAACTTTAAGACAGCTGATATGAGGCATCCATACTTTCCTTTTCAGGCAATAATAAGAACCAAGTCAGTGATATTGAAGGTGTCATGGAAAAAAAGTTTAAAAAAGTTCATGTTAATCTTTATGTGCACAATGAAGATATCCATTAAACTGTCCGGTCACATGCACACTAGCTTCCCAGCAAATAAAATATCATAAAATACCATCAAAATACGACACAAGGTTTTATAGATGCAATAATCAGGCTTCTCACTGTTATTGTAAATGTGTTCAGACGCACCCTGAACACCACACACATAGTAATTATTAGGTAAAACAAAAATTCAGCTGAAAAAAACCCCCAATATAATTATGGTGTAAATGGTGAAACAACAAAGAGTCTGACACAATTTATGTGGAGATGCCTTGTTCTCTATTACAGTTCCAGTTTAAATTAAGCAACACACCGCCATATAAATATTTTTTTATCCCCAGGTTAATAATTAAAAACAGTAGCACATTAAATAGACACTAAGTGTGTGTATGAGTAAGCCTAAGTGCACACACACACACACCACACCCCTAAATTGCATTTGGATGAGTTTGAAGGTCTGCCAATTTCCTATAGGGTTCAAAGGGAACCGGCCTTTGACTTGATCTTCCAGTTTACTGCAGCCGGACGTACATGTTCCAACTCAGGAAAGGTATAAAACCATACCATGACCATCTGTTAGGATTTAACTTTCTTCTTATATAAGACTTAATAAGTTATTAATTTGGAGAATTATTAACACAGAGGTTGACGAATTAAAGACTTGAATGACTCAGTTGGACGACCTAGAAACGGATAAGCGGTTGAAGGTGCCTGAATGAATGACTCAGGTGGAGGTTTGTGGTACCGTCAACTAAAATTACACGCCAAGCTGGAGGCTCTCTGCATACTGACAGGGGGCGATAGGAAACCCAAAACAACAGTCATTTGTCTTATATTTCGTCCTGAACCAAAGAAGCAGCGGACCAATGTAAAGTGCCTTCCATAGACCTCTTTAACCAGTGCATCTACAAACAGGAACTTAAACTTAGCTGCCAAAACCCACAACAGGTTTATACAACATAACTATAACCCCGGGGGCCTCCAGGACTCAGTTGAGGTGGCCTATGAGTTTGTTCTAGCTTTTTGACAGTTTGTGGAGGCAAACTCATTTTTGCTTTTGCTTACCAAAACAATGTTTCATGATATTAATAGCAACACAGTTACAGCTCATTTGCTTTTTGGAAAAACGGATGACAGATGACGAGGCAACTAACCGGTTTTTTGTTTTTGCATCACAATTCTCTTGGCAAATGGTCAAACTTTGATTTGAAATAGATACCCCAGCTCAAAAACAATTATCAGAAGAAGGTATTTTCGCTCTACTTGTTTCAGGTGTATCAGGTTAGAGTTAGCTCACCTCTCCTCAGACGTCTCCTTATCCCAGACGGCAGGAGCCTGTCTCACACAGTCAGGTTATGATTTTAGTGTTAGTAATACCTGGCGCCTCACCCAATGTGGGAAAAGAAAACTCTGTCTCTGGTTAGCTTCCTTCTCCACCCCTCTGTTTTTTTTATTCATCATTCACCAGCTTCATCAAATGAGAACAAAAGCTCAGCTCTAAATGACAATGAAAGTAAATGTTTTATTTTTTGTTTTCAATGAATTCAAAGATATTTACACTAGCATTTCAGATTTAAACAAACAGACGTTTTTATTTATGATTAACAGAGAGGCATTAAAATGCCAGTTCATCATGTGTGACTAAAACTACAGCAAAATTTCAGGCTACAGAAAGGTCCACATGGACCTTAATCGATTTCTAGCTCATTCATAGAATGCTAATTAAACTTTAATGGATAATATGGCCACCTGGATTGTTGATTTGCTTTCTTTCTGCTTTTGTAAGCTGTGATCCAACTCTGTCTTGCCAAAAAACGTTTTCATAGAGGTCATGGAATCCAGAGAAACTGGTTGAACCATCAAAAAAAAAAAAACCATTTTAAATTTCAGTACCTAAAGTCTCAATACAATAATAGCACCATGACTGGAATAAATATATCCAAACGGTCCAGGAACTGTTACACTATTTAAAATCTGAAGTTTAAAACAATCATTGAATACTGGTACAAAACAGCCAAATTCTTCTCAACATATCAACTCCTACATGCTGAAAAGCTGCAGTTCAAGAGAAAATGAAATGGAAAACTGTGCAGACTCTCAACACGGATCTCATTTGCACACACACACACACACACACAGAAAAGAGAGGGAGGGGAGAGAGATACCTCCAAATGCAGAATGTCAAATATTCAGAGAAAGAACCTTCTCAGATGGCACTGCGAGATATGAGGGTTATGCAGGACTTTGATACGAGTCCAGACAAACTCAGCCGTTACTGTTGGCTGCCGGTTTCACCTCCGCGACCACCAAAGCCTCCCTCAGATAAAATTCCACATCGACAGACAGAAATTTGGAGCTGGAGACAGATCAGTCTGGGCTCAAGGTTAGAGGGGCACATAAGTGTACAAACAAAGGCCGCCGATTCATGGCCACATACTACGTTAGATCTCATCTAAAAGCACGATGGGAAACATTTTTGTAACCCAAAGATAAACAGTGACAGAAATCAGCCCATGACGGAAATAATAGTACCTGTCTTGCCAGACTAGCAAGCAGTTACTGTGGTTTTTCCCTAACAAACATTTACGAGCAAAGACTTTTGACATCACATGAAGAGAGAGCAACGCCAGATGAGTTTTAACAGACCACGAAAGACATTATTGAGCCTCTCATCGAACCCTCAGCAAGAAAACTCAGAGTCCTTTCACCAGTCTCAACGTAATCTATATATTTAACATAATTTTAGATCAGTGTCTATTTTATATCAGATATCAGTATATTTTGTTAGTATTTAGCTGCTTCCAAACAAAATTATAAATAAAAATTTTAAAAAAGATAAAAGAAGACCAACAAGACTGACAGGATTTCTACCTCGCGCCCAGTGAAGTGGAAGACATGCTATAACACCAGCATCTGTTTAAAAACAGATACACACACACACACCGAAATCTTCTCCACAAACATATTTCTAGTGAGCTTCTATTGAGCTGTCCTTAAAAGCTACAGGTGAGCATTCAGGTGTGTGCAGGCTGAACTGACACAGCAGGCCACATCTTACTCAAAATACACATTATAACTAAATAGATATACAAATCCAGTCACACCTATAGATCAGCAGGTTCATCATCCAAAGGCTGGTATCTATCACTTACATTCATTTACCGTTACTGTTTATCTGTTTCCGGGTCGCAGGGGGTGCTAGAGCCAATCCCAGCTCACATTTGGCTCACAGGGCCAACACACAGAGACAGACAGAGACCAACAACCACTCACACTCACACTCAGACTTACGGACAATTTAGAGTCACCAGTTAACCCAAACATGATGTCTTTGGACGGTGGGAGGACCCACGCAGGTAAAACATGCAAACCCCCACAGAAAGGCCCAAGGCCGGGAACCAGACCTGCAAGTTTCTTGTTGTGAGGCTGGTTGGTTTTGCTGAAAAATGCTGTCCACAATACAGCTTTGTTTCCTGACTCTCACCTGAACTCTAAGCCACAGGCTGCTGTTTGACTCTCACCTTTCACAATGCTCGCTGATATATCTGGAAATCCACAGCTCCACAATGCCATCTGATGGACTGACTAATATGAACATTAGTGGCAGTGAGCCAGATGGGGGGGGTGTCGGTTGTCAGAACAAAAGAAAAATTAGGATTTAAACCTAAATTTTGTTGGCATAAAATATATATATTTTTTTTTCAAACTATCAGCAACATCTTAAAATTAAGATTTCTCAGTTCCTATTTGAAAATGAGGCTCAGTGAGGAGGTGACGTTAATAAAACTCTGCAAAATATTGTTTTTTGTTTTTCTTTGGTTGTAACACGTTTAGACGGTTTTTAAAGGATTACAAAAAAAGGTTATTGTTGACTTGTGCGGTTATTTAAAAGCGTCATCTTTTTCCTTTCCTCAAGTGTCACTTTGCATATGTGTTTAGTAAAGCGGGCCTGAGGCCGTGTTATTTGTATATATATCTTTGGTTTTTTTTAAGTATTAAATCTCCAGCCCTGGAATAGAGCCCAGGGCTGTCCACATCCAAGGCCACGCCACTTACATCAAGCTCACCCTGAGACCATCCATCACAACATCACAGGTCATCTTCAGTACACACAGCGTTTCTAGAACACACTTCACCTCAGCAAGGCACCACAGTTTATCTCCGAGTCCCCTCGTGCAGCAAATCAGCCCAACACAATGCACAAACAGTATACAGAGCGCTTTACACGTCAGGTCTTCAGGTTTTACGAGTGTCTATAGATACCCTACCTGACAGGAACAATCAGGGACTACAAGCCGAGTGCAGTGACGCCGGCAGCTCGATTCAGCCCTCTCATCGTTCACCTCGGACTCCTCGCTTCCCTCCGTTTTCTGCAAGGAGCAATAAAGTTAATTAAACCCACTTTTCAAGAATTAGGTCACGGCCTGAGCTGGAGAAAAACACCAATTATCCCTGAAATGAGCAATTAGAGACATGCCCCATGTCTGATTTGATACTGAACAGCTCTCTGTTAAAGCACAGCTCCAATTGCTGATTTTTAGGATTTAATGCCAAGTGATTTTTCTTCCACTTATTATTACTGTACTTACAATTTTTGTGTGTGTGTGTGTGTGTGGGGGGGGGGGGGGGTGTTTGTAATCACTGCCCTGATTAAGGCAATTAGAGTGTTGAACTTAAGAAATTAAATTACCTTCTGAATTCCAGGAAGACAGACTGAATTCATTAGAAAAAAAAAAAAGTTTTTTTTTTTTTTTTGTTATTCTAACAGATAATTCAACGCAATGTTGAGATTTCTCTGCTATTTTTCCATTTTTGTCACAAAGGACACACACCTTCCTTTCAATACTGTGTGTGAATGCGCTATGCTGCACTACAGAAACATAATTTCAGACTGCATCTATCACCGGGTGAGACAGTGAAAGCATCTGAAACTGGAAAACAGGAGCTCAGTTTGAAGCGTTTCACTAGAGGATGCTGATATTCTGTCCTGAAATACATAAAAACAGAAGTCCAGCAGTGTGAGATAAAGAGCTGGAGAACGTTTCCGTTGAAAGCTTCATGAAAAAGCATCTCATTCTTTGCTGTGGTGCTCCATGAGATGGGAAAACCAAAGAGTGATGGCTTAGTTGGACATTGATGGATGGCTCCATTTGTGCCAACCATCGCTCAGCTCCACCTGCTCTCCTTCCACGCCGCGGCCCGCCCCCACCTGACGGTCGATTAAATTTTTACTTGACTGCGTTATGAACACAATCTGCTGGGTGTTTGAGTCTCCATTCTCCCCATCCATCAGCAGCACGGCGCCAACGTGTTGAAGAAATCTCCCTCCATCCCTCTTCCTTGTCACGTTGAAAAGAGCAACACACACTTCGCAGTCAAGGACTCAAACTTGTAGCCATTAGCCCCAACAGTTAAGAGCAGCTTCCAGCCTGTCATGCTCCTCTCGTCTCGAACTCCAGATCTCTCCTTGTTTATCCCCGAAGAGCTCCAGATTCAGCGTCATCTCACCAAATAGTTTTTAAGCATTAAAACTTTGAAAACCTGAAATTATTGAACTGTATTTTCAAAAATACACAGACAGCATGATCGTCGTGTCGTTCACGATAGGTCTATTTTTCACCCCACACTTCCTTCACATTAACACTGTTTTCATTCAAAATACCAGCTCATCTGATACTCGTTTCCAACCGAGCTTGTAATTTTGGTTTTTGATGCCGGAGGGAGACCTATTTGTGCGGGAAGGATGTTACAGTGGATGTCAATCCCACAGTAGCCACGCCTTAATACCCCACGGGACAATAATATAAAAAATTACATCATGTTGTACTGAAAAAAACCAAAAACCCATTTGAAACACATTTACTGTGCTGATAGATGTAATGAGAATTAAGGCTATTTTCCCATAGCTTTTTGCAACCAGTGGAGTCGCTCCCTGATGGTCATTATATAAAAAAATGACTGGAACTGGCATCCACTTTTACATACAGTCTAAAGAAAAGTACCAGTGCACACAAAAAAGATGATGCCTATAGGATGTAGCGGTGGTGAAATGGTGATTTATTTGCTCGTTCTAATTAACAAACTAGGCTTAGTTTGATTTTGGCTGGACCCCAACAGCGGATTGGAGGTCAGCCTGTCTCTCTCTCTCTCTCTTTGACTACAACTATAATACAAGACTTCATAAAGAAAGACAGTGTTGTCTCTTCTGTCTTTCTGAGTCATGATGTTATCAGTAAATACTGGCCACACCAATCGCCGCATTCAGCCCCTTATGGGTTTGATGTTTTTGTCACGTTTTGGTTGTAAAATCAGGGCTTGACCATCAGCATTTCAGCCATGTACAAGATTTTGACCCAGTCTAGCCTAAATAGGAAAGGAGTAGCTTTATTCCATTTAGTTTGAATGGAGTTAAGTAGTGCAGGGGTTAGCACTGTTGTCTCACTGAAAGAAGGTTCTGGGTTTGAAGACCTGGGAAATAAGTCCTGGACTTAGCATACCTCATCGGTTTTATTGGAGCATAATACTGACATTCCTTCTCTATGTTTGGGGTATATTGTCAATAAAAATGTCAAATAAATCAAATCAAATCAGAGATCTGTGAGGAGTTTGCATCATTTCCCTGCATGGGTCTTTTGGGACTCCAGTTTCGTTCCACAGTCCTAAAATTCCTCTTATCGTTAAGGAAAGTTTCATACAGGGATGTCAAACACGTCAAAGACGAATATGAAGAGACGTCCACAGAGTTGTTCATTTAGGAGATATATTTCATTACAAATAAAAAAAAAAGTTAACTCTCAAACTCATCCATCCATTCATGCTTTTTTAAGGCCCATAATCACAAAATTCTCATGTCTGCAGATATACGTTTTTACATCCGACAAATTACGACTACAATCCAGATTATATATATATTCACAAACACTTGTGACCAGCATCTATTTTTGAAGGGCACATATCTCTTTGTGGTGTGAAATGACGTTTTCTCCTTTTAGGGATTCTTCCTTTCTATATTGGCTTCACAGTTCTTTGATAACAAGACCTTGAATTGAAAGCCCCTGTCCTTCCTCCACATGTCTCCATGCACCTGTAGGTCAATTTTATTTATATATATAATACATTAATAACAGTCCATCAGTCGTCCCACCACCCATTAAAATCTCAGTCAATGTGCCCAGTCTGCGTCTTTCCAACTGGCACCAAGCACCCTCCATGTCCTCATCACTGGGGTCCCAGTCCTCCCTGAGTACTCTGGCCATCACTGTGGTCACCCCCCCACAGGCGGTAAAATTGACTGAAGTCCACGTAGGGCGGGACCCGGCCCGTCTCGTCCGGCTGCGCTGCTTGACTGCCTCTCTGGCGGAACAGGCTCCCATCTCCCGAACTGGAGCTGGAGCTCTGCGTCTGGGTGTTGGTGGACTGAAGGGTGGCTGTTGGGCTCTGACTGCTGGGGCGAGCAGAAGGGGGAAAGGAGGAGTAGGAGGAGAAAGGTTGGTTGTTGGAGGCAGGTACGAGGGTGGGAGTAGAGGAGGTGGGGGCATCGAAGGAGAGGAAGGGGTCCATGTCGGGGGTGGACAGACACAGGAGAGAGGTGGACATGTGGAGAAGACGGGGAGGAGGAGGAGGGGCGGTAGAAAAGGAGTAGAGGGAGGTGGAGAGGGGGAGTGGAGGGCGAGGGGAGAGTGGGAAGAGAGAAGGAAAAGGGAGTTCAATTATGGGCTGCAGGATGTCGATGGATGTTTGGCAGGTAGTGGGGCGAAACGTGCTAAGGGAGCAGCAAAAAGAGAGGCGAGGATGGAGAGTAGGACACGGGATGAATATTGGCAAGTTGGGGGCCATGAGGAAGAGAAATACAGACGTGAGTCAGATGGTGAGTGATGGACAGGAACAGCGCGGAGAGGTGACAGTGGAAGTAATCCCTGTGGACGACTGAGATGGGGAGGGCAACTAAGGAGAAAGAAAGTGAAGCGCATGCAGCAAATCTGAAAGCGCAGCCACATGAGTGTGAGATTATTAGTTTGCCCATAAGAATCAATCTTACACCAGAAGTAATTAATCTACAAAAAAAAGGATTGTTAATGTCTGGCTACAGAATATTCATGATATTTTTCCTGCACAATTTTTTTTCTGACTTGTTATTGTTGCTACAAATAATAGTAGTACATTTCCAATCAATGTTTATGTCCTTGTATTCTTGTTCCCTTTTTTCATGAGCTTGAATTTATTAATCCGCTGCCAGTATCCAAACAGGATAGGATAGGATAGGACAGGACAGGATAGGTGGCTGTTTAACTGACGTCTTTCTTTCTTTCCAGTGTACACGGTAAGTCAAAACCATTCCTTACTTCTTTCCATCTATTATATTGTAAGTGTACTCACACCGCTGTATAAGATACACACCATGTTTTTATGGGAAATTTCAACATTAAAGATTAGTACACCTTTTTAATTGCTCGACTGTGAAAGTAATCCAGGTCTCACACACACAAAAAAAACGGTGTCACAACAGGGAAGTGAAAACCATGCTCACTAAGAACTGGAGTGAAAGTCAAACTTCGAAAACAAATATAAAAAGGGAGGAACGGCTAAAATAAGCTTATCAGTAGGGAGGGAGCTGTGGAGTCATAATAGCTCAAAACAATGAGAATGGCACGTGGGAGTTCAAACCAAACTCATTTAAAGCACAGAATAACATTCCAAAAGGAGGATGCAATACTGTGGAGTTACATTTGTTTCTTTATTACTCAATCAAATAGGTTTGCAACCAAAAAAGAGATTTGAGAGCTAAAGAGAATAGGTTGCAATCAAAAAAAAAAAAAAAGAGATTTGAAAACTATTTTGAGAGCATTGATTGAAAAATAAAGAAAAAAAATCCAACTCCCTACAAGACAAGAAGGAAAAAGGATGTAAAGGAGTAAAAATCGATCTTACCCAGACCAAGCAGAGACCAGAGGAAAAACCGAGCTTACCCTGGAGTGGGGGTTCCCTCCTCTAAGGTGGATGCAGTGTTGGTTCCATTAGTGAGGGTGCTTTGGGAGGGCATGACCAGTGAGAGGGTGACACTGGTTTTACTGGTGCTCTGGCTGTTCGAATAGGGCACAGACACCGGATAGATACGACCACCTGGAGGAAGAACATTAAAAAAATGTATTAATATATTTCATTAAATTACTCTTCTCCTGGTAAGTAATGAAATGAAACTGACTGAGTTGTAACTCAGTTTTTTTTTTTATCTTAACTTTTCATAAATACTGTTATCAAGAAAATCTTGGAATAAGATGTGTGTGCTTGGTGAAATATTGGCATCACTGAGTAAATTGGATATTTCCTGCCTGGACCTTGTTATTTTGGCTCCATGTGATATTTTTGGCTTCACCTCGGAAAATCTTTGATGTCTTCCTCTAAAAATTGTCTGCTCAGATACAAATAACTGTGGTATTATTTTATGATTTCTTATGAAGTGCAGCTTTTCACCATAACAAAAATTTTACTTCACGAGAAAACCAACTCCAAAAAAGCCAATATAATCCAACTCCATCATGTTGAATTTTCTAAATTTCAACATAGTTACAATTTTAAAGAGTCCTGAAATTTCCCAAGTCCTTTCATCCACCTAAATGCTGTTTAACTAAGTATTTGAAACATTGATATAACAGCTATTGATACTACAACTTGATCAATACTCCTGATTTTAAACTAGTAAGCTAATACATTTCTATTTTGCTCTTCTATTTTTTCTTCTAGGAACGTTTGAGAGGTTGTTGTGTTCCCACAGAGATGACCCAGCCAATAACTCTCAGTCTCCACATGTAAGAGAACATTGTGCTTGTTTGCTACAAGCTTTAACATAAATCACATTACACGGTTACAATATGTCAAAATAATAGCAATGAGATTCCTTTGTGTCTATCGTGCCACCCGACTTTATATGATTTTAAAATGGGAGTGTGGCCGACATCATCAAGTGGGGTGTCCTGATAGCCAAATACCATATGGGCACGATGAGCCTTGAGCAGTGGCTTTCCTACACTATCTATCTTTTCCCCATCAAAAATAAAGGCACTAAAAACACAAGAAAATCATGTTAACAAAAATAAAGAAAAAGAAAAAAAAAAGAAATCTGAGAATTGAAAAATTCAGTTTTGCAAGTGCTAGCAGCTCATAAAAATCTTTAACCAGTAAGTTGTGAGTTGACTTTCTTTAAAAGAGCTATTTTTTGACTGACTGTAGGAATATGAATAAAACATGTTTTACATGCCTCTAAATTATTAAAGTTTAGCATGAGGAATCCTGCGTTGGTGTACTCAGTCTGGAGGTCTGTCCCTAGACAGTGAAATGTGAACTAATCCCAGAATGCCCTTCCTTACCCTGCGTGGGCGTGAGCGCTCCGTCAGCCGGCGGCATGTTGAGTGTGCGGATGAGCAGGGTCATGTCCTCATGCCGGGAACAGTAGGTCGCCCTCTGACGGCCAGACACGTAGACATCGTGGTGCAGCCGTTTGATGCGATCCACCACCGACTGAGCCACTGCCTCCAGACTGGTCTGCAGGGCCAGCTCTGCTGCTACCATGGCAACAATTTCCTACACCGACAGCAGAGCACAAGAGTCTTGAAAAGCTTTCTTGATGTTAAGAATTGAAAGAGTACAAGGTGATGAAAAGGATGCATAGAAAAACTTGAAAATGAGAAGAGAGGACAGGAGAGGAAAGAACACATATAAATGAAAGAGAGAAAACAACAATGAAAACTTTGACCAAAGTGGCCATAAAAACAGAACTTGGGATATGAGAAGCAGCAATGAGAAAGATGAAAAGGAGAAAATGGGAGGTGTGGGTAGGAGGAGATGACAAGAAGTAAAAAGAAGGAAGGAACTGGAGAGATTTAGGCAGGAGTAGATGGTTTTCAAAAGAAAGTGGACAGACATTAATACAGATATTAAAAAAAAAACAAAAAACAGTGTCTTAGGAGAGAAAAAACTGTCAGTGTGAATGTGCAAACCTGATTAGCCTGTTCAGGGCCGTGGGCTGACTCAAGGGCATTAATGAGACCTTCTGACATGAGCAACAAGAAGCCTGTCACGCCGTCCAGCGACTGGCTGCCATGAATCTCTGGCTCAGCAATGACTGGCGTTGTCTTAGCCGCACTGATGGGAGAGCAGATAAATAAATATGAAAACAAGAAAAGAAAGAAACACAAACTGGGTGGGGGCATAAAGAAAGAGGAGGAGAGAGAAAGTGAAATTTGGAGACAAGGAGGCAGTAAATGGTGAAGTCTGGAGGTAAATCAGAACAGAGAAAGAAGGAGGGAGAAACTGAGACATAAATGCACCTGCACTAAATACAATAAATCTAAATAATGTCATACAGCTGGAGAAATGCTTACAGTTTGACCACATCAAATTTCCTGCACTCTCTTTGATGGCACCGAGGAGGAAATTCTGCAAAGATTCTATTACGCGTTTTATTTTGGATTTTAATTGGAACGGCTCATAGATATGTGAGCTGGATGTGCTTGGCCTGAACAGCACAGTGAAACAGGAAATGAGTGAGAAAGATTTAGTGGAGGGGCAGGCGGAGGGCGTGCACAGATCATGGAATTTCAAGAAGCTCAGCTGTGGTAAGAGTGAAACCGGGTATGAAGTAAGATCTGATCATAAAGCCTCCACTGTCCAGGTACCGCAGAGAGAAAAAAGGTTCTATTGTAAAATGTTTCATTAGTTACTCCAGCTTCCCTTCAATTACAGCTCTGAAAGAGACAGAGTGACATTTAGAGGAAAGCTCAGAAAGAAATTACAAGAATGATACCACACTCCTCTTTGTATAATTTTAATAAAGCATGGAAATAGCTTGGCATAAAGTAAGGCTGGGATGATATACGACTTCATTGCACATCGTAATAAAAAAGGCACTCAAAATAAGTTGTTGTTGATTCTTATATCGGGATTATTACCTGATTACTATTATTATTGTTTTTCAATAAAAAAAGCTGTTTCTTATTAAGAGGTAAGTTAAAGTGATTTAAAGGTCCAAAGCGTTTTATACTGTTTTAAGGGTTCAAAGAATATTTTCACAGTTATTGCAATAATTTCAGGTCAGGATAATCATGACCAAGGTCTAGCATAAAGACTGAAAGCCTGAGGAAACATATCCCATCTCTCTCCAATGCAGTGACAAAAACATCTGCCAACCAGCACATCTGACATTTGACTTGTCTTCTTGCTATGGGCGCTCCATGAGTTGTGCCTCTAATAAAGATTAAATGACAGAAGATGAACATTCATCATAAAATCTGTTCTATTTTAGGTTCATAAAGAGGAAGCGTCTTTGTTATTTCTGGGTTGTATTTAATTTCTCTTTCATCTTGTCAGACAGTCAGACATCCAAGGAAAAGACTGTAGATTGGGAGTCAATTCTTCATTTTAGATGGCAACTCATTTTACCGGGATGCTGCAAAGTATTATTTTTTACTATTTCATAAACAAAAGGAAAAAAAAAATGAAATAGTAAAAAAAAATTGAGAGCGTGGGGGAGCAGGGGGTACCAAAGTGCTACATGAAATTTGTTTATAAGTTCACCTGAGCAGGTCGATTTCAGTGTAGTTGAATTTGACCCTGTAGTCTCCCAGCCTCCTGGTGCTACTCTGCCCCGCTATATGCCCAGCCTGCCTCACACGAGCTGAATCCACACCTGAGGAGGAGAAAAGACGAGGCGTCAGGTTAGACAAAAGCAACTAGTTCAAGCACGAGGTGTGAGCGTATAGGTTGAAGGAGGAAGTGCTTGCGGGTGGATGAAAATGAGGGAAAGGTCACCTTCAGCCAGGGTTAATGGATTGACTGCCATTTCATTTAAATCATTCAGGGGTGGGGGCAGAACAAGAGAATAGTTATGGAGACTCAGAACTGGCAGAGAGACAAAGAGCAGGAGAATAAAGAGAGGCGGCGCAGTGCCTCATCATCTAATGGTGTGGCTGGAACTGCTGGGAAAAGCCTCCTCTGATATTTATTGCAGGTGCAATGCACCGAATGGTTCTTCTGCAGAGCTAATCTCGATGTTTGTATTTTCCTTTACACACACAATCCTCGTTACTGGACCATTAGCTTGGCTGTGCACTGTGGATAGATGACTCCAAGTGTGTCTCTAAGCCATCCTGTCTCCACTAATGGCTGCATTTCTGACAGCCTGTACATTCTGCACAGAGCCCAAGGAATATAGTCAAAGGTATGTCTGAGTGCTCTCAGGCTGCTGCAGTAATTGGCACCCTGATGCAGCAATGCATTCAGTATAACCAATTTAGTTATCAGCTATGACTGAAGACGAACTCAGTTACCGGAGTTCCAGCATTGATTCAGAAGTGTTTTATCATAACATTTTGACATCAAAGTGAATTTCACCTTTGCCTTTTTGGATATAAAATGCCATCCCTTCATTTTATCCTTAAAGAGATTTCAATTAGAGATAGCTGGTGTCATCGTTACCAGAATTGGAATCTGAATGAGAAATACTCTATTAATACCCAGGGAAGTTGTTTTATGACCAAAAACATGCTTCTACAGGTCACAGTGACCTTGACCTTTGAATTTGACCACCAGATTCGAACCATCATCATCATTCATCCTTCAGCCGAAATGGATTTTTTTTTTTTTTTTAAACCAAATCAAGGAGACTTGTTCGACACAGATGGACAACCCATAATGCCACACAATGCCTCCGGTCATGGCTGTCACTGGCATGGAGGCATAAAAACTAAAAATTAAAATAAATAAAATCCAATCTAAATCCAATCCAAAAAAAAAAAACTTTTTTCAAAGCTGAAGCTAAAATTTAATGGATTTATTCACAAGTAGCTGACAGCATATTCAAATTGAGAGAAATCACCAGCTTTTTCTTGATTTAAATCCAGTCTCGTTAATTGTTAATAAGCATATTCATGACACTGCCACGATGGATTTCCATTCTGCTGGTTTCAGCCTTTTATGTCTTTGCATTTGAGGAAGGGAAGCCCAACCACCGAAACCAAGTTAAAAAAAAAAAAAAAAAAAAAAGAATTCCTTAAAATATTATTAAAATACATCTCACTGACCATGTGAACCAAACTAAACGATGCATCTTTGTTTCTCTTCGTCATCTTTCTGGGTAACTCTCTGTGTGTTAGGGTTAACTTTGTGTGTCTCACCAAGAGCTGCCAGTCTCTGCAGCTCGTCCTCGTTGTCGGTGCTGTGCGGTCGGCCAATCTGGAGAACCTGGTTCTGGCCGTCGCTGCTGGATTTGCACAGCAGCACCCTGTTAGTACCTGGATAAAGAGACAAGTAGGGAAAAAAGGAAACTGGTGAAATTTTACAGCAAATAAACCACAGCTACTAATAAAACCCCTGTGAGGCTCATAGACCTTCTGCATACTTGTAACTGTGATTTACAGGTCCAATTAATACCATTAAGGATGATCTAGGTCAAGGTTTTGAGTGAGCTTGCTGACTGCACTTGCTTACATGAACACATCGATGAAACAGAGTCAAAATCAATACATCAACATATTTGATGTGGAAAAGACAAATACCAGAGCTTTGCTATGGGTGAGCCAAAATGGGAATTATTGTTAACAACTGAACCTGTGTTTAACAAGCTGTTAAAAATGTCCATAATGCTCTTGTCTATAAAATTTTATTGACACTTTTGGGAAAGAGTTGATTTAACCCTATGGTAACCATGGAGGCCAGTTTTTTGATTACTGCATACTGACAGCTTACACACAAAAGGGGGGGTCAGAATATTAGAAAAACCTCCATATAATGCATTTTCACTTCATATCAAACTCAATAATAACAGTTAAAGGATTACTTGTATGGCTGTTGTGTATATATTTTTTACTTAATATTAATCATATTCCTAATTAAAATGAGTGGAAAAGATAAAACATTTAAATTTAAAATGACTCTCTCCTCATCTTTAATTGCCCCATTCATATTCAAAAGACATCTTTGCCTTCTGTTTTTTCCCCCCACACGTTAGTGATGCAAAGACAAAAACACATTTTTGTTATTGCTGCTCCGAGGTGACTCAAAGGCCCAAACCTCAGCAAATTAATCAAATAAGCATTGCTGGTCCTTTTAAAAGGCTAAAAGTGAATCACCATCTCCTGACACTTAAGCTGACGAGGGACCGACAGGCCAAGGATTCATTTACACTGAGCAGAAGCTCCACTTTAACTCTGAGCTCTGATAATGTCTGCAGTTCTAAGTGCTGCCACTCTTAATTGCAAATGAGGTCATTCAATCACATCATTATGAAACTGCAGGAGGCGGGGCCCTCTGTCCTGTCTGTTAGGCCACGAGGCTTTCACCCTGTAGCTCTGTGTGTGAACCAGGACACCTACAAGACGCCCTACCAAGCCATTTTGTAAGAGCAATTACCATGTTCATATGTGTTCAAGTACAAATCAGGACAGGCCAACACTCAACCACTGTGCGTTCATATATCTTTGTCTCAGAACACACACACACACACTCTCTCTCTCATTCCCAGGATATCAAATTATGGGTCATACGACCTTAACTGTCAAATATATTTCACATCAGCACACAGCTGGGAGTGCTTTTTAGAGCGCACTTACTCTAATGCTTGAACCTCCCTGGGATCCATGTTCTATCAACTTTGAACTCCTGACCCTAAAACAACGGGCCGGTGGGGAAAACGGCCCTCCTTTCTACCCGCTACTAATTACCAACCAACCCCCCCTCCTTCTTTTAAGACTCTGTCCTTGAGAAAGAAAATGAAGGGTGTGGGGCTCCTTTTCTTGGTGGCTGCAGACTCAAAGATGTGACAAATAAATTCTTGCCTTATGTCGAGGGTATTTAGGAAAGTGCATTAGAGGAAAAAGAACGAAAAAGTGCCTGTTCATATGAAAAACGCCCCATCTCCATTAGGATGGGTCCACTGTTTTACATCTATTGTGAGTCTTACGTTTAACTTGACTTCATGATGTAAAGCAGGATTTGCATTTGCAAAATGCACCCAAATGCATGTTAATATATGCATACACTGAAAACAAGATTAACTTGCTTCTGCCCTGCAGCTGGTGTTTGCAGGAGTCTGATTTGACACTGGAGATCTGAAAATAATGGCCAACTTTATAAGTGTGCTTACCTTACCAGATAATACCTTTCAGGTTTTCTGCATGGTATGTAAAACATATGTTTGGTGGCAGGGCTTTTCATCCTGTCTACATTAGACCTCCAGAATTTAGTTTAAGCATTTCAGAATCATCACAAATTAACATTTTTTTAAATTATCGACAAAATTTAGCCTTCTGTATTTGAATGTATGTAGCAAAACATGCTGTCTTGAGTTTCTGGGTTCTTACAATCAGCTGCAATATGTGCCATTTAGGAATTCAACCAAGGGTAATTAGCATGTAAGCAGCACCAAGCACCTTTAACAAGGTCAAGCCCGATGGCCCTCTAGTGTGTAGCTTGTGCTGGATGGAAGCAAACTACCCAAGATCTTAGCTGTTAACATAAAGGCAACAAATAGGATTAAAAACTAACTGTAATAACTCCTACTTGATGCACCAAGATATGAAATATACAAGAGGGACACATTCCCATCCTAAACTCAGTCTTGCCTGAAGTGGATGCAGTGCATCTAGCATTAGCTTACATGATTTCTATAAATAGCACTAGCGTGCTCTCTGTGAAGAAACAACAAAGAGCACATGCAAGATGGATGGCTTCCTAAAAGGGTTTCCCAGCTTAAAAATCGTACGGCCATTTTTGAGAGCCAGCTGATATCATTGCCAGTTTGTAGCATTTGGAAAAACCCATTTCAGGAATCATCCAAACACCACACAATGGAACGATTTGGTGTTTTCAGATCAGCACTGATCAAAGTGAAATATCCTGCCTCTAAATAGCTGCCATGTGCAAAGTCCCCATCTTGATGTCTTCCAATTTTACAGCAATTTTTTTCTGTTGTAGTCAGAATTCAATCCCTGTGCATTTCTTTGCTTTTGTGCCTTAAATAACCATTGTTTAAAATAATATTATATTATATAATATTATCATTGCACTATGAAGAAAAACTAATCTCTAAAGCAGAACCCGAAACGTGGTACGGCAGGGTCCGCAGTTTAGGTCAGTTCTAAAGAGCTGATCTAACTTGAGTAAATGTAAAGAGTAACAAAATTCTGCATTTGCAGTTATCTGAATTGAAGTTATGTGTATTGTTAACATAAACCCGCTGACCTCCCATTGACTCCCATGGAGTCCACATGGATTCAATTTCAATACAGAAAGTGGAATCGACATTCTGGCTTTGAAAAGAAGACAAACAAACCTCAAACTTAAATCTTTTGGAAGCCTGACATCTACTGGCGTCAAGTAGACACTGAAATTACTCTGCATTTGATGGCAAACATATTGTCAACTATGACCAATTTGATGGCGCTTTTTAAATCTAAATCTTAGACTGTGTAAGCCAGTGTGTCCGTACCAACATTGGCGATGTATAGCTTGTTGTTGAGGATCAGCGCAACCACGGCTGTAGCTCCCCCTGACACCTCCTGCTCCAGTTCCTTCAGTCGCTCCTGCACCTTCTGACTCTGAGGAGAGAGCTGGTGGAATGACACGTTCTGACCAGCCCAGGGGGAGATGAGAGAGGGGGAAAGAAAATGGAATGAGTGGGAGGAGTAGGGCAGGAAGGGATGAAAGGAGAGAAACAAAAATAATCAGTAGATTGCAGAAGAAAACGAGGAAATTATAAGAGATGAAAGGCAAGGGGAAACAAGGGGAAAGGGAAAGGGAGAGTGGTGAAGGAAAAAAGCAAACAGGCAGGAGGTGAGATGAAAAGGGATAAGAGATGAGTAGGAAGTGGGATATTGTGAGCATGAAAGAAACAGATAATCAAATAAGAAAAAACTGTGAGAACAGACAAAAGGAGGTTATAATTCGATGTTCCTAATGAAACTGTAAGAGCGACAAAAAGTGACTAAAATCATTTAACACACAAACTAAAAAACGCCCACATGTGCAAAAGTGCCAGAACTAAAGGAAAACTGTGTAAAGCAGAAGAAAGTGAGGCGAGATTACTGCCGACTGGCACAAGGAGGAGAAGATGAAGAAAAAGGAGAGCTGGATCCACAAATAAGAGAACTGAGACGGGCTTATCTAACAAAACAGGCTGATAAGACCAAATAAAACTAAATTTGAACATTACAAGCTCCACACCGAGTCCCAGATCTGGGATCAATCTCCTCCCTGTGTCAACTTTCAGCTCAATGTGCTTTGCGATGTGTGTGTACCTCATTGTGTGGCAAGACGTAGTTGGACAGGTGGGCCTTCTCAGCCAGGGCATCATCTATCGTCTCAAAGTAGCTTTTCTCCACCACATCAAAGGCCTGAAACAACAACATACTCCTGAATGTACTACATGGATCATACACACCATTATTAATACAAATATAGGCTCCAAATGTATAGGTACATATGCATATAGGTCCCTCTTTTGCTGCTAAACTGCATCAAGACCCATCAAGGCTGGACTCACTAGACCTCAGAAGCTGCGGTATTTAACTTGGAGTTTAACTAACTGTTTTTTTTGAGTGCATGAGATGTTGAATGCCTTTCAGGAAAAACTGTCTGAAACTGTTTTCTCTCCATATTAAAGACACCATGTCTCACCTTCTCTATCATGTTTGACTTTACATGGCACCTTTGAACATGGCTATTGAGTAAAATTAAGCTCCTACACTCTCACACAGAATTTTGAGTGTTGGGCCTATTCACGTAAGAACAACTTTTATATCAACAGTTTTCATGTATTAGCTTTAGTAAGTGCAGTTTATCCATGCATTAACGTTTCTAGTCTGATTTTCCCAGAATGAATTATACTTCTTCTCATCATTGAAACCTTGCAGACCTGAGTGAGGATCCTTCGGACGTCACTGTCTGTGTGACTGGAGGTGAGCTGTCCTAGTAGCAGTTCAGCTGTGAGACACTGGGAGGCAAAACTGGCCACTCTGCTGCCATCATAACCATTGAAAACCCCATACAGGAAGCAGCCATCCTCGCCCCTGATTGGTGAACGAACACAGCAAACATGAAGCTTCTGTTTTAATTCAAGGAGGGTAACACAGAAAGAATTCCGACAATAAAACATCCTTCATCCAGAGTTGTCAGGGTTGTGGTTTGTTTGATTTAAAGTGAAAGATTTAAGAAGCGCGAATGCTTTTCTGTTTATGACATGTTTTAAAGCAACTAAGTGGGTCAGGAGAGACTGACAGTGGCAAGGTATGTGTATCGTTTACTTTAGGCTACCTCAGATGGGGAATTGTGGACTTGCTGGCTCTATTTCAAGCAGAGCTTGCAGCAACATGACGAAATATGTCAGTCAGCAAACACCTAATGCTTGAATGAACATGTGCTGAGCTGTATTCAAACCAAAGTGATTCAATTACAGCTAATTAGGTATGAAAACCCACAAAGCCACAAGAGAAAGCTGATCAATGTGTTAACGACACGTCTCTGATTGTGCTAGCTGTGCACTTCCACAATGCAAATTGCTGTATTTTTTGTGTTGTTTTTACACCACACACCTGATGTTCATACACCACTTCAATCCCCTGGTGACATATAATTCATATCAGTTGCAGATGCATAATTCACAAGAGTAAACAAGATGACGGTAAGCATCTTGTTTTTCTCTTTTTTACTATAAGTTACCTAGGTTTCAATATGAACTACTGTTAGCTTTGATAAGAGTGAATGTATGAATGTTACCATGAGGTCATAGGTAGATGTGTATTTATGCCAGCAAGTTTCCATTGTCTACTCAACAGTGTTTACCTCATTCTCTGTTCTTACTGAAGGCTCACCTGAACCTCAGGTGTCCATCCTCATTGGGGTGGCTCTGAGTTCCTTTCCCATCAGGACTGTAAACACAGTTCGGGGCTGTGCCGACCCCACACATCTGGCACAGTGGCAGGTCATCTGTCCAGCTTTGATGCTGTGGGGGCCAAAAAGTAATAAGGGACAACTCCAACACACAAATAGTGATCTCTACAGATCGTGTGTGTCAGGCCAACTAGCACAAGCTAACACTGTTTGGCCAGAACACTACTATGAGTTAGCTCACACCAGATAATAACATGACATTTATTTAATGACTTGTTTTACAAACAATTTTCCATAACAGGAAGGCAGTCATCGTGTACTCTATGCACAAAATCAATTTTCCCATATCTAATCTGTCGGTTTGCTATTACAAATACTGTTTGGTTAGAAGATAATTAGGAAAATCAAATCTAGAAGCAATTTGTACTGTGGAGGTTGATTAAATAAATTGTATTCACAAAGACTGACACCATGGGATGTCAATGGAAGCACAAAACTTAAGACTTAAGACATGAGCTAACTGACACCACGAACTGTAATAACCATCATAAATAGTCATTTTTCAGAGGAAACGTTTAGTTGAAATATATTAACACAACCAACACTTCAACACACAACCAGTCATTTTTTAGCCGTGTTTGTTTACAAAGTGGGGAGTTAGCCGATGCTGACTCTCAGCTAATTCACACATTGTGTGTAACCTAAAAGCTTCTACCTGTCACAACATATTAATGTTGGTTACTCTCTTAGTTGATTAAACGTTAATGAATCGCATTATTTTAAGATTACAGCTGAGACAGCTTGCTAACTGTTAGCAAAGCTCAAATGGGACCGACTAAAGTTAGCTAGCTGTTAGCATCTCTGAAAAAAAAAACTGAACGAAGAAGCGATGAAAACGCAAAAACGACCACTGTAAAAACAAACGACACTAAAGCACTCGGCGGACATAAATGAAAAGTGTTGTCACTTTTTATTTATTGGTGAAAGTAACGAAGAGTTGAGTTTTCACTTACGCTCTGCATTAAATTCCTGCGCTGCGCCGCCATGTTGGACGGGAGTCGTCGCATTCAGGGACAATTCGTCCTTACGAAACTGGTTGCACACTGACGAATACACATTTAGATTTTTTTTTCTTCTTGTTTTTGTTGCTTCGTTTATCTTTACAGAAGTTCACACTGCCTTCTTAGCTAGGCAATGAAATGAATTTCACGATTTCATTCTTTTTCCCGACGCCCTGCGCCATTTCATCGGTCATTCGGTTAGATTAATCACAAGTTTTCAAATTTCCGACAGTCTTTAAAAGCTGCTTCCTAACTTTTCCCAAGCGCTTCTTTAAAAAAAAAAAAAAGGAAAGTAAAAATGAAAATTTTTATGATTTTTTTAAACATTATTAGATTCACAACAGCCAAAAACTAGAACAGAATAAAATAAAATAACTACTTCCGGTGTGTTGTTCCGATGGATTCCTTTGACAGTGTCTTTACCATGAGGACTTATTATGAACTACAGCTGCCACTGTTTTTTATTGATGGCTGTCAGGGAACTGAGTTGTGCTTTGAATTTGTATATTTGTAGTTCCAATTCTTAAGTCACTGAGCTTGGGTTCTCACTTTATTTGAAAGGAGACACATTTGAATAAACTGATGCACAAAGAACTTACTTTGTGGCCTTGAGGAGCTTTAAGGATTTTGTTCCATCACACTATGAATGAAAAGTTGATACACCCAAAAAAAGATTTTAAAAACAAATAAATAACATGTGCTTGCACCCCCCCCCCTTTTTTTTTTCTTAAATTAAAAATTTTTGTTCAGGTATTAAGTCACTACTGAGCAGCTGCGCTCTCTTGCTTTCCACTGTTTAGATTTCACAGTTACAAACATGTTTTTTTATTTCAAAGGCTTCCTGCAAAGCACGTTCTTGCATCCAACTGCAGTTAAAAGTCTTGCCAATGGAGGGAGACATGTGCTCCAGACATTCACTGTCTGACTGCAGGTCCTCCGCATCAGTAATGCCCTGAAAATACTTCAATGAGATTTTATTCTCAGTATTTCTGTAATTTGTTTTATAAGTGTGACCAACGGTGGAAGCACGATGATTTTAAAAGCAGAAATGTCGAGTGTGTATTATAATAATTATTGAAAAATGTCAAATAAGTCCTTCCACTGGCACAAAATGATGCTCATCTTTTCTGATCCCTGAAAAAGACAAGCTGCAGTTCTTTTTTAAATTTGCAAGGTAGTCGAGCAGTTCTCACGTCTGTGAACAAGTTATTACAAAACCATGAATGTGTTTAAGAAAATGCCTTAAATACAAAAGATCCCAGACCAGTCAGTTCTATCTTTATGTCAGTATTTTCTTCATTTTTATTGGTTAAAATCAAACACATCAAAAACATACATTTGTACACAATCTTTTTTCTCAAATCTTAACTTTTTTAACAGATTTCACGGAGGAACATCACGCATTTCTAAGTCTACACTGCTGTAAAGTAAAAATGTTCATACATACTTTGATAATTTGGTCACTTTTTTTTGTAGTCATTTTTTATAATTGTTATTATTATTCCAAAATAAAAACATCTCCTTATCTTGAGAGCAACATAAAGGATGAGGCATGAAGGACCTCACCATATATTATATCACAATAACACTCAAAGAGACCATTGCTTTTCTTTCTGTGGTCTTTTCCTTTTTTATACAGAACTAACATAATGCCCTAAAATAAAGCATGATCTTTAGTTAAACACTATAATATACTGAATTATAGATTTACATATATTTATAGAGATAGATATACTTTATTCTTTCAGAAAACGGAGCAATGTGTGTTCATGGTCGCCTCACGTGTAGATTTGCTGAAATAAGATGGAAAACACAAAGATAATAAATAACCTGCTGTTCTTCAGTGTTAAGTCGTCTGCCTGCCTGCCGATTTGTGTCATTGATAATGCTCTATAATGATGTCAAATGCCTGGTTTTCACTGAGGGTTTTTATATGCTTTGGGAATAATACAAGACAAAATTCAGTCAGCTGTATCCTAAAGCCATCTGTGATCCTGTGTATGTTGTATGTTGCCCTGTGTTCATTGGGTTTTGCTTGGCAGTCAGCACTAAGGCAACAGTTGACGGTGGAAAAAAGCAGGTTCTTCAGGGGAACAGGAAAACACAAACATCCACGCTTCAATTAGCAAACAAAAAAAGAGCAGAGGATAGCTTGTAACACACACAGATACACTCCCATTTCCTGTGATGCACCTCCAAAGAGTTTCATCAGCAGAAACTTGTCTTGTATCTGTTCAAAAATCAATACGCTGTGGACCTGTGTTTGCATGTGTGTTTGTTTTGGGGGTGTTTTAACTAACACTGATCACAGTCATTTTGCTGACTGACAGCATATGAGCTGAGAAAAATAAAGGCAATGTGGTCACAAGCATTGATCTGCTACTGCGTGACCATTTCAGCAAACACTTGACCTCGCAATTGTTTCTGAAGAGCTCAACCCTCTTTAACACCATTGATCGAACACAGCATCTCTGTAATCCCAAGACCTCCTCCTACAGATGTCCTGAACCCTCATCTGGTGTTCTAACTGCTGACTCATACATGATCAACCTCATGTCCCACCCCACGCTTTTACCCATCCTTCCCCAAAATCTGGAAAGTTACCCAAGATTTCTCACAGCAAGATAAATTCTGTGGTTTGTCTTAGAGAAAGAGGAGGTTTGAGCCTGATAATTGTACTTTGAAATATGCTGGCTTCCACTCTGGTCACAGTTGGTCTCACTGGCATTAACTCAGTGGATAAAGCCAAATATCACTAAGGTCTAAACTGGCACAGTACTGCTTTATTCTGACCCAGGGTTGGTGTTTGTTTTTTTGTTTTTTTTTTATAGCTTGTTATATCAAAGTGTGCTGGGTTGAATCTTCAAATGTTTGCACATGTGGCAATGTCTAACAGTACCGTTATAATAACTTTAGGCTAAAATCAAAAAGGTTAACTTAGCATTACGTTTGTTCTATATTGATCAGTAGTAAACAATACAAACTGCTCGAAATTATAAATTTTGGTCAACATCATCCAGATAATCCCAACTAAATAGCTACTCCCAAATATCTCAGTAGTCCTGACGCTGGTAGCCTCCAGTGCCATCAAAGGCCCCATCGCTGTTGGCCTGGCCCCCTCCTCCTCCTGGGCTCTCCGGGTCATCCCCACCAAAAGAGGTGTAGGGGGCTCCAGCTGCATCCTGGCTCGGGTCCATATATTCCTGGGAGAAAAGGGCTGAGTCGGCTCCCAGCTTGTACCGCTGGAAGGCCAGGAAGGACTGGCCCGCCTTCGATAGGTGATCAGCGGTTGTGAAGGACAAGAAGGCAAAATAAATAAATAAATAAAAAATAGATGCATAGATGGTGATTGAAAGGTGTGCAGATAAATGGTGAAGCGGAGATGCAGTGGCGTTAGAACAGAAGGGTTTGGGGGAAGAGAGAAAACACAGAAAGAGAAGGGAACATTGATTAGTTGACTGGAAAGCTTGTGAAGCATATTAGATCGTCATTTATTTAGTCAGCACCAGCGGGTTAGTTCTTCAGACAGCAGTGCAGAAAAGGCTATTTATCCGTATCATTCAGCTCCATAGTGGGGAAGAATCCCTGAACACCACTCTGCATTTAAACTGAGCCGGTGTACATTATTAAACAGCCGAGACCCTGTCCTGTAAAACACCACAAATCTCACTTTAGTCAATAAATACAGATGTTTCAAGTCAATGATGTGCAGGAGCCAGATATCGAGTCCAGAGAGAGAACAAAGGCATTGACACAAAGACAAACCCACAGAGGGAGACGAGCTGATTTAAGATCAGAGATTTGGGAAGTTTTATTTACTGTTGTGTCATAGCTGATCGGTCTGAATACCTGCAGTGGGTCCCACACATGCTGGGATATTTTACACATTGGACCCTGAATATTTCTGATGGGTTTTTTTTTTTTTGTTGTTGTTGTTGTTTGCTTTTTATATGGATGTGGAGCATTTAATATACAGATTTTGCAATAAAATGTATTTATGGCCCGATTTGCATGCACAGTTTCAACCCATAAAAATCCAATCAATTTGCAATAAAGCCTTTTAAAATATATTGCCCATATTGTAAAGTCAGTCTCAAAAAGCTATAAAAAAACAATCAATCTAACAAATTAATGTCCTAAAATAATCGAGGAAGGAAAGGTATGCACGGAGGGAGAGTTGAATACAAAGCTACAGCCAGCTTGGCAAAAAGACACAGGAATACATTACTAACCTGGTTCTGTCCAAACACAGACAAGACAAAATGTGCCTGACTGTCATATCTCTTTCTCATATCTGTTCATCCCAAAGTCCTGTCACTCCTGGAAGACGCTGTTAGTAGTCAAAAAATCCCCACAGCTAGCTGTTCTCCTGCCTTTATGCTAAGCTAACCCAAATAGACTGCCAGCTTCAGTTTCATATTAATGGGAATAAATTAGTGACCTTATTATCTTACTGTCTGTCCAAAAGTAAAATTCCCACAATGTGCAATTATTCCTTTAACGCTGATCCGCTGACGATCATGCTTCAGATACAGTTTCATCAAAAACAAACAAACAAAAAAAAAAAGGAATACAAAACTTTATCAATCACAATTTTAAAAATTTGTATATTTACAAAACTCACTACAAAGATCTGAGAAATCAAAAGGTGTATCACTTCAACTGTTAAAGACTAAGTAACCTCTCCACTCAATGAAGGTGAAGAATGAGGAGGTACCTTGTCCTGTAAATTGAGACTGTGCTTGTTTAGCAGCTCTGTGTTTGGTGGTGAAACTCCAGCTGGACAGATTGTGTACATGTAAAAAAAAATACACTGCTGATCTACCTGCTTTAAATATGATGGAAAATAATTCTTTCCGTTAGAGGAGTAGTCAAACAATCTTCTGACCTATTTTTCAAGACATCATTATCGTCTTTGGTTTGGAACAAAATTCCAGAGGGCAGTCAAGCTCTCTGTACAAAAAAAAGGATTACAGCTATTTAAGAAGGTGTTAAGAAGGCAAATCTCAGCATTTGGCAGTGGAACTGTTGAGTCATCTGCACAGATCAACTTCTGAATTAACCCACCTGCACATACATTATCATTATGATGTGCTTGAGTCAGGAAAATTGTTAATTATGGAAAGCAAAAGCATTAAGCAACAGCTTACTGGCAAAAAGTGTCGTTATAACCGTTTGTCTTACTGCTGGATTACAAATGCAGTCATGTCCAGCAGTATTTCATATTACTCAGGTGAGTGTGTCGGATCAGCTGCAGAGGGTTAAGACAGCGGGGGGTTGGGGGGGGGGCAGAGCAGAGTCAGACAAAAGGTTGATGAGGCTGAGGGGGGAACAGCTTGGTGTATTCCTCTTCAAATGACACATTCTTTAACTTCTCCATAGAAAGGAGAGTCTGGGCCGCCTGTTGAAACAACAGCCAAACATTATGAGTTCATACGCACACAAACACATGCACAGAACAAATGGAGGGACACCTTTATGTTACTGAATTACTATAATGGCACCTAAAGGAGGAAGGAACAGCAGTCCTTTGTTTGGTTCATGAATGGCACTGCACCCATCCGCTCAGTGGAAGGTGTGGAGGAGCTTACCCAGGTGAAGACGGAGAAGAAGGAGAAGGTGATGGCTGCTCGGGCAGCATCGCCTCCTTCCTGAAGTGGGTTGTCCTCAAGGCTGGTCACCTGCCATTGGTTGGCCAAGAAACAGAAGCCGACAAACCACATGAAGGACCAGAATGCTGGTGAGCGAGAAAGACACAGGAAGTGTGTTAATATAGCGATACAAAATGCAACAACCCCTGACACAGATTGTTTCTCTTCGTCTTAATTTGAAGATAATTCGACTTTCGGAAATGTAGTCGGATTATCGTCGAGAGTTAGAAGAGATCGATATCACTCACACACGGCTTGAGCCGGCAGTCGGTTAGCTGGGCATAAAGACTGTAAGACTGAATTTTTAAAGCTCACTAATTAACAAGTCCATTCCATCCATTCCCATGTGGAGTGGACCAGATGTCCCCTAAACACTCACATGCAACAGTCTATTTGTCAAAGTTCCTTGAATGCTTCAATTAGAAAGATTTTGGGTCGAGGAACCATGTGGGGCCATCATTGATGCTTTAAAAGGATTTAGAGTTGTAAATGGAGAATGAACACGAGGTCCTCTTCTCATCTTGGGGGACCATACATTTGTCTTGTTCGTCTCTCATGATGGTGCTTCTTTGTTTACTAACTTTATTTGGCTCTTTATTAGCTTTATCATTGGACAAAGCCATTCTAGCCTTGTGCTACCTTCTTCCAATCTTAATGCTTAACTAGGCAGAAAAAGGCAAAAGAGGAACACCTCCAGAGCTGCAAGGACTAGTCCCTGTGGAACACCACCAGAGTTACCACTAAAATAAGTGTACCCCAAGAAAGCAATTCAAATCTTACCACATTCACTGTTATTCTAAGTATGACAGTGAGGAAGGAAATGGACGAAGCTTAATCAGAAACATCTGGGTCCGATAAGGCTGTTCCCCGGCTTCAGTAAAGTATGAAAAAAAATTGAAAAAATACTCATACCACTGACAAGGTTGGAGACAGAGAGCAGTTGTGTGAGTGCTGAAAACATGGAAGGAGGATCTTGTCTATGACAGGAATGGCCTCATTAACTGACTCATCACTTGACTATCATGTCATCATAACTGAGTTCACTGCAGTAGCAGTGCAGCAGAGAAGGAGAGGAAGTCACTATCAGAAACACAAAGCACAATGTGTCAGCTTTGTTAGAGCCCTCCTGTCCTTGTTATCGCTCTCGGAGCTCCTCTCCGTTTTTTTACGATAATAAACCTTCTATGCGTGTCATTTTTTTTATAGCTCCAAAGGATTGCTTTGATTTCTCTGACGGTAAAAGATTTTTAGACTTTTGATCAGATGCAAGAATAAGTTGTATCACCCCTTCCACATCACTGACTAAAGACCACAAGCGCTAATTTTATCCCTATTTTTAATCCATCCATCCTGGAATCTAAATGGATATTTGCACCAAAGTACCAGAGTCCCCAAAGCCCAGATAGAAGCCTGTTGTACCTATAGCTACTATAATATAACCCCTAAATGGTGCTTCATCATATGAATCATATGTGCTTACTTATCTAAATAGAATTCCTGGGCTGAGTCCAGTCATCATATTGTGGCTGGATGAAGATACTAAAAAGTCAACGTTGTGCTTATATAGTATGATTAAAACTACACTGTACAGTGTAGAGTACAGATCTGATAAGAGAGAATTAGTGCCCTTAAGCAGCATGTCTCCACTCTACCTGTCAAAATAAAATAAACGTTTCAGCTGCTTTGATTGTACTCTGACCTAGTCATACCACTCTTGTCTTCACTGACCTGTTTCTTGTGGCTTATTAAGTGATAAATTACTTATTTAATTATTTACTTTTGGTTTTTTGTCACTGTAGGTCATTGAGCCACATCTCTAAGTCATAGCAGGCAGGTCTTTGAGTGCTACAACAACCTGCAGAGCTGCGCTGGTGGAACCCATGATTTCCGCCATGCAGTCATTTATTTTACGATCTTTTAAGTGTTATTGCCTCACAAGCTGTTAAGCACTTTGTGAGTCTGTTGTGAAAGGTTCATTAGTAGGTATTCTCCAGCACACAGTGTCCTTAGACCGCCGGTCATGCATCCATCTCTTTGTTCATGAGGTCTAATCAACATTTCCTGTAAATAATTAATCTTTACCGAAAGGATAAAAATGCATACTGTAGTATTAAACGCCAGAGAAAAAAAAGCATGTTGTGATGTAGTCATGTATAAATAACGGGTTTACCCGAAACCCCAACATCAGCCAGCACGGCCTTTTTGCGGTCTTTGACGCTGCTGATCTGGGGGAAGTAAACGTCTAGAGCCAGGAAGGCCACGCAGCACAGGAAGGCCATGGAGCCCATGAAGACGCCGTAATTACAGGCGTTCTGGTTGCGGTTGAAGATGCAGTATTCCTCCATTTCTTTGGGGCGGTTGATGTAGCCCTCATTGGCAATACAGCCAAAGATCACGATGGAGAAGAGCTGTGGAGAAGAAGAAAAGACGAGAGAGGAGTGTGAAAGAAAAAAACTAGGCAGGGTCTTTGAAGCTCTGGTTTAGTCAGGGCATGAAGTTGGACAGAAGATTTTAATAAAACTCTCATTATATTTACTTGAGAGGGCATCACACTGTGGTAACACAAGGGGCACAAACACCTACAATAACCAGTGTGGCCTACACACATGAGGCTGCACTACTGCCACATCAATTATACAGAAAAGCAGAAATTTAGTCACATCACATCCTCAAAATGACACAAACCAGCTACTGTGCTTTACCTCCAGAAGATGAGTAACAGTAGTCAAAGGGAGATATTAAGACGCTTCAGAAAAAACGTGCAAGACTGATGAAAAAAGTCATTAGACCTAACTTCAGTGATCATAGTAACGGCTGCTTTAGTAATAAAATGTAATGTCAATAGTAATAAAATGCATTAAATCATCCATTAATTGATTCTGTTTATTGGTTATACAGCAGGATTTTTATGTATTTGGTAAATGTTGCTGTTTTTATGATCCCATCTCATGTCCATCCAAATTAGTTTGTGTCTGTAGCAAAAGTGTATTAAACATCAAACACAGATCTGAACTCCCTGCTCAGGTTGATATTTGCACACCACCAGCACCTCTCATGTTTTCTGATTACTCATAAAAACCATTCCAAGCCCAAACCGATACCACCTGCTGTAGTCAGACAGTGTGATTTATGAATAAGAAAACACTCTCAGCCCATAATGTCACGACAACCCAGCAGAGGGAGCTTCATGAATAATCCCTTGTGTCTTTTTTGTCCAATGTGCCTCTGGGCTTCCTCTGGAATTCAACCGTGGGAAAATGTGCCTTTCTCAGCAGTTCGGTATTTGACAGCTACTGAACACACGGTGATGTGAATAAAAGTTTTAGGTAGGACTTTAAGTGTACACAGATCTCTAGGCCATATCCAAGGTCACTTCAACACATAGACAGGTTTTAATATCTATATTTAATAACTGCATTTTACTCAGATAGTTCCAAACGTCCCTGCTTTTAAATGTTGATGACATTAGAGCTGATCAACTTTTGCAGTGTTATACTGTTGCCCTGAGTAAATTGGCTGTATTTTCCAGGGCCTGTGGATAAAAATGACCCGACTCTGGTTCACGGTTCCTGCCAAATAAACACTAATTCCAAGTAAAATCAAATTCCCGACAACAAATAACCCCCCCCCCCCCCCCGACAATGGGTCATCTGCTAATGAGGTGGTCGATGGTTCGATCCCTAGCTCCTCATGTCAAAATGTCCTTGGGCAAGATATTCAACCCTAAATCTGGAGGTTATCTCTGAGTAAATTAAATGTAAGCACGAGTCAATGTCTTGACCTTAATCTGTACTTGGATCAAGATATACCAAGTATTGGTACTTTGTGGCAGAAAGAAGCAAAAAGTATACGCTTTATATAAGTATTAAATAGTAGTAGTATTAAGTAAAAGTGTAAGTCTTAGTATTAATGTACTTAGTCTTTTCAGTCTCTGGGGGTCTGGTCTAGTCTCTGGTCCAGTCTAGGCAGGGGGGGGGAAGAGAAGCACCCACACCGGGAATTGAACCTTCGACCTTCTTATTCAGGGGCGACAGCGCTAACCACTACGCCACCGTGCCGGTCAAGTCACACAGCACAAAACTTGTACATCATCAACCTCCATCTGTATTTTTTACTTACATCCCAGTTCATATAGCCTACAGGTGCAATATTATATTATATTATTTGATATTATAAATATGATAGATATGATTGATATATACTTTATTTATCCTGAGGGAAATTCACTTACATGCATCATTCACACAACAGACATGCTGCCTCACCTTTACACTGCAATTACAAACACAAAACAGGCTCGGCCATGGGAAACTATATTGAAATGTATGTTGATACTTGTGACACATGAGATATCGTGCTAAAACACACAGCTCCACTTTAGGGGATCAGGAAAGAGGCGGAAAACTGGAGTTTTTGATTTCAGCTTTTTTGCATCCTATCCAGCAGGAGTCAGTCACAAAACAGATATTATATGGACACAATAAACAGTCTAAACTCTGTGCGTTACCTCGTGTTGATTAATAAACAGTAAACTGTTATCAAACTTATACATAGCTAAGTGAGTTAACTAGCCCATTAACGAGCGTCAGGAGCGAACAGCTGATCGGCGGACTGAGCCGACTTCCGGTCCTCTGAGGTCGAAGTGAAAAGGAGAGAAATGAAGGGATGAGGCGACTTGATGAGATGATGAGGAGATGAGGCACTTCACATCTCTCTCATCTCGATCTCCAAATAAAGTTGCTGTATACCGCCGTCTCATCCCGATCACACCTCCATTCGCGCTTTGATGGAGAAATAGAAATCAATCATTCATCGGTGATCACATGAGAGAATGTGTTCACTCACTTCGACACTTTCATTCGCCTGATTCGTCCGAAAAAAACAATCAAGAAACTCCAAATAAAACGTCTGATTTCTGTGTTTATTCATGCATGACGAATAAACTAAGCGTACGGTAAGGCGTCTTTGCGCATGCGCGCGACTGTGCCTTCCTCGTGAGATTCCGGAAACGCCCGTATGAGTTGAGCGAGAAATGCCTTTGATGTGTGACGCCTTTGTTACGTCACAGAGTGGGAAGTAAATAGAGCTCCATGTTGACTTCCCCTTCACACAAGTATCTCCAGGAGAACAATCTAAAAGCAAAGAGAGGATTCAAACTCTGCTCAACATTTACAGGAAACTGCAAACGCACAGAAGCATCACATCGACAATGGACCAATCCAGATCACCGATGGACAACACTGCCCTCATGTCAGCCGAGGCTCTTCATCCCATCGTCAACAAGTATTTGAAGAGATTCTCTGCAGTACAGTGGAACTTGTTAGCTGCAGGGATCCAGGACTCGGCCACAACAGCTGCGCTGGCTGACCTTTGTACTGAAGTGGTCCAGACCCTTTCTACCATTGTCCTGACAGTTCTGATTCCCGCCATCAAGGAGAGCTTTCACAGGAAGCAACCAGTGGATGAAATAAGATTGAATTTCCAGAACCTCAACACAAATGTGGGAGACCTGCTCTCTGAGAGCTTCGCTTTGGCTCTTAGTGTGGAGCAGGTGAAATGTGACAGCGCTGCACAGCTCACAGCTTTGGTGGAAAAGGAAGTTTCTGAGAAGGTTGACTCCATTGTGTCTGAGGCCCTTGGTAGCTCCTTTTGGCCTGCAGAGCCGGCTGTTTTTGTGAGTGGTTCCGTGTCCAGCATCAGCTCCCTGGGTCTAATGGTGTCTCACGTGTCCAAATGTCTGAGAAGATGTTTGAATAAGGTGAAATTCCCGTGCCTGGGAGAGTGTTGGCATCCGAAGATCACCTCATCTGATAAAGTCCCTGAGTCAGCACCAGAGACCCCAGAAATCAAAGAACAGGAGCATTGTGACTCACCGCTGAGTGTAAAGTCAAAGATTTCTGTCCGCTCGGCCACAGAAGCTGTAACCAGCATTTTACTTAAATGGTCCAATGAAAACCAAGACGCAGCAGAAGAGCACAAAGACTCTCCCCTGTCTGACATCTCTCTGTATGCTCAGGATGCAGCGTCTGATATCGTCAAACTGATAATAGACGATCTCCATTATGAAAACTTTGAATATGTTGCTGGGTGCAGCCAGACGAGCAGCTCACCCAGACATCATTTTAATTTGAGGCCAATTCTGCACAGGGTCAGAGAATTTTTCCTTTCACAGGACAACCCTTCAGAAGATGTCTTAGATGGAGATCAGATCAAAGACAAAATGAGATTTTCTTGCTTTGCCAAGAAGCAATATAAAAAAATGATGGCAGAGCTGAAGAGAAAATTTAAGGCAGAAAAGCTAAAGTTCCTGGTCCATCTGACACAGGATTCAGGTTCCCCTCAGTTTAAAACCAGGCAAACACCTGAAACTACCAGCAGATTGGAAGTCATTGGGATAGGATCAAAACCCTCAAAAGTCGGTGCTAAGGCCATAAAATCAGATGTGGACAGCTTGTTTGAGACGCTACACCAAACAAAGGATCTTGCAGCACGTCTCAGCAAGACACAGGAAGACATCAAGGCCAGCGGAGAGCTCAGGAAATTTTCAAGGGAACTTGTGGATAAAATGTACTCTCATCTGGCGGCTGGGCTGACAGATGAGATGCCCCTTGTTTCAGTGGGCGGCTGTCTTTTTAACTCTGTCATCCCAGATTTGACCAGGAAGAGAGAGGCCGCCCAGTCAAAGTTCTCACCTGAGGTCCTGTACGCCATGACCGAGGACGCTGTGGAAAGGTTCTTACAGAAGGTGCTTCTCTGGATGGACAGAGAAGAATCTGATAAGAAGAGCTACAGTGAGGAAGTGTCGAGTGTACTAAATGACATCGTAGATGTCGTCACAGACATGCTGTCCACATCAGGAGAGGAGGACACCATCGAGCCACACTCCCCTCATGCCAACAATGAGCCTGAAGCAACACCTCAGACACCACATCCTTGTGAGGCGGAACCATTTACATCTGTCTGTGCTGAGGTGTTGAATGAAGGGGTTGATGATCATGAGGTGACCTCACAGAGAGCATCTCCTGACAAAGATTCTGAGCCTCCATCAGTTTCCCACTACAGTCCTAAAGGACGTGGCTCCAGTCTGGGTTTGACCCCTGAGGAATCAGGTAAGGGGCTCTTAGCACAGTCACCGGAGAGCTCCTCTTCTGTAACAGAGGACATGACCAACGACTTCATGACTTCTCTTTTCCTGAGGCTCCTCACAAAAGTGCCCGACATAACCAATATGTCCGTCAACGCCCTCACCCAGCAGCTGTCAGACATGGCACTGAAAGAAATCAACGCCTGTGACTCCCAGAACAAAGTTAAGACAAACAACCAGGCTATTACTGAAGAACATCATTTGGTGTTTAACCCTCCAAAAAAACTGCTGACGGCTGCAACATCAGAGGAGCCAGTTTTTGATGACATTGTTGTGGCATTACTGCAGCGGTTTGTTGACGAGCCCCTCGCTGATCCACCCAGAGAGAAGAAGTCCAAAGTGGCCAGATTTTTCTCAGCTGTAAGGAGAGCTTTCATCAGGCCCTTCAAGTGCTGGAAGTAGAGTGACTCAACCTCCTCCACCAACACCACCATCATCACCAGCAACCACCATCATCACCAACAACCACCAACGTCACCAACAACAACACCACCAACATCACCAACACCACCATCATCACCAACAACAACACCAACAACATCACCAACACCAACACTTCCCATGCTGGTTGGGTTTACCCCGGGTGCTCCGGTTTCCCCAACTTCTTTAATAATAAATAAATAAAAAAAAAAAATCACAATTACATTTCAATTTTCGTTGTGTTCCTGCTGTCCAGTTGTGTTTCAGTCATGAGTGAAAATGAGACAGAATGTATATATGTATTAAGTTCATGTTTGATTTTCACATCATTACATCAAGAAGAGCTCCACAGTAGATGTAGGACTATATTTTATCTGATGGATTTAACCAGGAGACACAAAGTGTATTTGCTTCTTCCCAAACCTTATCACCAAGGGGGTAAAGCACAGTATTGTGGGTCTTCAGTCTCTATGTGTGCCTCAAGAGCACGACCTCCTTGCTGTGGGGAAACTGAAGGCTTTCCAGAGAAATATTGGACATCCCGATAGCAGTGAATTACAGTAAACCAGTCTAGAGGTAGCAAATGCATACACTAGTTTTTCTGCATCTTTTGAGACCAAATGTTTCTGATCTTCGCAAGGGAAAATTGAAAGAAGGCGGTCCTAGAGACTTGTTTTATGTGAAGGACAAAAAACATGTCCTGATCAAAGATGACTCTAATATTCCTAACAGAGGAGCTGGAGGCCAAACTAATGCCACCCAGAGTGCTTAAATTATTAGATAATGCATCTCTAATATTGCCTAAGGGAAGCACATATAGGGTGAAAAAGATTTGGTCCAAGGACGGAACCCTGTGGAACTCCATGAACGCATCTGTCTGATAAATATGATTTGAACCACCACTGATGATTTAAACTAAAGTATAGCTAAACTAAAGCTATACTTGTCATTTGATTTTCCTAAAAATTTATCTTCTTCCACTTATCCGTTTCCAGGTCGCAGGGGTGTTGGAGGCAATCCCAGCTTACATTGGGCGAGGGTGGTGTACTGTCTTGGAAGTTCTTACCTAAGAGCACTCTGAACAACAATTTAGTAAAAACACAAAGACCACTGATTGCAGGAATATGTATAGTATTAGTGAAATCCACAAAAGATCAACAGCACATCAGCGGTTTTAAAAAGGAAGATGCTGCGCAGCTTCAGGTTATAATATAAACTGATAGCAGTTTACAGAAGGTTGGAAGGACACTTGGTGTGTATGGACGGAGAAAGTGCTTGAGATGCAGAAAGAAAGGGGAGTACGGCCGATGTGGCCTGTACTGTAAAATGGCTATGAGCGATGGACATGCGTCGAAACTCACAATGTAAGCACAGCCTGTTTACCACCTCCACGTGGCACACAACCACACACTGATGATATCCAAACTGTGAATCATAGGCGAGACACATACTGCCATCATTACATCTCTGCATGCTAGATGAGCTTGGATGCCAGCAAAGTGTGTTTGTGCAGTCAGCTCCACAATTCTCCTTCAGATTCAGAAGAATCTTTCAAAGTAAAACTTCCCTCCAAGGGCATCAGTAACTTTGTACAATTGGTCTTTTGTCGTTTTTTGTTTTTTTTTGGTTTGTTTGTCGTTGTTGGTGTTACTTGTTTTTTTGAGGAATAGGTTAACATTGTCAAGCATTAAAAGAGATGAAGAGTCCCACTATCATCATCCTCCTCAGGTTAGCTTAGCATAGCATAAATGCAGAACACAGAGAGGAATAAAACTAGTCTGGTTGCGTTCAAAGGTAACAAAATCCTGGTTTAGAACTTCAGTTTAACTAAATGAAGCTTTAGAGCTTAGTAGAAATAATCTATCTGTGAATTTTATGAATAAAATCAAAACACATAAGATAATCATTGAGTCATTACACCCCATGCTGCCCGTGTACATTCAATCCAAATGAAGTATTTCGAAGACATGTTTAAGTACTTTATCTTGGTTTTTTAAACCAAAGCTCATGAAGGCAGTTTAGGTGGCAACTGCTGCTAAATTTAATTGACCCGGTGGATTACACAGTCCTCTGGTGACTCTTGGCCCTGTTTTTATCCTCTTTACTGCAAGTGTTTGACTTTAAATGAATGGCGGTGGATTGAAATGTACTGCTGGACAATGATAGAAACAAAATGGAGTCAACGAATGAAGGAGGTTCCCATGATAGCACCTGATCCCTTCATTTCCTTTCATCCTCTCTCCTCCATTCTTCCTTGTGTTTTCTCTTTCACCCGTCGGCCCGTGTCTGGAGGAGTGGAGACGCAAAGGACTACAAAACGCAGTCAATAACAGGAGCATGTTACTAAGATACCATCTAATCCTCCCCTCCTCTATTATAAACATGAGGCCTCACGCACGTGCGAACACCCCCCGCATCAGTATTCCACCCTGCAGTGCAGTATGTGCTTTCTACATCAATTGATAACAGCAGATCAGACAACTCCATCCATCTGACAAGCCCTCCAGGGTGCAGCTTCTGTCCGGATATGGACCGAGGCTGAGTGCGTTTATGTTTGTCTGCAGTCGATTCTGCTGTGGTGAGTGATGGACTGAGAGAGCTACAAAGCCAGGAGTGGACCTTGGGTTTGCAGATGGTTTATTCAGCTGTTGTGTCTGTATTTGTGTAATAAATGACAGCGATACAAAGGAAGAACACACAACAGGCTACGCTTCCACTGACAGCCCTGACTGCAAAGGCCAACAACCGGGCCAGGGCGGACTCGGGCAAGCCAGTCAGGACGGGGAATACGGCGCAGATGCTTCCTTCCACCCTCTCCTTCTTTATTTGCCCGCCAGTTTCTTTCAGCTGTCGACTCCTCTCTTGGCAGAATCCCATTTTCATCACCGGCACAGAGAGCTCAACATCTGAAGTGCCAGCTGACTCTATCTCTGCTAAATCTACTCGATGCAGACTTTGCTTCAAGCCTGAGATTTGGAGATGGAAACTGTTTGGCTGTTTGAAGGAGGGAGGGAGGGGAGCTCTTTGGAGGAATTCCCCATTGTCCCCTATTAGCCCAAATCTGTGTGACTGTAATCCTCCCTCTAAGACTTCGTACAAGAAAACAAAGAAGCATTATTCCAAAAGTTCCCCATTCTGAAATGTCTACCTGTGGATATAACCAGCTCAGGGATTTTAGTGAGTATTTGGAGCATTTGCCACTTTTTACAGAGCTTTCAGCTTCTTCTCATGGTGTTCCTCAATGGATGAAGGTATCATGTGTGCACTTTTCAGATACTTTTCCTTTTAATATACAGCATTCAAAGTGAATAAGTGACCTGCAACATCACGTGTTTTATATCATCTGTCATCAAATAAAAAAATGTATTGTTTAAACATTTTCAAAATCTAATTGGTTCTTTCTCAAAGGGAAAGGAGAGCGAGTGAACGAAAAAGTTTTGTCACAAAGTCACTTGTGTCAATCAGCAGTAACACAAGTGTGTGTTTATATGTATAGGTTTTTATATACAGTAATATTTGGTCATTTTTTTGTGTTATTAGGTTGTAAGAAATCCTGTTTCAAAGAGACACTGAGGAGAGGGTTAGCTTTCTGAGAGAGGAGCCTTCGGAGTCAGCGTCTTGATGAAATATTGGAACAATGTGTTAGCAAGCATCCACAACCTTAATGCTTCCTTCGCCCTCGTGCTCCATCCTGCGTCTCTAGCCTCATGCGCTCATCTGTCCATGGAACGACGGTAACAACACAATTCCCTGCTTCGTCTACCTACACTGTTTTTTTTTTTTACCAAGGGGGGAGATGATGAAGAGACTGAGTGACTGCAGAGGGGATGAGCAGAGGAAAGGGTTGGGGGCAGAAGGGGGGTATGGAGGCGGCACTATTTTTAGACTGGCTGCATCATCGCTCGCTCCCTCCCATCTTTTCCCATCTCCTCTCGTTACTGGCCCTGCCTCTGCCCACGAGTGTTCTTGAGAAAAATGAGCGCACTCAAACACACACACACCAACGCACACAGCTCGTCCACTCCTTCACATGAACGACTTACTTAAGATTCAGGTCAGAAAACACAAAGTCACACACACACGGTCCATCACATGATGCTGGTAGGACCTCACAGTGCTCTCTCTGCTCGTAACACTTAGACAGTATACTGAAAACAAAAGAGGCCTTTGGGTGGATTTAACTTTCTTAGGTCTTGTTTCTTCATTTCCTTCTTTGAAAAGTGTTTCAACAGAGTGTGATTTCCTTTTCTACCAAAGACACAAACACTTTGGGTGTAAAGGTGGAGAGAAATAGTTGTGTGTTTTTTAATAAGACAGCATTTTATCCAATTGCTGATGGACTCCGTGGACGGTTTCCATGGCAAATCTTTTCTAGACTGGTCTCCAATCAGATATTGAGTTAATGAAATTAGCTAAACTCAATTACGAGGCAGTTAGAAACAAAGCAGTGATCACATAGTTATTCAAAATGTTTCAAATACAGTTTCATTACCTTGTCTTTTTTGTAAGAGTAGGAATACAACAGCAAACACAATCACACCTACAAACTCACACACACACTCACTATATACTACTTATCATGCTTTATTTTCATAAATTACAGCAAACACAGCTATTTTTGAAGTACTCTATAATATTATGGATTGTTGTGTTATTTTTATTGATCGGTCCGGCAAGTCGGCTCAGATTTATTTAAAAGTCGTACAATGCTCCAATCAATTTGCAGACTTCCTCTGATTTGACAGAAACTTGAAGGGGAACTTAAAATATATTTCTGTATTCATGGCAGAGAATCTCTAATGGCTGTCATCAACAGACAGACATGAAGATGTGAATGATAAATCAGACAGTATTAACTTATCATAGTGTCTGCAACAAAATATATCTCCGTCTGTTGGACAAGCTGACAAGTAATTTCAGGATAAAATGCCTGAAAGTATAGATATAAATGCAGATCATTTAGGAGCTTTTCTTGACTCAGAGGAGTGTCTCCTGAAATAGAACACAATAATAAACACACAGTCTTGATCAGGATCAACGTACATTACCTGTCATTGTCGCAACGGTTGCTCTAACAATGGTTGGTTAGCACTTTGGGCTAAAAGAAGTACTTCCTTAATATTTGATCATCTTTGTTGTCAATAATGACACATAGTTAACTTCACATTGCATATTTTATGGGGTTTTTTTTCCTGTTTAGTCTCTGCTGTTTTAAGAAGTTATCTTTTATCAAGCTTTATTTGATGGTTTGATCAATAGGAAATGGGAGTGACGAGCAGGATTCAAACCGGAGACACTTGCTCAGAGCTCATGGATCCACATGGTTCAGGTGTTAACCATTCTGCTGATGGGATACGCCGTCTCTGTTATTTTTGTTCCGTAGACACACTGAATATTGAGTGTGCAGATTTGTGTACCTCACTGGTTTTCAGCTGGATTGGAGTATTTTGGTTTCTGGAACAAGGACAGCAGGACCTGCAGGGCCACTCGTTTTTTGGTGGTGTGACACAATTTGCTTTTGAGATCCTCATCTGATAAGACTCCACTGGGTAATAAAGACCCCAGAAGGGACTCGCTCTCTCTACAGTACACGCCTCTCTGATTTCCACGCTCTCTGTTTCTTTTTTATTTTTGCTCTGATCACACATCAAACACCAAAACACACAAATTTCCTGACTTGAAATGAGGATTGGTTTTGGCATGACCTAGATTGCCGGGTTTGAAAACACACATTGTCTAATATGTGCTGTCACATGGCAGGCGGTGTGTGTGTGTGTGTGTGTGTGTGGCGGGGGGGGGTGAATTACTGAGCTTTTTCTTTGGCTGCCAGCACGTCCTTCACTAACACATCAACAGCACATTGCAAAGTGTAACGGTTTTTGTGTTTGTCTTTCAAGATGCATGCATTCGCTTCAATCTACTTACTATACAGAAGTGTTGACACAAATAAAACAGGCTAAATTCTTTAAGTCCACATTCCTCACTTGATTTAGCAGCCATGAAAAGCGAAGCATGTGATAGTTTCATGTATGCACCCCCCCCCCTTTTTTTAAATTGTGATTCTGTTGATGAATGACTTCTTTAGGTGTGTGTGTGTGTCTGATCTGTAGAGATCACAAGGCCTGTAGAGGTGATGAAAGCAGGCGCTGTGAAGAACGCCACGTGGGCTCCTGATCTTGTGACCACCAGAGGGATCACATTCAAATTTCACATTAAGGATGCTGATTGCCAGAACTGTGTATGTGTGTGTATATGTGTTGTTGTGCGTAAACATGTTGTGAAACTTGTGTGCATCCATGCCTGAATGCATGTGCTTCCTTCAGAATCTCCCTTTCTCTCTGTTGCTGTTTCCCTTTAATCCATTTCTCCTTTCACATTCACCTTTGCATCTGAAATTGTCCTTTCTGTCGACTGCCGTATGAACAAAGTAAAGAGGCACGATGGACACCAGGCAGCCACCGAAATCACATCAGTCCAGTCTGGCTCATTCTGAATGATTTAGATCTGCTGTTGTGCTCACTGAAAAGCCTTTTAGCATCCATTGTAAAGACCAGACAATTGAGCCGGGCCTCATATCACCCTGGTATTCAAAGTGAGCCTCACACAAAATCCCCTATCAGAAATAGCCACACATATAAACACAGCAGAACACGGCCTCGCACTGCATTTTGACTGCAGCCTTCATTAATGTGTCGAACAATAACTGAATTTCCATCCATGGAAAAAAAAAAAAAAAAAACTTCACAAGGGGGCTGGTCTGCATCTTTGTTTACTCAACGATTCATTTACTGGAGTGAAATTTTTTCCCTTCAAATTTGTGAAGCACATTGACAGATTTTTAATGTCGCTTGAATCCAGACTGTGATCAGACATCACAAGCATCAGACTTGGTGCAGCATTTCACCCCAGATTTGCATTCAAGACTTAATTTAAGCTATTTTTAATTAATTTGCCTTCATTTGGAGAGTGACGGACAAGTAACACATAAACTTACACAATAGACGGACTCAGGCAGGCTTGAAAATTGTAGGAACAGTCCATAAGTTTAGCCAACATTAGCATTAACAGCAGCTTTATTTAGCAACACTTGAAGAAATGTCCGACTTTGCCCAGCATAATGTTACAGTCGTGATCGGCGGAGGAGAAAACTTTCTTTCTGCTGTCAGAACGCGACAAAACCCAATAAACAGAAAAAGACTGCAGATCAGAGGCAGATGTGACGGAGAGGAGTGATGTGAATAATACTGGGTCGCTGCTGGGGGATAGTATACACTGTGTCTGAAGGTGTGTGTGTGTGTTTGCTTATTGTCTGCTGCGGCGAGTTGGCCTGGACTTGGGATACCTGATTGCTGCCGTCACCATGGCAGCAGCTGCTCCCGTGTTGAGCGGGAGAGAGAGTGATAGAGAGAGGAGACCTTGTCAAAGTACAATTCAAGGAGAGCCGCTGCGGTACGAAGGGTACACAACGAAACAGACATAATCACAAGTCCAGGACACAGTGACACTTGTATCCGCACACATCTCTTTTCTACCCGCTCGCTCACCGTCTCTTTTTATTTATTGTTCCTTTCCATCTGAATTTGGGAGGGAGTTAGTGAGAACATGATCAGATGAGCTGGCCAGAAAACATGTTTGTATCGCTGTGAAGGAAACAGATGGTTCCTCAATCTTGTAAAGCTGAGCATAACAGAATCAAGAGAGAGCAGGGCTGAAATTTGGACCCGCGCCCATTCAGTTAAATATGCATCTTTTTCTTGGCTAGAATGACAGGTCCATCATGCTTGAAGAGCAATTTTGTTGCACGTTATATCAGTCTTTTTTTTTTCCCTTGGTACAGATCTGAACACAGGTGATGTACAACTGCACCCAGAGTTTGATAAGAAATGATTTTTTTGGCCCATTTGCATTTGAATTAAACTTCATCATACTTGGCTGTAAAATTACAGCTAGCCAGAGAAAAAATAGGTGTCCTATCTGAACTGTCAGGGGAGGGTGTTGCCTTTATCATGTCTTGGCAGACTGGACCTATTTTCTGTTTCCTCCTCCACTGAGCAGATCCGAAGTAGCTTTCATTGATGTGGGTCATTTTGCAAGCAAAGGAGCCGTCCAATTGTTCGGCTTCTATAGATTTCTGTATTGTTTGAAAATCTATTGGCAAACACCTAAAACTTGCCTGAGCAGTCTAATCTTTTACTTTTCAGTTAATATAAGACACAGTATGTTTTGTTATATCCTGTTGCTATTGATCAAAGGTTTCAAACTGCAGTGTCCTCCCCTAGTAACTCTTTTTCATCGTTGTAAACTGTTGTGCCACTGAAAACATCTCTTGGTGAGTGAGGGAACGATGCTGGGACCACATCAGATTTTACAACCTTCTAATCAGGCACTGCAAACACACAGAGATTCGATAAATGTATGTGATCACATCTTTTCTATTCATATTCATTCAGGGGAATATCAACATGAACAACAAACAAACAAACAAACAAACAAAAATCTATCCTGATTGCCGTACGTTGACCAATCAGGGAAGATTTTAAGAAGCTACCAACACCAACCAGCCAAATGCCAAAATGTAAGCAATCCTACTTAAGAGACAGCTGGTTGTTAATCCAGGCTGATTTGTAAACACACAGATCTGCAGACAAATACAGCATGTGTTCGCCGTACAAACACGCAGCCTGCAAGCCACCGCTCACAGAAATAGCATGCAAACTGTGTCTGAATTCTGACACATAGGCGCTAAAAAATGGTGTACGCATGCGGCTGTTTTTACACGGAGATGACAAAATGCGCTGCGCTGTGGCCTCTGTGCTCGTGTGGCAAATATCGAATTGTTGACTCACCAATTACAAAATCTCCTGACCTCTGAGATGCTAATCATAATCACAGCTAAATGCTAAGACAGACCAGCAGAAGATCTTTATACCCCAACTCACTGTTCGGTAAATCATGTAAATCTATCTTATAGATAAACTATAGTATAGATTAAAACTATAAAGAAATTATAAACTACATGCAAATTATATTGTTTAATATAGATGTGCTTTTAAATTGATTGTGTTTCAGATAGTGTAAAAATAATAAGATGCACAACGGTCCTATAATTACTCCATGTGTAGTGTAGATGTGGTAATCTCACACTAGTGACAGAGTCATTCAGAATGTGAGCAAACATTTGCTTTAACCCTCTTAGTCTTTCAAGGAAAAGCACACACACAGCAGATATCACTTTCTTTTCTGCATTTGGATCAAGTTAAATGGTGAATTTTGATCCGTAAATTCATCCGGCGAGCCGACCGAAACGCCGCTTTGGGCATGTTTACTTCCAAAAGTGAAAGTGCTTTTTTTTTTTTTTTTTTTTTAGCAGACTCAAGCACAAAGGAACTAAACACTACATTTAAGTGTGTAATGATTTGATGGCTATTTTAAGTTTCCCGGGCATTACCCTCAATCTCTCTGAACAGCAGGAGAATTTAAGAAACTACGCAAAAAAGACCAAAGCTTGAAAAGTAGTTCTCTTTTAAGTCAAAAGCAGAACCATGGGCAAGAATGTGTCATATCGACTTGGCACGTCAGGTTGACCGTGTTTGGTTTAATTCAATTAATTTATCTTTCTTTTCATTTAGAAAATCATCACACACGAGGTGCTCTCCTTCCATCTGTCACGATGTTCACTGTTCTCCCCTCCATGCATCATCACAAACATACTGGACTCACTCCCTGAGGCTGAATCACACACACACACACACACAAACACACACATTATCACTTCCACATACAGCCCTCTGAAGTCCGGAAAAGGAGGGCAGAGAAAAACACCATTCAGAAACTCTCTTTTCAGCACACACACAAACAGTCGACGTTTCCCATCACCAAATGTTTAGAGTGCTGATAGTTTCCTCCCCCACAGTCCACAGCAGACTGAATATTAGCACCATCGCACAAAACATCACAACTCAGGCTGCGGCTGTTACTATGGAGACATGGTGTTGCTCTGGTGACACCATGAGGGCAGGGCATCCGATACATATACGACTCCACATGAGGTTGCTTGGTTGCTTCTATCTGCATATTGGATGTACGACCTGATCGGTTTGATTAAATCTCTGATGTTAAATACCAGATTTAACCAGGTTGTGTTGAAAAACATCAGCGCTGCAAAGAATTTGTTGTTTAATCAATCACTATTAAATTAATCAACGGTTTCAAAAATCATCATCAAGCCCTTAGTCACGAAAATACACTAAATATTTGCTGATTTTAGCTTCTTCATTGTTATATTTGCTTCTTTTATCTGTGAAATTCTGTTGAAAATTTTACATTTTGAATCATTGTTTGGCTAAAACAATATATTTCTATGTGACTTTGCATGAAATCGGCTTTTTCATCATTTGTGGATATTTTACAGCTTTAACGAAGTCAAAGCTTTCTTGAAAGAAATGAAAATCATTCAACTTGATCAATCCGCTCTAAACTGCGTAAACATGCCACATGGAAACATAATCGAAAGCTTTTATCAACTTTTAAAGGTTTTTCAGCTTTTATTTCGATGTAGCTTCTAAAATAAAGTCCTTCATCGTGTTAATAACAACAAATTCATGGAATATATGTATGAATATATATTATAAATCCCAACTTCAGAACTGAGAAACTTATGTCTGGTTATTATATGACTGGAGTCTTTCATGGTTCACTGAGCAGTCACATGACCTTCCCTCACTGTGGCCACAGAGCTGAGGGTTTAACACACTCTCAAGCTTTCATGTGGTTCAGATTTGAATGATACATTCATGAAGGTTTCAGCGTGCTATTTAGTATCAGTCATACTTATTAGTCACAGCGGACAGCTCTAGAGTCACAGTTTGACATATTCGGTGGTAATTGTGTTTTTTTTCCAAAAGAGATGATGTTTGCGACTGAAAATTTTATATGAACGATTTGTATTATTTACAAGGTGACTGAGGAGGCAGTTTCAAAGTGGTGCTGTCCTTGTAACTGCGTTTTCAACGACCAGAACATCAGTGAGACTTTTCCTCTTTTCAACATTCCTGAAAAGGCTCTCTGCTTTGTTCAAGGAGGTGCGCACACACACAGAGTCCCATAAATAAGAAACAAGCGCAACTATACAACCTTCAGCTGTGAAGCAGGCAGGTTAGAGCTTTTGCACTTTATACTTTAACTTACAGAACATGCCAGATGTGGTAAACAGGAGTGTGAAGAGAAACTGGTATATGCTGTTTTCACATAAACCGGGTGAGTTCATGCAAAACGTCATTTTTCCATGTTGAAAAGTAATGACATCATGAACATAAGGTTGATATAGAACCAATTTTGTATTATGTCAGTGAAAACAGACAATAAATTTGGTTTTTGTTCATAAAAACCAACGTCTCTATACTCACTTTTACAGGATAATTGAGAAACCAGACTATGTTGGATTTTGCCAAATAAAGCTCCAATGTCACTGTAAACAAGAGAGGCAGTGGCATTGTATCTGTCTCTTACTTGTTAAAGCATCCTTATTTACTTTCTTCCAAACTAAGCTGATGCAAAAATGCATATGTACGTAATAAAAAGCCCAGCCAAGATGTCAATTCACAGTTCACTACAGTTCTGCAGACCCCTCTGTCCACCTTTTAATACGCTCCCTAAACAAACTGGCCAGCTTTTCCCTCTCTTGGGAAATGAATGATGGTTAAATTTGTAACAACGTATGACTTTATTTCTTATGAAGTCTTCTTTGTGTATTCTCTGTTTATTAGGACACATTTGCAGATAACTCATGGCTTGTTTAAAGGCAGTAACCCGTTAGGGCCCTATTCAGGCCTGAGTCGGTTCATTATATAAAAACTTACTTACAGTAGGAATAAAAACATCATATTGAACGACTTACAGGAGAAAATAAAATACTCTATCCAAGATATGTCTTTTTTTGTGTAACACAAGGCCCCTTCGGTTTATCTTTTCTTACTTTGATTTGAAGCCTTTGTGAGCCTGGATGAAGAATTCAGAAGAAGAGAAACTAAACAACAATTTCCCATACTGATTATATCAGCTGGGGCTGGTTCCACAGAAACAAAACTGTCTCTTATTATTCTGTGACGGTCACTCACCCAAGACACTATGCGGAGAATGGTCTGAGGCTGCTGGAAGAAGGTAACGGGGTCGAAGGCTCCTCCGGCTTTACCGGCTCCGTATGCCTGCATCCCCTCCATGGTGCTCCCCCTCCGGTGCAGACAGTCTGCTCTCTGGTCCTCCCTTCCTCCCGCTGCTGGTGCAAAGGTAGGCGGACAGGGTGTGTGGAGCACCGGTCGACCGACACGGAAAATCCCCACAATCTGCCTCCTCTTAGCTGCTGCCGCACGGAGGGATGGATGGATGGATGGATGGATGGATGGATGCGCGTCTCTCCTCGGCCTCCAGGCGCACAGCCTTCTTTGCGCGTTCCTCTTGTTTTGCCTTTCTTTAATTATTATTATTATTTTAATATAACCTCTATATTCCCTGTTGTCCTCTCCGATGACCGGGCACAGGAAGCTGTACGTTAGTGTTTTGGCGATGCGCTCTCTCTCTCAGCGCAGAAGCCGGTGGTGGACACGTGAACGCGCCTCCGCTGTCACTCCCCGTCTCCGTTAAAAAGCATATAGCGAGCACGCGCATGTGTTTGTTGAGAGCGCGAGCATGTGATCACAGGTTTGCCATGTGGAGTCACGCGCTTTCTCACCCCCCCCCATCCCTAAACAAAAGGCAGACAAGAGAATGGGGCAAGAAAAATTAGTTAATCCAGTCAGATAATAACAAACACTAAGGCTCTGTATGATATTAATACAGAACTCTGAAAACACATTTAAAACCTGATTGAACAGTTTGGTTAAAAATGTGTACTTTAATATTGTTTATTTATTTAAATTCTATCTATTATAACATATGTTTTGGGATATTCAAGTAGTACTTTTATTCCTATTATTGAGCACCTGTAACGAATGGAATTTCCCTTTGGATTAATAGAATATGTCTGATTCTGATTCTGAAATGACACAAAGTCTCGATTCGTGTCAAGAATAATTGATATGTGATGCAAAGGCAAGAAATTCCGCCCTCTAGTGCTCTTACCGTGTTTTGCTCTCTCTCTCTCTACATAAATTAGCCTTTCAGCCAGCTCTTACTATCTAAATGTTTACCGTACTGCAGCCCACGGGTGATTTCTCCGTTAATATAATTATAATTAAGTAGTTTGGAGCCACAGTTTGAGTTTTACACACCCAAATATATCACAACCAGCTTTAAATGAGACTCGCCTGACAGTCAAACCAAAGGGAAACAATTTTCCTCAACAGTGCTAATTGCGTCATCACGACCAGCCAATGACAGCGTAGCTGCGCGCTGCACGTGTTCACTGACCGGACCAATAGAACGCCTCCGTGACTGGTTGCTAAGAGACGCCTTGTATCCGTGTTGCCGAGGCGCAGTGAAGAAGATGCTAACAGCAGCACTGAACCAGTAAAAAAAAAACAAAAAAAAAAACACCGTTAATGGAAAAACGGAGGTTATTTACGGCTTCTGCTGCTTTTCCGCTACAATGGTGAAGCTGAGGGCGAGATGTCTGCTCGTCGGTGAGGTTTTGGTGAACAACTTACACCGTCCTAATGCTACTGAAGGCTGCTGACACGAGAGCTAAAGCTAACCTGCTCTTTAAGCTAACCAACCTGCTGTCTAAGATAACTAACTTGCTGCCAACAACTTCTGCCTCATGAGGCCTGGATAAACAAACAGCCCTTTCTTAAATGCAATAAACATGCAAAACGCAGCTTCACTGGCTGGAGCGCGTTTTCCGTTTTGCTGCCTCCCCTTTCTCCGTTGACATTGTGATTCTTGTTGTAGATATTTGAAAGCAAACACTCACTCATTCACTCACTCATTCATTCATTCATTCATTTTCTACCACTTATCCGTTTCCGGGTCGCGGGGGGGCTGGAGCAAAAGACAGAAAATAACCGATGGTAAATGGGGTCTGTGTTTGCTGGAATATTTCACAACACCAACTCTAAACAATGGCACTATGAGGGGTGGCATTGAATGATGATGGAGCTGATAAAGCAGTCTGTAAACAACCATTAAGATGAGAAATTATGAACACACAGAGATTCTGAATGTATTGTCTGTTTCTGTCCCTTTGTGTGTGTGTGTGTAGGAGACGCTGCTGTTGGGAAAAGTGCCCTGTCTCATGTGTTCCACAGTGATGGTACTCTCTTCCAGAAGAACTACAGCATGGTGAGCGCATTTAGCATGCATCAATTCCTGGTGCTATGCAAGAGCATTCAATACCAAATACCAACCCATTGTATAAGTGGAACAGCCGGTGCACCGCAGTACCACTGCTCAGAATAATAAGGATATTCTGTTTTATATTCACATCACACAATCACAACAGAGGAATTGGCTTGTAAAACAGCTGGTTGACGGATTTAGGGATTGGGATGTGCACTGATTCAGACACTGGCCACAGGCTTATGTTTTTACATTTGGGTAGGGTACCTGGGGTTTTCCACTAGGTATGAATACGTGACTCATGAAGTTGAATTCTAAATCATAGGTAGCCCAGAACATACAGCAGTATGTTGGGAACATATGTGTTATGACGTGCAGCAGTATTTATCCAGTATTCAGTTGTCCTCAGACTACAGCAGCAGGATAAGCAGAGAAGTCTACTGCCTTAGTCTGCACACTTTTACCCAGCTGGCCTACAGAATTAGATTTAAAAGAAACCCCTAAAGTGCTCAGACCTGTAGAGATCTTAGCAGGGCCCATAGGTGTTTATAGACATAGACTGCGCAGTTAGGAAGTCATGAAATGGTTGTGGAACAAGGTTAAACAGTTAATCGCGTGTAGTCAGATACTTTGAATGCACTCAATCAATAATTGTAGAATTATTACTTACTTGCAAATTAGTTTAAAGTCATTTGCCTGAGGTCAGGCCTTTTACTTTACCCAAGATGCAATTAAGAATTAGCTGTAAATCATCAAGACTGATAATGATCACTAAAAATCAAGGTAATATTATGTACTATGGTTTCTTGAATGGCAAGTGAGTTTTTCAAGGACCTGCAGAGGTCTACCTCAGGAATCACTGAAGTGCAAGACAGCATAATGTACCAAATTAATGCTGATGCAGAGTAGGCTAATCTACATTATTTATGCTAATCCGCATGAGGTAGGGAACCGTGTCATTAACCTCACTCTGTGATATATGGGGTTATGGCTGCTCACTGATTTCCTCTGTCAATGTTTCAAGGGCTGCAGACTAAATGCATACACCGTGCACACAAGTGAATGCATTCACTTGTGAAAATCAATATATGCACTTGAGCTGTTTGAACGCATTCATTTGTTTGTTACATTTACTGGGTTTACTATTAAGCCTTGCCAATGGTTAGAGTACAGAATGGGTTGGTGAGTGAAATACTGGACAAAAGCCAAGTATGTGTGTGTGTGTGTGTTTGTGTTTGTTTAGCTCTTGCTGTGTCAGCGGTATTGGGGGGTTCTGAGGTGACAGGAACGTCGATAATTAATACAGCAGGATTCTGGAAAGCCACCAGAACAGGTACTTAACAAGCGCACAACAACGGTGCTGAGGCCCTCCATGCCGCCTAAACCTAAACCTATAACCACTTATTTGTGATGCTGTGCATGTCTCTTCATGTTGGACTAGGAGAGTTTTAGCACAGTAGAAGGGTGCTGCATTAATGCTGTAATTCTAAATTTCACTGGCCTAGAAGTGTGCATGCTGACAATGAGTAAAAAAAATCAATGCAATATTAGAAATCGGAAAATGACAAAGGGATGTTGCATAGACAGTAAGTGCAGGGAAATGCCTGTTAGCATGTGCACTTGTAGATCAAGGGCCTGTGTCCACAACACACAGCTGTATTAACTGGATGCACTGAAGGAGAGGCCCGTGGGAATGAGCTGATTAAAGTCTCTGCTGTTGCTATGCAACTGTTAAAACACCATTCAACCAGCCAGTTGCTTGCTTTATATTAGTTGAAATATTTTTAACTTATTGCTCACTTGATGCTAAGTGCTTTATTTAAGAGGAGTTCCACATTCAAAATTGTTGAAGCAGTTCACTGTAAATTTTAAATCCAGGAGTTATTAGTATATTGGATTTCATTATATAAACTGGATTCACAATGGTAGTGACAGAAGCAACAGGATAAAGAAAGGAGGTAAGTTTTTCAGGTTGAGAGCATCATATTTTCAGTGTAAATATGCAACTGAAGAAAAATGCAGAAAGCTTTAGAAAAGCTTCAGCTGTTATTGGTTAGATTCACAATGAGTATTGGTGGGGACAATATTTATAGTCCTGAAAGATGAATTTGGATTCTGTTCTGTAAGATTTTCTGTTGGTATTCATGACTCCCAGAGGACGAATAAATTGCAGTGAAGCCCCCATCCCATCTCATTTTCCATATTATGTCGTACTGTTGGGTTTCTCTCAGCAGTAAAGTAAGGCCTTGGCCTCATCCCATAAAGTTCTTTGAAAAAATGTGTACTATGATTTCACTCCAAAAAAAAAAATAAAATCGAGTTTATGCTTTCATTTTGTTTACACCAGTGTCACACCATCATGAACTCATAAGCTTACACTCAGGTTGAATTTGGTTTGTAAATTTCATTGCAGATGGAAATAGGGAGTATCACGTCCGTACCATTGTGACTCATGTTAAGAAAAAAACAAAAAACAAAAAACGGTGCAGGGAAGAGTTACTGCCCGTTTAGATACCTAAGTAATCCCTGATGTTATTCAACTTTTGATTTTGAAGGGTAGCCGAGGCTGTCGGCCATTCTGCTCACGTCGTCCTTTGAAAATGTCAGACGGCCCGTTAGCAATATTCCAAGCTTATTTGTTACTAATAGGCCCTCATTGACATTCCAGCGAGAGGCTTCCTATGCATCACACCAGCTCATTAGACCGCTCCGAAGTGGGACCGCCGCATCATCTGTGTGTGCGTGTGTTTGTGTATGTGTACCGCTGGATTCTTGTTATGAACTCCTTCCGTGTAAGATTATGGTAAATGTTCATCTGAAGGGGTGTGTGTGTGTGTGCGTGTGCGTGTGTGTTCGTAATTCAGAGGCAGCAGGTGTGAAAAGTGTATGTGTGTTTTCAGGGTTTTAGTCTCTGGCATTTGACACGCTCAGTTAAGTGTGAGTGCAGGAGATCAGATCAATTTAGAGTTTGGTGCTGATGTGAAGAAACCTCAACTTGCTTCTTCAAGGTCACCACTGATCTCGTACCACCGGATGCACAGTGGCAAAAGGCAGCCTGCAACCATCTGGTCCATTTAGGACCGCTTTAGATCTCGCAGCCTGTGAAGAAGGTGCATCTGTGACAGGACCAGATTCATTATATCCTCCTTAGGCTCTCCTGCCTGCATTCTACCTCCTCTATTTGCCCTTTATTAATTCCTAAAAAATCTCAACTTCTTGCTGTGTGCCTGCAGCAGCATTTGCAGTGTCACTGGTAATTTCGGCCTCATAATGAACACTCACTCATTCCACTAAGTGTCTTGCATTAGTTGCCAACCTTACTGTTCTGCAGCTTCTTGTGCATGGACAACATTCAACATTTGGAAATTTCTTTTTTTTTTTTTAAGGGGCTTTAATCAAGATTTCTTTACGATGGGTGAGGTGATTAGTTGCATCTGAGCAGGCATTGCTTGTGGTCACACATCCACAGAGAATTGTTATTCTGCAGTTACTCCTCAGCTCTACAGAGCTCAACCTCCCCTGTAAAGTCTTTAGTGGCAGAAGAGTAAATTTTCATACCAAATTAAACATAACTGGGTCCTCGATCCAAATCTGGCACATAAACCTCTGCTTCTGGGTAAATGTTGGCTGCTGTGTGCCAGAATTTGTCCAAGTGTAGGCGTTATATCTAACAATTACTTTGTTCATGGGCCAAATCTGAGCTATGGAACCACATGTTCACTGGGCCAAAGGAAACAAACCATGTGGCCCAGGTATTGGCCTAGGATTTATTCAGCTACCTGGGAAATATTTCTCCAAAAAGACACTGAATATTGGACTTACATTTACTGATATGAATGCAACTCTAAATGTTTCTCTCCGATGCCCCCAAGTAACCTAAGAGTGAACTATTACAGCTGTAAAATTATAATTTCAGTCTCAGTATTAAAATTTGTTCAGAGTTTCAAACACACCGAGTTCTTTTGATAAATTTATCACCATCAGCTACTTGTGTGTTTCCACGCTCTTAATTCCAAATAAACCTTTTATTTTTATGCTATTATTTATCAACTTCAAATGCATGCTAATACCATCACCACCCCTAAGATGGCCAGTGTTTCAAATCTCTGAATTACAGAAGGGAAATTTGTCTGCTAAAATAACTAGAGACTTACAAACCAGAGCCAAACAACCAGCAACTGTGTAAATGAGACCCCCCACTGTTACATTTAACTACCAAGACTCACAATATGTCTTAATTGTTTTCACTGATGGACTTGAGGGGAGGGCGGGGTTGTTTCATTCTTCGTCTTAAACAGAGCTGATACTCGACTCCCTTAAGGCATTTATCTTTATTGAGACATTAAGAATAATAAGACCCAGAGTAATGGATACACAGGAGAGAGGGTTCGGTCAGGATTTGAACATCAGGACAGAGAATTTTCTTTCAAGCCGAGCCAAGCTGCTAATTAGCAACACTTATATTTTGACATGAACAATGATTCACACCAGACACCAGTTTGTTGTGTTACTGTGTCGTGGCAACTCTCTGACAAGATTTCTCTTCTCTTAATTTTATCTAGACAGGCACAGCCATAATATGATGTGAACAATGTGCATCTTGGGAATAAAGTTGAAGGGACCAAAAAAAAAAAAAAGATTAAATCACACTAAAGAGAATACAAGATTTTCAGACATGGCAAAAAAAAAAAAAGACAGATGTTTATTTTAGAACAGAAAGAGCATCACTTGAAGCTGCATGAAGGTCTTTTAGCCTTATATTACATAACAAAATCCTAATTAAGGTGTTGTTTGTGTGCATTCGGCAGACAACTGGAGTGGAGCTGCTGATGAAATGTGTCAACATCCCAGGGACCAACGACAGTGTGGTGAGACCAGCCATTCCCTTTTCCTCATCCCTGTCTCCACCATGCTGCTCATAACGTAACCAGCAGCCATTTTGAGCACAGGCTAAATCATTTATATATAATTTTTATTATCTCATCTGTATTCAGTGAGCAATAGGGCAGCATTGTCGGAGCAACATTAATGGCCTTGCCAAAGAAAATAGGAAGTTTAAAAGCATGTAATTTGCCTAAATCACCATGTATAACATCTCCTCCTTTCCCTTCTTTCCTCTGCTTTTCCCTCCAGGAGCTCTACATAATAGACTCTGCAGGGAAGGAGACATTAGTGGAAGCCTGCGAGAAAATGGTGAGTTTCTCCATTTGCATGCTAAATTATAAATCTTCCTGCCTCATCATCACCTGTCACCCCTTTCCTTCACAGTGGGGTGTGCCATCTCTGCTGTGCCTGGTTTTTGACCTGACCAGCGAGCAGTCTTTTGCCAACTGCAGTCGATGGATGGAGAGAGTCTTTGCCCACTGTCAGGGTCTCCATGTTCCAGGTGACACACCCTAAAGGTGTAAAGTATTTCTAAAATACTGTGGCACGCTGTCAGAAATCATGACATCGAAAAGTTGCTCTTAATTATTCTCAAATTTTTACTGTTACATGTTTTTCTTTTTTTTTTTCAAGACTTCACAGTAGTGTGCTGAAGTGGATAAACAAGTCTAAACCAAAGAGGCTTTGATTAAAAGTGCAGATATGTTACAGGTAGATAGTCACTTTTGCAAGGGTTTGGGTTGACGTGAATGTGCACATTTTTGTGCTTTAAGGTGTCCTGGTGGGCAACAAGTCAGACTCGTCTGCTAGAAGGGAAGTACAGGCATCCATCGCCCAGGAATGGGCCGAGAGCCAGGGGTTGGAGTACCATGAGACATCAGCTGTGAGTGCTTTCTAGTATATGTCACACTGCTGTGTATTGTGCCCTTATTAGTTTCAGTGGGCAGATAATGGGCATGAAGAAAATACCAATATGCTCAATGTCTGTATTGATAACAAACACCAGCACTTGACTGTGTTTATGTTTGTCTCTGGCAGAAGGAGATGGAGAACTGTGATGCACCGCTCCTCAGTTTAGCCCGGGCTTTCCACTCTCTGTACCAAGAGCGCCGGGAGACCATCCAGAACCTAAGTCCAGGCTAGACCCATTCCCACCACTCAAACACACACACTCACACACTATGACTTTTCGCCAATAGGCAAAGGACTTCCATTCGGAGAATTTGACCATTTTTAGGGAGGTTGTGAGGCAATTCAAAGAAAATCCAAGTTCCTTTTTATCTGCCATGCTACAGAGAATTTCTTCTGAGAGTATCTTCGTATACCAATGAATAAAGTTGTTTTTCTTTGACTGGTCGTGTTTTTCTCTTATCTCCTTGTTCCCTCTCTGTGCACAGATAGTGGGTTTTACTTTCAAAGTAACTTTTTAACAAGTCCTTACCAAAATGGAAAAAAACTTCAATGCAACGCTGAAAGAACAGTAGATCATGAGCCTCACTTCCTCTGTTTGGTATGAATTTCAGCCTTGATTTTAGGTGGAGCTGTGGTTTAAAATCACTGTTATTTATTATGTCCCTCCATCCCCTCTTTATGTTTTCTTTTTATCTCAATGTCACTTTGATTCTGACTTCATCTTCCTTCCTCATCTCTCTCCATCTGTTTCTCACTTGCTACGACCTTTTGTCTCTGTCTCAGTGTTTATCAGTTCCTCCCTTGTTTGCTGCTTTTTTGAAAAACTCATCCTTCTGACATTGCCCCTCTGTCTCTTGTTACCTCTACAGCTGTAACACTTGCACATCATTTCAGTCATGTCCTCAGTTCAGCGCTTAGAACCAGTAATCAACGTTTTAATCAGTGCCGTCCCTTTCAAACCAGGTCAAAGCTGCAGCCTTGTTCTCTTCCTGCCTCTCACACCAGCTGCCGCCATTCAAATGAGGGTGCGCAGGTTCAAGTCAGACACAATGGTTTTTATCTCATTATGCCCCGCATTGAAAGTGACTGTGCTTGTAATGATGATGAGATGGTCGCTGTACTGCTGAGGGTGCAGTCAGTGAGTTCGATTTTTTTTTTTTTTTTTTTTTTATTATTCTTTCTATCAGTCTTCTTTATCAGCTATCTTTTGGCGTTTCCTATCACATGCTGGGAAATGTCTAATTTATTCCAGAACGTATAAGGTTATTAGATGATACATGAAGGAAGACAACAATGAAAACTGAATTGCAATGAAGTTGTTAAATCAGTATTTAACAACTTGTAATTGTTATTGCAGCACTGTTTTTCTACTCCTTGAGTGGGTGATCGTAATTATAGCAATTAGGATCTAATGTTCGTTCTTTTTGTCCTTCCTGTTGTTGTGTTTGTAACGCGTCTGTTGTGTTTTTGAGTGTATTGCAGTTTCTGCCCGTGTTTTCTCGGCTGTCGGATCATTTTCTATCTTTTTTTCTCCCAAGAATTTTGAAACAAACTTCAAATAATAGCAGCAATGTTTGTCACACTACAGCGCCTTGTGTATCGTTATGTATGTTTTTACATCAGTTCCCAACACTAAGCATATAAATGTGTAATGTAATGTAATGTAAATAACATACACTGACGTAAAGATGTGATACAAGCTCTTGACTATCCCTGGAAAATCACTGCGAGTGCTCGAGCTGCCTCCCACAGTCTGTCTTCTATCATTTGAAATGGAGCATCAACCCTTGGGAGTATCACTTAATAACATCACAGGATGGAGTGTGGGCTGTTGCTTATTGCTTTGGGAGAGACTTCTTCATTTCCACAGATATTGAAACGGGTGGTCTGATATCACAAGGAATGTCAGGCTCAGTCTATTTCGGTGACTCTCATTGTACTCAGTCATCGATATCATCTGAACGCAGTCAATCACTTAAAGTTATTAACATTCAAAACGTGCGCAGGCGCCCGGCACAGCAGGAAAATATGCTGTTCGCCTCTTAGCCACAAGAGAGGGCAAAAGTGGTCACCGCGAAGTTGAGCTCCGCAGTAAGTGATTGAGACCAAATTTATGATGTTTCATGATAGTGGGATGACAGCACAGTTTTCTCCAAAGTTTGGTTGAACTCATAGTGGGGAGAAGGTAGAAACATTAAACACAACCTTATAATGTGCAGTAATTAATGCAGAGTCTTTTTGCAGTATTCAGCAGGCCACTAAAGAATATTTTAAAGCTGGTAATACATTACGTATTAATGCTTACATGTGCCATTAGGTAGGTGCTCTTATTTAAAGCGTAAGTGCTTGTATTTTATATTGCATGGCCCCAGTGGGCACTGCACTGCTGTAGTGATGCTATGGCCTTCTTTACTGCCCTTACAATGTGCTTTTGTGCAGCCATACAGCAGAGGGATACCTCACGCTCTTATCACCATTATTTTTCTGTGTGCTTATGAAAAGATTAAAAGAAAATCTGTAAAGGAATGCGGCGTAGAAGCCAGCGATGATGATGCAATTTAAATGCATAGACTTCTGTGCATTAAAGTGGAAGGTCTAACAACTGATTGGCCACCAGTCATGACTTTACATACAAAGTTTCAGCTGCTTTATCTTGCATCCCCATTTACACACTACGCACTTTGAAGCTGGTGCAGCAGAATATCTATGTCCTAGGCAACATTTGCAGAAACCTACAGCAGATCTCTGAACCATGAATTAAGCTTTAAGTGGTTCCGATAAGTCCATTCTTATTAATTAAATATGGAATCAATTAAAGGTCCCATGTTTTAGTCTTCGAGGAGATCTATTTCTCACGGTAGTTTGACATCTTTTCTCTCAGGCCTCTCTCTGGTCACAACAACTAGGCTTATGCAAAGAGAGGACCTGATTCTCTCCTCTAAAAGCCTGACTGGTTTTGGAGTGCTTAAATGTATCAGATTTCAGAAAAACCAAATTCCAGCAAGGTTTCATTGTTGCTCCAGAAGGGCGTGCCATTGGGACATTGAAAAGTTACAGTAGCCCTGATGGTCCATTTTATGGCTGAGTTTCTGATTAGAGGTTTCTCTGTCGACTGCATGTGTTGATAACTTTACAGTAACAACATAAAACCACACTTGGTTTATAATCAAAAAACTGTCATGGACTCTGCACTTTTGGATTATGACACCCGTAAAAGTGATTTAATCTGAAAGCAGAGCCTGAGCTGCTGCATTGAAAAGTGGCAAAACTACCAAAGTTAGTATAAAACCTGATTTATCAACAGTTGGATTACTTCAAAATGTCACGCTGCCAGATGCTCGAATGTTGCAAATTATGTTCCTTGTGCTCTTTTGCATCAATTAAATAAAGCATACATAAAGGAGACTCAATCACAAAATCAACTGTGATTGGCCCTAGCGCACCTATTCGTGCATCTATTCGCATCATATCCGTGCAAAGGTCTAAGTCTGCCTCGGGACATCAGGGCTTTATTTCGGCTATATTTCACCGCAGTGCTCCTCACCCAAACAAACACTAACGCAGAGTTTTGTATTCATGGCACAGCCTGAGCAGAGGGCGAAGAGTTGCAGCTCCTATCTTACCCCTACACTTTCTCTTGCACTCTGTTCCTGATCAGCTCTCTGTCTGTCTGGCGACGTTCTCTCCTCAATCTGACACACCAAATTATACATAACTCATATTAATGTGCTCATTTCACAGAATTTAAGTGAGCTGACATCAACCTTGGTCTCTCACTCTCTTGCTCTGTTTGTGTGTGTGTGTGTGTGTGTGTGTGTCTGTCTAAGCACGGCTTGTTCCATAGCCCCTAACTCTCCTTGACCTAAAAAGCTTGCTAATTGCAGGTGAGCGAGGACACAGCAGCTGTTCCCCCAAATCTGCTACCCTCCTGTCTGAACTGCAGCGTGACAAAAATCAGCCACGATGCCTCCAAGCTCACCTGCATAACAGCAGAAATGTTTTGTTATATTGTTTGTTTTCTGCAGACATGATACCCTTGTCCAATCGGAGGCCCAAACAGAAATTAGCGTTCACATGGTAAAGAAAATTATGCCTCCTTTAAGTGCTGTATTAAAAATGTCAACATTATTTTTGAAATAACACTTTTTTGCCATAAAACAATTCAATCTGTAATTGCATACCACATTTACTTGAGACACCTTAAAGGAATAGTTCAACACCAAGCTAACACTTGCCTGTTAGCTTAGCTCAAGCTAAGAGATGACCCTAGCATAAAGACCTGAAATAACGGGAAACAACTTGTTTTGTGCTAAATCGCATTAGTTAACATATATCTGATTAATCCATAGAAAAAGTTTTTTATTTTATGGGGATATGTGCCTGACTATTTCTTGGCTAGGAGCAGTCCCTTCCTACAGACTCACTGCAGGTTTTCTCACGACTATTCCCATCCAAAATAAAAGCAGAAAAACAGTCACGTTGGCTTTATCTCACTCATCACAATCCCTGAATTTTCAAATAGAATGACAAAATTACTTTTTAAATGCTATTTAATTGTTGTATTCCATCTCAGGGTCCATTCTTCATTGTTCACATTTTCATCCTATCAATTCTCATATTGTGTGTCACTCTAATTTAAAGAAGTATAATCAGATGCACCAGCTCTGACTGGCGAGATTGACCGTACAGACACTCCAGGCTTACAAACAAGTTACGTTCTGAACGGCTGTTCGTATCCTGAATTGTTCGTAAGTTGTTTTTTGTTCGGCATTTTAAGGGCCGAACAAAAAACAACAAACAAAAAACATTAAAAACACACGGCATTTTATTCCCTATATTTGTACGATAACACACTTTTAATGTGACTATGCGGTTTACGGCTGACGTTATTAATACAAATGGTACATAAAACCTAAATAAATTGTAATAATTAAAAACATTTGAGCTCACGGCCGGCAAGGGGAGTGTTCTGAACACAATTTTAACTCTGTCTGTTTGTATCTCTAAATGTTTGTAAAACGAAAATGCATAAGTAGCATCTGTTTTAGTATTCATTTGCATTAGGTCAAAATGAATTGTTTAAATCTATGAATAATAATAATTTATTTATTGATGCACAACCTGATTAATGCTGTTAAACTCCATAATTAGGTTGGCAGCACTCTACCGATCCAATACTTGTTTAGAGTCATACTGATATTAACCTTTTAAGTAAAGTCAGCGTTGTTCAACTGAGATTACCTTCGGCCACAGATACGTTACTGAAACACACTGCTGTAGGAGAGCTATGCACTTGGGTGAAGTCATCGTGCTCGAATACCTTTAGGAGAAAAATAATCATGTACCTCCACACCAGAGGGGGGCAGCGTAATGCTGCTCGAATTAGGCCGAACAACTGCTCCCTCCACTCCTGTTTCTCTCTCCTCCCTCCTTCCTCTTCCCTCCCTCGCTCGCCTCTCTTCAGTGATCACAGCGGTGCTGCAGAGAGACATGTAAGCCACTTTGATCATCGCACCAGGGGAGGGGAGAGCGAAGGAGGGAAGAAGGGATAGAGAAAGAGAGGGAGAGAGGGAGAGGGAGCATGCAGAGACAGAGAATCATGCAGCGGGACATTGAGGCTGATGTTGAAGGATTTGACATTTATTCTACAGCTGATAGAACGGCCAGCCAACGGGAACATAGAGAGGGAGTGAGTGAACAAGTGAGTGAATGACAGGAACAGGGGACACAGATCAGGATGAGTACTTGAACAAGGATGCGAATTTGAGGAGTGAGAGTGTGAGTGAGAGTGAGACAGTGACCCGTTGAAAGTGACAATGAATAAGTGAACAAAACTGAACAAAAAAATCAGAGAAAGACAAAGGATAAGGGGTTCAATGTGTATCATTATCAATGGATTAAAAACAGCAGTGTTAATAAAGTTCTTCCAACATGTTGCGATGACACCCCCCGCCCCGATAGATGAGCAGCATGATATTTTGCACTATTGGTTGCATCGCTTTTATTTGTTGGTCAGCTAGCTAGTAGCAGCTTTGTACTGATCTGTGCTTTGCTGTTGTTTTGCAGTCTTCGAGGCAAAAGACAGACAAATTAAGACCTACAATAATGTTCATTTTCTACAGACTTCGCCAATGACTGGATAGAGTTAAATTTCTGTATTTATACACATTGTATTTTTGGACCAAACACAATACGACAATGACTCGTTCGGTTCCCTACGGGGGTTCAATTTTTATTCGTCATCAGGATTGATGCATCCGAGTTCAGAATCATTCAGTTTTGGCACCTTGAAAGACATTATGCTTTTTTTAAATTCTCATTTACAACAACACAACGCAAAACCAAAGAACAAGAAAAATGAGACAAATAAAGAGACTAAGGCTGTGTGAGAGTTCAAAGGAACTGATAAATTAAATTAAAAGGCAAAGAAGAGAATTTCTTCTGATTTAAAAAAAAAAAAAAAAAAAAGCCTTGATACGTTCTCCAAAGATTGCTCTTTTTGTATTAAGCGTAATGAAGCCCCACCCCAAAGTACCCACTCAAAAAAACAAATAAGAAAACAAAAAGAAAAATCGAAATAGACACAGTACTGTAATATTAAATTCTACTTTGTCACTCCCACCGCCCTTACATGGTATCATTGTTCAGTTGTTCAAAACATAGGTTCCTTAAAAGCAGATCGGATGATTTTGATTAGCATGCATGTAAATTCTTAATTTTTTGGAGTCACTTAGCTTCACCTCGCTGGTAGCCATTGTTCTCTCACGCACTACTTTGTGTCTTTGGCAGTAGTGACGTTTTGTAGTCCACAGTCTTCGTCAAGTTTGCAGAGAGATCCTCAATTACCCAGAGTTCTCTCGTCACTCCGCCCCGTCATGGAGCAAAAAAAAAAAAAAAAAGAAGAAAAGAAACAAACAAAAAAAAAAAAAACAAAACCAAAAAAAAAAAAAAAAAAGTGAGGTCAAGTTTTCACCTCTAGTTGACCCTAAACAAAGATGGCTGCCAGGGTTTCGGCGGAAGGCCAAAAGTTTTTTTTGTTTGTTTTTTTGTTTAGTTTTTTTGTAAAACAATGTGATAATGTGTCTAGTACTAACCAGGATCAGTTTATCAAGTAGGCTGATGCCTTTGCCTTTCAAAAGTCACAATGAATCCTCCATCTTGGTTTGGTTTCTGTGACAACTTGATTTAGTTTCACTTGTAAGTAACATAGTTTTCTTTTTCTTTTTTTTTCTTGATGATATTTTTGCACCAGGGAAGTCTAGTCATGATTTATTAACATATATATTTATATATAATCAATACATATATTAACTTATATGTTGGGGTTTTTTTTGTTTTGTTTTTTTTTGCGGCCTGAATTGCTCCCTGCTAAAATCTCACACCGCAATAGTTCACAGTATTAATGCGAATAAAGAATGAAATCAAGAAGATACAGCAACTAAAGAAAGGAGTGGGTTGTAAGGGAGGTCAGGGTGTGTGTGTGTGTGTGTGTGTGTGTGTGTGTGTGTGTGCTGGGGGGGCTTGTGGGTTGGTAGTGCGAGGGCGGAGATCATAGGCGGGGCCAAGGGGCAAACTACACCCCTTTTTCATCAGACTGAGGAAGAGTAAAAAATATAAAGTTCACCTTTAAATGGGCAGTCTGGCCGCGCCCACCACTCCATGGTTTCCACAGCCCAGAGACAACCACCGGCCACCCCCCCCCAATCCTCCCCTCCCCCCCGACTCCTCTTTCCCCATCCTCCCTCTCAAATCTTTATAAACATGTTCAAAACTCGTTAAACAATGGTAGATGGGAAAATCATGCATGTTTCTTTTTTTATGCATTTTTTCTTTCCTTTTATTTAAACTTTGATCATCTGAGGTGCTGTGGAGCGCTCAGATCCTGTGGCTCACTCCCTCGCTCCATCAATCTCTTCAAGCCCCCTTCTCTTCCTGTTTCTCCTTACACCGTGAACTTTCTTTTGCCGCCTCCCCCCAGATTCCCTCAGATTTTTTTTTTTCAGTGTCCGAGGGCCCTCTCTGTGTTTCATACAGGTGTGGTACGTCGGTTGGCGGTGTTGCTGTGGCCGCCTGAGTCTTTCAGGTCCTTCTGGATGCAGTTGTGGACCTGCAGGAAGTTGTGGTCCCTCTCAGTAGAGTTATAGGTGGCTGTCGGGGTGCCCGATTGGCCCTTGGGCAGCGTGTACATGGACAACTCGGTGGAAGGCAAGGTCCCGAAGGCCTTCAGGCCCACCGGTGACGCCTCGCGGGAGTGCGAGGGATCGGTGGAGCGGGACGAAGAGCGTGAGGGGCGTCGATAGCGGTAACGGTAGCTGGGGATGCGCGTGATGGCCGCACCTTGGAGGTAGTCGGCGGCTCGTGCCCCCACGCGCAACTCCCGATGGCGGTCGATGAACATGTGCACAGCCAGCACCCCCACCATTTCGGCCATGATAAAGGAGAGGGCGCCAAAGTAGAAGGACCAGCCGTAGGAGTAGCTGTTCTTCTTGGAGTCACTCTTGGAAGGGTCCCCAGCATTGGCTGATATGTAGACAATGATTCCTATAATGTTGCTCAGGCCTAGGACAAGGAAAGAGGGAGACAGATTAGATTAAATGTAAAACACAGTCAAGCTGTTACTCATATACACCCGCATATTAAACTACCAAAGACGTAACAGCTGAAAGAACTGAGAAAAACACAACCTGAGAGCCGTCAAGCTTGTTACAATCATAAACAAGTAATAACAATTTGAGGAATGGTCCTTCACCGGTATCACCCCGCTTGTTGCTTTGTGTATTCGTGATTACCTGCAGGTCAGATAATGAAATATAAATCTTAATAAAATATGTTTTAAAATATTAGTTTCTTTTGTTTTCACATGTGTCTCAGCACATAAAAAACCAAACCCAAATTACTCCGAGTTCATGCAGTCCGTCCAGTGTGTACGTTGGCATCTCTTTGTTTTTGATTAGGAAAAGCATCATTCACTATTTGGACCATTCGTTTACTTTTCATTCGCGACTGTTGTCCCCCAAGCCAAGATGCTGAATAGACAGAGGAGATGAGGACAGCTGACTGAAGTGGATGAAAAGGAAACCCAAATCTGCTTCTTAGTTCTGTGTGTCCGTAGCATGAATGTGAATAGAATCTGTTGTAGTCGACAGACCGCATGTTTCCAAAGGACAGATTTCATCTATGGAAATACCAACAGCACTTTTTCTGGTTCTCCTTGAATTTCCTTTGATCGCCTTCTCTTTTTTTGAGATCCAAAACTAGGGCAGATTCATGCTTAAATTTATCATATATACATTATACATTTCCTTTATTCTACATTTAAAACTCCTTTCTCTTTATCCCTGGAGGCAAATGCTACCCTCCCCCACACCTCTGCCCACCCTCTCCTACATCCAGCACTGTGCAAATCCACAACTTCTGTCAATCTCATGCGTCTTACCTTTTCTCTTTACTTGTCTCCCTCCCATTTTTTAGATCACCTATTGTTCTCGCCATACATCATCACTGTGGCTGCGTGCAGCCAGAAACTCACAAAAGGATGAATATGCAAATAAGCAGTGAAAACAATAATGCATAAAGAGACAGGCAGACTGAGGTGTGAGGACTGTGAGGGCCTGATTGAGAAGGATCAGAGGAGAAGAGTATCAGGGACACCTTATTTTTAGAGTGTAATCCCAGTGGCCTCCTCTTAGCCTAGCAACAGGGCGAGAGAGACAGACACAGACAGTGAGAGAGAGAGAGAAACAGAAAACTGCATCTCTCACTTTTGACTTGGAGGGGAAATAGTTATGTAGCGCAGCGCAGTAGGCCATGGCCTAGAACCAGAGTACAAACACACACACACACACACACAAAATGATCTAGCAAAATGGCAGCCTGTGCTATCTTTGTCTCCCTTGCTTGCATCCTTAGGCGACTGTTGTACGCTACAAACATGTCTCAAACGCTATGCAACACATCACCTGGTGGTCAGTAAGCGCCACCATGGCTGCAGCTGACTTTCCTTTTCAGCTGCGTCTGACTTTAAATGTTTCGATATCAGGACTTCCTTCACCTCTTTATTTGTTGCTGTGTGTTGACTTTATGGGTTAGGGTTACCAACTTTGGATCAGTTTTTATAAACCTGTTCAAGTTTATTGCTTTAAATGAAAATACTGGATCTGTATGTGAAACCTGATCTCGAAAAAATTTTCTATGGTGGCCCAGAGAGGTCAAAGCCCTACAACTTTAGACACGTGCAAATTCAGACAAAATGAACTGCAAATTCAATGCAACAAAAAAACAGGAACACGCTGCAAGTAGCATGAACTCAAGTGTTTGCATCAGGTGTAAAAATATTATAATTCTCACAGATAATCTCACATTGCTGGTGAAAGGTAACCACTAAGTAATACTTACCATCATGCATTGTGCTGAAAGAAAATAAAATGGCTCAGAGACGATGACCTGAGTAGTGTCTGAAAGTGTTTTTTCATTACCTAAGAGCTCAGGTTATAGTCCTGTATGTATGTGGACGGTAAATATGGAGCACTGAATAAGCCACAGTTTGTCTATAAACTGGACTTAGACTTCAGGGCTGTAAAGTTAAGCTCAACTAGCCATCAGGGGGCGACTCAACTGGTTAAAAAAAAAAAAAACAGATTGTATTGAAGTCTATGTGAAAATGATCGTAGTTCTCACAAAATTTAGTACCTCAGTAAATGTTTGAGTTTATGTCTCATTCATCAGTTTTAAGTCTTCCTCACTTTACTTAACTGTCCCATTTAGAGCAAAATAGACCATAAAGCAGGATATGCATTAGAGTGTGGGTGTCTAATGATTGACAGACTGTACCACACACAGCGACCAGCCTGACAACGAGCATTGGATACAGAGCAAGTCAGATCCTCCCCTCACTCCTCCTCAGCTCCTCCTTCTCCTCCATATAGATCATTTAGTTAAAATAAATAAATCAATAAAAGATTCTAGATAGAAACGGCCAAATTAAGAACTTGAGGCTTCCAAACAGCAGCTCACAAACCAAATATTTCTGATACAAAATCAATTCAATGAAATTGGGTTTGTTATTTTTGTCCTCCGCTAACACTTCTGTTGTGCTTTGTCCTACTTGCAGCACCTTCCCCTCTTTGGTTGTCCTGTGTGCATTTTGCTGCACGTGTGTTGTCAAACTGATGAATATGTTTCTGATTTGTCTCTTTGCATGTGTTTTTCGTTGTCCAGCACTCAGGGCCAGTATACTTTCCTCCAGATTCTACCAAAATCTGTTCACTAACAACCAGAAAACCAGACAAATGAGTCAGAAATACAGTAAAACCTGGTTAGCAGTCGCTAAAGTAGTTTGTCATCATCATCGTCATTGCTGACAAATACTTAAACTGTTCCTCGTACCTGCAGAGACGAAGAGGATGCCCGCGCTGAGGATGATGTTGTGGCGTGACTTGTAAAACTCGCTGGCGGCGATGCAAAGCCCCCCCATGAAGAGCAGGATCACACTCAAGATGGGGAAGATACTGGAGGCTCGCACTGCGCCTGGATACACACACAGAGGCAGAAAATAATTGTCATTGTCAAATTGTTGAGGTGTAATCGGGCTGTCGCCTTACCCTGAATTAATCAATCATAAAAATGTTTGGTATGATATGGAGGAAATAGATGGGAAATTTTTAATCTCTATAATTTAAATTGAAGCAAATGTGGATTCTTAAGCAGGAAAAAGAAGAGAAGATGTTATTGTCCCATTTTACAAATTCTTCAGTGAAAACAGGCTGTTTGGGAAACTTTCCCTTCCCTTCCAATGGAGGGCTGACATCTGAGACTCTAGGTTTGGAGCTGTGTTGACGGGGTATCAAACCCCGAGGATGGTAAGCGAGAGACAAGCAGCGTTTTCTCAAGTATAATGTGAACTTTAATAGCTTGATGTTGCCATCCGACAGCAGACTCCCAGCTTGATACTGACACTCGAAAAGCTCAACAGGGAGCAGTTTCCAAAGCCCGTCTCAACCGTTGTGGTGACACGACTGCTCCATCAAAAATTATACTGAAATGAATGGACACCGTTTAGACAGGGAGGATTTACAGCTGTACTTTATGTTCAGTGTTATATTGAATTGCACCTTCTTTCTCTCTCCTGTTGCTTATTTGCATTTTGTCTCTCCTCTGACGGTCAGTGTGTCCCTCTCTATCAGACCCCTCTCCATCGCTCCATCTCTCTAACTCTCCCATCTGTCTCTGTCCTCTTTCCCTGTCCTATCAATCTGTCCATCAGCTGTCTGACTGCTTGCCCTCTGTGTGGCTGATTAGCTGATTGGCTTCAGGGTTGTCATGGTGCTGCCGTGGTCACCGAGCTCGATCTCGTCTCCGGTCAAAGTCATATTCCTGAACCTTTCTGGCAATTTTCACACCCAATCGGTTTCCTGCATGATCCAATCCCCTCTCCCTTCATATCGAACCTATTTTTCCACAGACGACCTTTTGAATTCATATCCTATCGTATCCTGTTGTGCTTTTACCATCTTTGGAAATGTTCTCCATGATCTGCTATTGAGAAATTTCTGTAGGTTCAGTTGCTTTCTAATTTTATAACATTAGTAAATAATAATAGCAACATTAGATGCTTTCTGCAGTAGTTTGCAGTATTTGACATTCTCAGCACTTCCTGTCCGGACTTATACAGGTTCAAAAATAATTCCTGTTTATTCCAACATGGATATTGTCTTTCTAGTTTTGTCTGTTATTCCTACGATATCCACCTCATTTACTGTTGAGAAAAAGGAATATAAACATCACTGAAAGAGGCCCTCACACACACTGAAAAATGCTAACAGTCGAATCTTTTTTGTGTTTTTTGAAGAGAAAAATGAACGACTTCACTGTAGCAATGTCACACTAAAATTTTCTCCAAACCAGAGAAATGAGGGTCAAAGCCACTAAATTAAGACTTAAGTTGAAATAAATGAAAATTAACTTTGACTGCCTTGCTCAAGGGCACCTAAAAATGGCTGTTGAAGAGAGAAGTAGCATGTCGCTCAAATGTGTCCTATATCTTGTTTCTCCTGCTCTCCATCTCCTTTTTTTTTAAAAATTCCCTTTTCTTCATCCTGTTTTTCTTAATTTCTTTTTTCCATCCATTTATTTCTCTCTCTGTCTCTCTCTCTCTCTCTCTCTCTCACAGCTGTATGCTGATAGCTCCATTCACTGAGGCAGATCAAATATTAAGGTGACCTCAGAGTTGGCATTCCACCAAGCTTCTCTTCCTTCTCCTCTTCCTCCATCCTATTTGTTTAACCCCATCTCCTCCTCTTCATTGACATGTGCTGTCAGGGCAAATTTTCTTCAAGGAGGAAAGCCCCTTATACCAGCCAGATACTATATACACACACACGCATAAACACACTCATCTTTTCTACAGAGTAAGCGGAAATGCCTCCCGTCACACACACACCTACACTACACTTGGTTTACCACTTACCCGAGGTGAACACATTGCCGGCAGAGATTCTTTAAGATGTTAAGAGACGCACAAACATCGCACATATAACCACAGGCAGCCTGTGAGTTTATAGCAGAGAGGTCTGCCAAGCATCACCTGCCTTGCACATGTCAAACACTGCAGCGTAACACCAACATATGCAGTTTACATTGACAACAATAGCAAATTTACCGTCAATGTTTGAAAGGACGTGCAAACAATGTCCCTGTGAGATGAGATCATAAACTAAGCTGAACTAATAGACCCTTTGAGTTTTGAGCAAACTATACGACACCAGCAGACTTTTTGTTTACATCTGGTATGCGAACCTTCTAGTCAAAAAACTATTTTCGATGTAAAGACACAGTGGAATAAAGTTGCAATGTTAAACCATTATCCCCCCCTGCATTAATACGAACACAGGCACTGCCCACACACCAGCTGCCACAGCGCAGTGCTGAACGTTCAGGTGAAAGCCACCTTTCCTCCACTCAGGAAACCGCTTTTTTTTTTTTGCCTGAAAAGGCATCATAAAAGAAAGAGATGAGACGGAGGTGTAAGTGAGCCGGTCGGGCAGTGGCCTGTCATCTTTTTATCAGCTTCCTGCCAACCGTGACCGTGGGCTGATTTCCTCTCTCACCACGGAGCCAACACTGGTCTGGCGTTATGGGGAAGGAAATCCCTACGAGCTGCTAAATATCTCCAGCTGGACTCATATCAAGCATTTCTCGTCCTCCATGTTTCAGTAACTTGATATCGGTTTTCATTGGTTAGCTCTGTTGCTGTTAATATTCTAAGTGATTGTGGCAAACGTTGCTATCGCTGATGGCATATAAGGCAGCTGTCAGCAGATCGGCCCAACCTTTGCAGTTAGATTGCTTTTTATATTGTTTTCCTTGCATACAGTAACTGTTGCGTGTTTAGTTAGGACAGAGTCCGTGATGCTGTCAGTCTAGTGTGACATCTACAGGCAGTGAGGATGATCATTTACGTCCTTAACTGTCGCCTGTCAGTTTTGTCAGCTGGAGCTTTGAAACTAGTTAATTACTGTCATGTGAGCTGGTTGAAAACTATGTCTGTGGGTGATTTTTCTTTTCATTTCCCGACCCCTGATAATACTGTAAAGGTTATGGCTGTATAAAGTATACCATATCATGCTATACTATATGATATCATGGAGACTGACTTTAGGTAGAGAACGTAAGTGGGTGCTACGGGTGTAGAGGAAATATAGCTACATTTTCAACAATATTTTGGTTTTTTGGATGGTAGCTGCTTGATATTTACTTAAATATAGAATGTAGATTTTCTTTTGATGATAAATATGGATAGAAACTCCCAAAAACGTGTTAAACATCTTTCAAAAATATGATTGAATAAATGTTGAATGGGGATTATATGGCATTAGTGAAGCTAGTGGAACAGTGACTAAGATCATTATTATGAGGAGCGATATGAATAGAAAAAAGGTAGCTGTGGAGGGGCGCTGAAATTGACTTAATACAAGTGGAAATAAAGGAGTAAAAGAATAGAGGATGAAAACAGGAGAGGAAAAAGAAGACGAGACAGGAGGAGAAGCGAGAAGACTGCAGGCCTTCACTTCTCTGTGAAGCTGCTTTGCCGGGAGCGAACTCTGTCGCTCTCTCTTTCCCTCTCCACACTTTTTTGCTTTAAGCAGAAGGCAGGGACTTTAAAAGGAGGAATTTTTAACCAAATGCGGTGGCCTCCAGGCGTACCCTGCCACCAAGCGCATCACAGCGTGGAGCTGGAGAGAGAGAGAGAGGTGAATGGAGGGGAGAGCGAACGAGCTTCAGCAGCAGCAGCAGCAGCAGCAGCAGCAGCGTGAAGCGACGTCTGCAGTCTGTCTTCAGTTTGCTTGGTTGCGGAAGCTTGAATCTGCCGTGGGGACTGAACCCTCTTACTTCCTGCTCTCTGGATAATCTCTGCGAACTTCGGGCCATGCTGACACACATATCGTCAGTCGTACCAAACAGCATCTTACCAAGTGAAACTTTTCACCTGCTGTGTACGACACTGTCACATCAGAAATATAAATGAACCAATTTTTTGTAATTTTATTTGGTCTTTTTCTTGTCCAAACTCCAACTCATGCACACTCATTATTAAGTGGTGGCATTCACTGCTACTGCGATGTATGGGCCAGGTGTGTGTTTCTGAAGCACTGATAATGCTTTTATCCACTATACTTCCTGTGTTTACATAGATTAATTTACTATTCCTTCTACTTATGATTGAGTTGGTGTCACGTGCAGGTAATGTGTGACATTACTGAGCTGCGTAGTAGAAACTAATGCTGTGCCTGCGATCATTCATTCATTCATTCAGAACGGCGGATCATCGTGCTAAACGGAGCGTCTTCAGGGTAATCGCTTCGTTAGAAATCTGTTACTGAAAGTTGTATTGACTCTAGCCAAACTCCACCTGTGACAGAAACACGTTCGGAACACGAGAGCAGCTAATCCCAGTTCTCGCCGTCCCTATGCAGTATGTTGCCGCAATCTGTAGTTACATTTTTGATAAGCCAGTACAGCAGCTTCGGCTTAGCCTGCAGCATAACTTCAGAGCCGGTGCACTCAGGTGAGGTGTAGCTCCTCGGCTGAGAAGTATAATTCCAGCTTTATCACCTCCAAAGTCATCATGTTTCCCTAAAATGTTATTACCACATTCCAGGTTAGCACAATTATTTCAAATCACAGCAGGTTAAACTGTGTGGTTGACATTGTTGCTCATTGTGTTAAGAGATAATTATGACTGAAAACAATTAGCAGCTATCACTTACAAGGGGATCAGCAGTTGATTACCTGCATCCATCAGTCCATCATCTTCACACATGTATCCTACAGCTGCAAGGGGGTCTGTCCCGCTTTATATTGGGCATAATGATAGACTTCAGAAAGGTCACCTGTCTGCTACTCATCGGCATGTATGTGATTTGTAATATTGTTTCTATGTTTCCCTGTTGGATCATGCAGGGTTATTGGTTCACTGATGCTATTTTAAATTAGAAGACAGTTCGGAAAGCTTTATATCATCCCTGCACACACTGAGACAATTACACCCCCCCCATACTCTTCTTTTTCATTCTGTTTTTTCCACTTTACATCTTCCCTTCATTTCTCCCACTGCTTGGTCGGTTCTTGCTGCAGCAGTGTGCGCTCATGTGTGTCTCTGGCTGACGTATGGTTTCATTAGCCGCAGCACAGGAGCGCCTTGTAATTGTGGCTGAATTATAGAGGCGTGGGTGGACACCACCATGGGAGCTCCCCGGGTTCACACACACACACACACACACACCTATACGCACCTATATATACACGCGCACGCACAAGACTTGTATACACATAAACTACAGTAAAGTGCAGCAGGCCCCCCCCATTACTTTGTACAGACTAGCTCAACAAGCAACAAAGTGAAAACGCTCATCGATCAGCTTCCCACCCACTCACTTGCTCTCTCTCCTGCTCCAAAGTGGGGTGTTTCCCGTACACACTGTACAACAACCCACACACAATGATATGCTCGCTCTCACGCACACTCATCTAACTTTTGGCTCACACACACACACACACACACACACACACACAGTTCGCCCACGTGGGAGAACCCAGCAGCAAAGAAACTGGTATTGGGAAATGGACAAAACAGCTACAGGGGAATAACAAATAGCATGCATGTGTGTGTGTGTGTGTGTCCTCACAAGGTTAACAAACATGCTCACCAGCATTCGTTTATAGAAAATGAACAGATCTTATGTAGAGAGAGGAAGAAAAAAGCCAAACATTAACACACACACCACCCAGTAGATGTGTTTGCACGTTCCTGTGTGAGTACACGTGTGTTTGTGTATCAATGCCACACACAGACACACAGGCGAGCTTGCGCTGCCTGCCACGCACGCTGTATTACTCAGATAAATCGTGTTATGCCTATATGTCACAAAAAAAGCTGCGATGACGTCAGTGAGCTTGATGATGTCACGAGCCGCTGACGTCACGTGTCTCCTAGCATCCCGATCCGGGGTATTAGCATTGTGTACGAGGATCCAGCCATCTAATTATAGCAACACCAAGACTGGGCGCTGCATCCTGTGTGGTCAGAGTGTTGTGTGTCAATGCACGCTTGTATTTATATCTTCATGCGGACCCAGATTAGAGATATGTTTAAGGTCACTTATATAAACTAGCTTTGACACAAACACAAACATTCATTCATTCATTCATTCATGTACATGACTTCAGACTTGTACACTTTACTTTTCACAGAATAATATGTTTGATATATTTATTTTCACTTAATAAAAATCATTAAATAGATCCAATTTTATATACAAAGCATAATATTAAATTTCTCCTCAGTATCATAATGACCTCCACTTCAACCAGCAAAATACTGCTTATCAGTAATCAATAACGAATCCAAGACTATTGCTGAAATGCAACTCTGCATCAAGAATACCTTCATTTCTGACGCTTTAATGCATTAAACCGTCTTCACTTTCAGGTATTGCTACTTTTGCTGAGGCCACTGTTGTGGGAAATAAGAATTTCAGGCTTTGGCGCTGCAGGTGGGAGTATAAAGAAACAGCAGTGTGGGAGACATCGCAGATCGAGCTGAAAAAACCTGTAATTAATACGTAGAAACCAGCACACATGAACCAAATCCTATAAAAACTGTTTAGTTTAAAAAACACGAGAAATAAAAAAAACAACAACTGGGCACATAAGGACCAATAAAAGACTTAAATGCTCCTCCACCACTCAGTACTTAGGCATGCAGTTGTGAGTTAGGTTGCATACGGGGTGAGGTTCTATCAGTGTGGGTCCTTATAAGTGTAACATTACACATTAGTGTGTGCGTCTGTGATTTGTTAAAGCCACTAAGGGCCAGAGCTGAGCTGTTGGCCACATCTAATCTCATATAACGAGTCCATGCACAATACAACACACATACAGCTGTCACGTACTCACACAAATATATTGACAAATATAAGCACAAACATGAGCACACTGTGTAACCCGCACCAAAATGCAGTCATTATAGTATTCCGAATTTATTCAGACATACTAACACCAATGCAAATAACACATAGCCACACAACCACTTAGCTGCATCTCCGCACACACATTCACACAGATAGTCACACATCCTTAGGTGTGAAGCCAAAGCACACACTCCATATCCCATGAAATGTGGCTTAAACACTGTTGTCAAAATTAGTCATCATCTGAATTCGTACTCTTTTCATGCGCACAATGATTGACCTGGTGTCGATCCAGATGACACCCAGAGATATCCTGTGATTCAACCAGCACAGTTTTCAAGTTCAGACAGTGCACGAGGTGTGATGCACGTTCGGCTAGACAGCAGGCTATACATCAAAAATGAGTTTATGTAGGACGACACAGTTCGAGCTGGCTGAGGTGAACGCCGTGTCCTCGTATTATCTTTGTTTTCAGAAAAACTTGTAACTTTAGTTGTGTCATCCCAGTTTCATTCTCATATGAGCTTCGTTGTCATGACTACAGTCTGGTAGAAGTTGTGAAAGAGTTACAGTTGAAGACAAAAAAAAATAAACAACAACAATATAATCTGCTGGTTTTACCAACCCAACCCCCTCGCTGCAAACAGGAAATTGAAATAAGCTGCTGCTGGGGTTGAAAATTTATAAACCTTGAATATAATAATAAGCTGTACGATATCGAAGAGCGACACACAACATGCTCATATTAACCTGGTCTGTTAATGATCATGATGAGAATGAATATTAGATCTAATGTTGCTGAGGCCAGATTTCATTTAACACACCGGTCACCTGTTGTTGAACTGATGTAATTAAGTAAAGTATAAGCTATTGCCTCTTTCTGCTAGTTTGCATTTGGATGAGGCACTACGACGTCGAGATTAATTTTCACAGCCCGAAAGGGAACTGAGCAGAATTAGACCTGATCCACATTGTGGCTGAGTCAAAAAAAAAAAAGAGGAAAACAGAAACAGAGATAAAACATCAGCTGCGATCGACATTACCAATATTATAAACAAGGAATGTAAATTCATAAAAAATCAAGTCATCAAATGCCTCAAAGAATAATTTGTACTTTTTGTAAATTTTCACCCAATAAAGCATTAACTGACAGATAATAGTTGTTGTTGTTGTTGTTTTTTTTTTGTAATTATTACTAAATACTAATCAGTATTGGTTGATTAAGGCTAATAATATAGGGCTGGGGTGTTGGCTGCGCCGTCTCTCTCCGTTGATGCAGCTGATCCTACAACTGCTGCAGGAGCAGGGCTGACTGCTCCCCTTTACATAACCACATGTAGAAATTCAACCAGAGAAGTGGGTGGGAGGTTTGGTGGTGGTGGTGGGGGGGTGGAGGAGGGATGGCTCAGAGAGAGAGAGCGAGAGAGAAATCAAAAAGCCCCTTAAGGGAAATAGAGAGAGAGACAGACTGACAATGAGTGAAAAAAGTGTGAAGAGTCCAAAATAAGAATGTCCACCGTACACTTTAAAATCAGGTTGATCTGGACGCAATTAAAAGGACAAAGGTTGCTCGTGTTGCCGCCGACGTCTTCCGTGTTATCGTGTGTGTTTTATCTGAAGACAACTGAGCATCAGGGACTTATCATGATGAAGACACAAGCTTGTCCTTACTGGTTTGCCTTCTCTTAAAAATTTCAACAACAAAGTGTTATGTGAGGTCGCAGCATCAGCACCTCCTCAGTGTCACAACTGTTTACACAGCGAAGCTAAAAAGTAATGAAGGTTCATTTAATTTCAGGCCACCTGTAACTTTCAGATCAGGAGTATTACACCAAGTTAATCACACCTGTGTGTGTGTGTGTGACCACTTTCTGGTGACTGGGAAGAAAAAAGATGGAGCGCACCTTCATGCTGAAGAGACGATGCTTCCATGTTCACTCATGACCATAAATTTATGAAAATGTGTGTAAATATTCCATGTCTGTGACTGACATCACAGACAGAGGGTCAGTCTGTGATGTCAGGAGGGTCAGTCGGTGATATCAGTCGGGTCAGTTTGTGATGTCAGTTGGGTCAGTCGGTGATGTCAGGAGGGTCAGTCTGTGATATCAGTCGGGTCAGTTTGTGATGTCAGGAGGGTCAGTCTGTGATGTCAGGAGGGTCAGTCTGTGATGTCAGTCAGGTCAGTCGGTGATGTCAGGAGGGTCAGTCTGTGATGTCAGGAGGGTCAGTCGGTCACCTATTCATTTATGTCACACAAGTCACGGTAGATGGTGAGCCGTGATTGGCTGGACTCCAACATCGAGTCTCCCAGCCAGATTATTACAAGACTCTGCTGATTGCCTTGACAGATGATCGCCTAATCTGACACAGTGTGCACCACAGTATGATATAATGTGATCTCAGCATTAGAGAAGGACAGCTGTGTCTGGTTGTAACACCAGGGACAGATGTTTTCTTCCTATTGACCGCTGATTGTTAATGCAGGTCCTGTAAATATTTCCATCGCCATTTGTTGTGTTGCCTAAACCTAACCAGGTATCTGTAAAAGTTAGAGATGGCCGACACTCGGATGAGTCAGTGATATGGTTCGTTTCAGGAGGTAACTGTTTGGGTGATTAGGTAGAGATTGGTAGGTTGGTTAATTTGGAGATAACATGAGTGAGCCGGTCTTTCTGTCCTGTTTGGGGTGGATACCCACAATTGAGTGCTAGACAACAAATGGTTTTGCTGGCAACCCTGCAAAAAGCAATGTGAATGGACTCCGAGGTAGGAAAGGTCTGAGCATTTAAAAAGATAAGTCTTAGGCTCTTAGGGGTGAAGGAGAAGCTTTGTCTCCACTCTCTCTTAGCTACTGCCACTGATGTACCCTTGAGCAATGCCAGCAGCCACTACAGTAGAGCCGCTCGGTGGCCACGAGCAGGAGCTTACAGTTGCACCGGGAAACGTACAGGTGGAAATGTGAGCGAAAATGTGAATGAGAAGCAGGGTGATGCTCAGATAAACAAATGCTGCATCACTTCCATCTGTCAGAATGTGTCATCATCGACACTTTACATTGTCATTTTAGTAATTGAGCTGACACCGTTACTCACGGTGACTTGCAGCGAGTGCAACAGTAGAATGAGCTTTGATTACCATATCACAGGGGAATACAGGAAACCAAACGCAAAGAGCACAAGAGTCAGCGGGTTGCAGCCTGCAATCCATAAAAGTGCTGCTCAGAAAACAAACAAAAGGAGGAACAGAAGGGCAATCTGTGCAAATGGTCACAGTCACATACAATTCAGGACCTGACACAGCAATTTTAGACAGAAATATACAACAAATGCCTACAGTGGTTAATATCCAGTCCCACTTAAAATAACTTTTCTTTACTAAATAAGAATAAGCAAACTACCAAAATATCATCAGCAGTTAAATTGAATGGATGCAAATATTCTATATTCTCCTTTTTGGAAAAAATGCAATGAAAAAATACCTAAAGCCTGATATAACTTAACTGTGTATTCTTAACCTCCACTAAGGTCCATAGTAATAATAATAATAAACAGGGGCAGAGTGGTGTACTTTGAGTCTAAACACTTCACTAAATGTTTTTCATGATTATTATTTTTCCCTGTACCACCCACATATATACTAAGACATACCGTTTAGACTCTTTGATATGCAGCTTGAAATTTAGTTCAGGTGCATCCCATTTCTCTGGATCATCTTTGAGATGTTTCTACACCTCGACCAGAGTTACCAGCTGTGGACATGATTTGAAAATGGACACACCTGTCTATATAAGTTCCCCAAGGCTGACAGTGAGGACGAAGGACGTGTCCGGTCAGCTCAGCGACAGGATTGTGACCAAACCCAGATACAAATAAATCTGCTGCATTGAAGGTTCCCCATAGGACAGTGGCCTCCATAACTTGGACTCTTCTTGGGGTTGACCACATGGCCAGACAGTCGGAGGACAAGGGTTAATCACCTTGGTTGCTCCAGGGTCTGCTGTGAGCAGATGGGGAGAAACCCCCCAGCAGGACAAATATCTGGCTTCATGACAGCCTGATAAGTGTGAAAGCTTCTCATCGGTGAAAGCAGCTTGGACTTTTCAAAAAGAATAAAATAAATAAAGGCACCTAAAGGAAACAAACAAACAAACAAAAAAAAGATTCTGGACCACAGGTGGAGCAAAAGGTTCAGCTGCTACAGGGCACTAACTTTAAGCACACAGCCAACACAAGGCAGTGTGGGCAACAGCAAATACTCCCGAGTCACACAGGGAGACCTCTGACTTGAACTCAAACAAACACCTTTGGAGAGACCCCAAAACAGCTGTCCACTGACGGTCCCCATCCACCCTGACTAAACATCTGCAGAGAGGATCCAGATCCAGATGTGCAAAGCTCATTTCATCATACCCAAGAACACTGGAGGCTGCAGTCACCGCCCAAAGGTGCTTCAACTTCAGTCAATGTAATACCTCAGTTTTTCCTTTTGAGAGTGATTGAAATCATATACAAATGTGAACAAACTGGCACTCAACGTGCTCAGCATCGTCATTAGCTGAGCTGTGACGGACTGATTTTGGTCGCAATGGTGATGCACAGAAGGAAAGCCGGCAATCTGAGATCAGTGCTACTTGTGGGTCAAATACAATCAAGTAAACAGCAACACCAGTGGAAAGAACACCAGAGCAGCAATCAATTGCCTTGTGTGTTTTCTCTGTCAGAGTTGAATTATGAGACTGGGGTATATTTTTGGCACAAATGTTCCTTCCACTTTTATCCGACGACTGGACTGAAGTCACACCACACGCAATCAAGAAGTCTACCACTAAGAAAATCCTTCTCCGAGCTAAATTAACCTTAAACTTCCAGAAACATTTTAAAAGTCATTTCAAGCGGAGCCGAGACCAACTTCAGTTCCTCTTCTCCCCATCTTCCCCACACTCCAACCCACAGCCTCCAACCACCAGCTGTCAGACAGACACACAGGCCTCGGTGGAGATGGACGGACAGATGGATGGAAATCTAGAAGGAGGAGGCAAGGGATGGAGGGAAGGAAGGAGGAGAGGGAGAGGTGTGACCCACATAGCGGAGCCTGGAGTATTTATAGAGGAAAGTGTCCTAATTGGCAAGCCGCTGGGAAAGCAACAGCGCCGCACTGGTACCCTACTCCTTGTCCTTCACCTCCTCAACCTTCCCTTCTCCTTTTCTTTTGTCTTATTCTGCCACCTTGTCCTCCCGTCTCCTTTTGGCGGCCTCCTCCGTGTGCCCACCCCTCCCCTCTTTCACATCCCTGGTCACTTCCTCATCCTCAAACTTACTTCTCTTGCCCCTCCTCCTCTCTTTAGCATAACTTTACACCGTCCTTTCCAGTTTCTCCTCTTCATTTTCGACCCTCTTCTTTCAGCTCTCGTCTCCCTTCACACCCCCTTTCCGTCAAATGGTTTCCTGCTATTCTCCTATATCTTCTTTTAATCTCACCTCCTCAAATCAAAGTTCAACAGGTGTGTTTTTCTCTGCAGGCAGCACAGTTAACACGGCCTTTTTTCCTCACTGATACTTTATATGATGCTGAAACTTCAGCGATACCACAGATTCAGTGTGTCCTCTTTTTGTTTTAAAAGATCTCTGAAACTATATCTCACATTTATCTAATATATATTTATTGTTTCTGTGTATATCTAAATAAGCTTTTGCATAGTGGTGAATTTTCACTCCTATTGTTATGATTTCGTGTTGAATTGTATTTTACTCCCATAAGAACAAGTATAGCAAGGGTACTGCAGTTACACCAATTTGATTTCTTTTACAAAACACACCAGAAACTATATATAAATATTAATATTTTGACATGATGATATATGCACATGCATATGTATAAACAAAAATGCTATATTCATGGGTGGATGGATGGATTGGTGTAAAGGAAGGACTCACGTAGGAAGTACTCAGAAGCATCCGCCTCATAGTCAGCATCCTCAGGGAAGTGATCTATCTGCTTACACATGCCCTTAAAAGAACCTGCGTGAGAATAAAAGGAAGAAAGAGAAAATACAGTCATAACTCAAACAGTTTTCATTTTGTGCTCTAATTTCAGTTTACACATTCATTGCAATGGAAAGTGTGTCCAAACTTTTGACTGGTAGTGTATATATATTAATGTGTGCATGGTGTGCTTCTCATAATTCAGTGTCCAGTTAAATGTCCACTTGACATTTTCAATGCAGTAAAAATAATGACAACGACAGAGGAGGGACAGAAAAAAAAGATGTAGAAACAAATGAAGAAAGTAATCTGGAAAATGATTCAGATTAAGAGGAAGGGGAACTACAGAGACTAAAAAATGATTTGGAAAAGGAGAAGGGATCTTTAGATGCAACCTCTGAGATGAAGAGGACAATCGGAGGCAGAGAGAATTTTCAGCAGTTATGAAGGAAATGCATTATCGAGCGAAAATTGACAGAGAGGAGGAAGAAGAGGACGGGGGAGTTTGGTCTTAACACCCTGATGGTGCAGGTGGAAGGGTCATGAAGGGGACCAGAGACAAAGAGCTGAGCTGACAGTGCTGCTCATTAATATGGTTTTTGTTTACTTGTATATGTGTCCAGATAAGTCCGTGTTGGAGGTTTGGACAGTCTGAGGCTTTGGTTCCGATATTTATCAGTGAATTTTAAAGTCTAGCATCCAAATTGAGGAATCAATAGCAGTCATAGAAAAGCTTTTCTGTACAGTTAGAAGCTTGGTGGGCTAGTTTGTGACTGTAAAGCCTAAAAGCCACAGGACGATGTGCAGTATTTTAAATGAAAAATATGTTTAAATCTTCAATGATCCATTCTGGGATGGTACCACTGCAGCATACGAGGCCCCCCGTTTGATTAGTAGATCTCAGCTGCAGTTGCAGATAACATGAAATTTTAAATGTATGTGTGTTCTTAGCTAGGTTCAGCTCCAGTGGTAATTGTATGTCCTTCCAAACCACTGCGATTAAATGGGCCCTTGCTAATTGGCGTTAGAAGGACGAAAGACTACTTCCTGGCTTTTAAACGGACATCGGTTACACACACACTCTCACAAAGTGTCTCACGCTTACAGGAACACCCACACACACACACACACATGCTCACATAGCGTAGCGTCAGCCTTATTGCCAAGAGCCTCACTCGCTGTCTTTCTCGCTCATCATGATTGTGAGTTTTCAGATGTTTTGAATTTTCACCATGGCCACAGAGAAAGACAGCGATTTTACACCGAAGCTGGAGACTTAAAAGTGAAATAAAATTTAAAAAAACCCCAAAAACTGATGACAGGACTTACCACCACAAGCCTGATTCATATTTACATATCTTTAACACACCTCAGCAAACACTCAGGCGAACAAAGTGTTTTTCATCAGGTAGACTTTGATCGATACATTAAAGATGTTTCACCGGGAAGGAAATCTTTCAGCGTGCCGCAAAACACTTTCATCATTTCATCATTTCGGTGTGAAACGTGTGTGTAGAGCTGAGTGTTTGAAATCCTGCTCAGTTCCACCGGCGATGAACAAAAGGAACGCTTTTAAGGAGGAAACAGCCTCACAATCACTCGGGCCTCTTGTCTCAGAAAATTACAACGACAGTAACAATCTGCTGTGCAAAGTTAAATAAACTTGAATCACATCATGTGCAATCAAGAGTCTTTAAATGTAAATGAGCACAAAGATGAAAGTTCAAAGTGTTGATGGGTAGACGTCACTCAGCTGAGCTAATTTACTCTCCAGTAGACATGAAGGAGCTCTGTATTGATAAAAGGTTAAATTATGAATATCATTACACGGTTATTGGTTCAGATGAAGCTTTTAATGGATTTGTCTTCCTGTGAGTATTTCCTCATGTCCCCTGCTGCATAAAAGTCCAGAAAGCTAAGGTGGTGGAACGTGCATGAACACAAGTTAAACCTGAGATTTGGCTCTTTTTTTTTTTAAGGTCTAATGAACAACACATGTCAGATTGAGACTGATAAAAAAAAAAAAAGTATTAATTTCTTGAATTATAGGAAATCACTATGAAGCATGTCAGATGTTCCTGATTGACTTGATTATGCATGTGTGTCATAGCAGCATATTTGGAGATCTTGGTCCTAAATTAACGGCGTTGTCGATTCTTCAAACTGGATGTTGGAGTTTGAGTCTTACAGTGAGATTAAGAGTGAGAAGGCAGATTGCATTGAAGTAGTTTATGGTCTTCTTCTTAAGGACGACATGATACTCGTTTTTAAATGATGGTTCCCATTAGAGGAAAATAGAGGGTGTGGTTCAGGGGCGTAGAACTGACAGATCAGATGGAGCACAGAGCAGGTCGGATCGACCCCTCAGTCCTCCTCCATTACAGCTTCTTCTGCTTTCAAAACATCCAGACGTCTGATTTATAAAAAAATGTGTCTGTGCTTGTGCTCAGTCTTCATGTCTGCAATGATGTCCATGTTAAATGGTAACTTCTGAACAGGAGCATGAAATAAGAGCATCAGACAACACCGTGGCTCGTGGAGGTCATCAATTTTTCACATTCCCATAACAGTCTGCACGCACCGATATCTGCTATTTCCTCAACCGTCTAACATACATGTAGCTCCAGTATTATAAAACATTCAAAATGGTGTCTGCCGTGGTTGCTAGGAGATGGGCAAGGCAGAAGATACAGCAAACCGCGCTGCTGTGCCGCGGCTCCCTCAACTTTAATCACAACACATCTTCATATCCGTGTTTATTTTCAGGTTTTGAATTCATTATTCTGACCGCCGGAGTCGCCGTGTGACTACCCCATGTTAGGTCAAACGCATCCATTCACACGACCACAAACTAATCCTCACCCTCTCCCTCCATTTCTGCTCTCTCTCTCTCCCTTTCGCACTCTCCCTCGCTCACTCCAACACATGCCCTCCCACGCTGCAGCACAAGCACATGTAATCTGGAATTGCATTTTCCCTTCCTTCTCTCTCTCGCTCTCTCTCACACACATACTGGCATCCCTCGCTCTCTCACTCTTTCTCTCTTGTGTCTGTCTCTCACATGCATACATGTGTGTACACCCCGAGGACCAGATTCCCATTTGAACTGAGCTGGCAGCTCATCCATCCTCTCCTCCTCTCTCTCTTTTGTTGGTCTTTCTGCAATTCAAATTAAGAGCACACTTTATTGTCTCGACAGGGAAGAAACCTGTGCTGCCTGAGCGTTAGATTATGTCATCATCGGAGAGTCAGTGAAAATACTGACACGAACAGATGGCCAGAAATCAAAGCAAATCAAGCAGGGATCTAAAATATCAGCATTCCTTGTCTTTTCAGTTTCAATTATTTGTCATTTCCTGTTATCCTTTTTTAAATGTGAGACGCTCTCTCCTCGTCAGATGAGTCAGTAAGCGGCTCATCTCTGTTTAGTAACTCAAGTTACTAAGTTAGTAACATCACAACATCTGAGATGATCACTTACAACTTGTAAACGATCTGTAAAATAATTTCATATATTAGAAGTTTGCAACATGACAGGTTATAATACGCGACGCTACGTTTGATTGGAGGCTACAAAAACCGAAACAGATCAGGGCTCGCTGGTTAGCGTGGAGATGGGCCTTGGTGAGTAAAGCAATAAAGTTTCGACAGTGAATTTTCAATATTTAGTACACAGCTGATGCTAAATTTAAACCTTACAGATAACTGCTTTAAAAGGCTGACATTATGAAAGAGATATTTTCAAAATCAATCTTTTTTTTTTCTTTGGATTTGAAGAGTTAATGTGGGTGAAAAGTAGGACAGAGACAGAAAGATGAACTGTCACCTTAAGAAAAGTAAAGGTGTAAATGATAAATTGAGGGATGGCTAAATTCCATTTAGCTGCTTGGATGGTTTTGGGCTGCTGGTATTGTGCCTGCTGGCTCATTGTCACGTTGTCATTTTTCCGGGACACATTAATACAACAGTGCCATGATTAATGTTATTAGAGACACCAGTCAAATTGTTTGCTTTTAATAGGGTGTGTTTATCTCACCTTTTAAAGCTCTGCGTGCACACACACACACACACACACACACACACACACACACACAGGTGATGCAGTTAGATTTATCCTCAGGTTGGTGTTAGCTGCAGCAGAATGGAGTTTGTCAGGCAGCAGAACCTCATAAAAAAGATAAAGTGATAAATTATCTCACATTAATGGATGCAGCAATAAGAAATGAAGTGAACTGTCGATCCATTTAAATCTGAAGGCTAGTTTTGTAAAATAAGTGCACACCCCTGTGTGAGTGCAGCCTTGGACGTCTTTTGAAATATAGCTGTCAGTATCACCAATATTGTCCTTTAACGTCCTGCCGTAATGTGACAGTATTTTTAGAGATAAAGAACTTTTTGTAACCCAAACCTTTACACCAAAGCCAAGCCTTCGTTTCCCCCCGGGTTCAGTTAGAGCGTCACGATGGTGAATTTTCCACCATCGATTTAAGACAGCTTCACCTCGTAAGACGCAGATACAGTGTATTTGCACTTTGCAATATGTAAATGCCTAAAGGTCCCTGTCTGTTTCTGCCACCTGGTCTATGGTGGACCTGACCCCCAGAGCCACTGGGCCGATGGATCAAGGCCCCCAGCCCCCAGACGCTCGCCACCGAGGGACTTCATTCCTGCCTCATTCATGGGGGCTTTAGAATCCTTCTTAGTCCGGTCCCTCCCTTGGGATCAATTTGCCTTACGAGACAGATCAGGGACTATTTGCCCTCCAACAACCGATCTCCCAGGGACACAAAAACCCCGCCTTGCTGGGGATCCAGATCGGGATGCCTGGAATTTTCCAGCTCAGCCTGCTGCCACTGCGACCCGGATAAGAAGAAAGAAATAGATGGATGGATTAAAGTCTCTGCATAAATATACACTGTCGTAAATATAAATTACGCCTAATTGCATGTTTTCCGATTTATAGAAATGTCGGCCAATCTTCTGCTCACACAGAAACAAACAGTCGCCTCCGACTGTATAGAATTCCCATCTGATCAGCGGCCCCTGCTTCCCTCCCCCTGCCCGTTCTCTCACAGTCGTAATAATGAGGTGTCACTCTTCCAAATTGGCCCTGTTAAATTATACATCGTGCTTAAACATGGAACAGATACTATTATTCTGAGACCAACTTACACCTCAGGGATCAGGACAGCTCCATCACCCACTTACCCTTGCTGCGAGAGCGGCCCCCGTGACTCTCTGCGGATGAATTATAACAATAAGAAGAGACCCCGTTGACCCCCCCCCACTGTCACCAGCCAACTGGAAGACTGCTTGTCGACTGATCCCGTGGCCGTTAGTGTTATGAAACGCTAGCAGACATCCTTTTTATGAAGTATTAACATCCTAACCCACTCAAGGAGATGCAGCAGAAAAAGTGTGTGTGAGTGGGACAATTATAGATGTAATGTAAATGTATAAATGCCCCCCTCTGAACCGGCGCTGTGTGTTATGCAAATATTTGCCATTGTGCCTTTATTCTTTATGCTAATGGCGGCTCGGTCTCTCTGTACGCTTAAAATGCCATTAAAGGAATCCCTCAGCCGCAAAGGTGGATGAAAATAAGAGACCTGAAAAAGGGGACGTATTGTATAACAAAGATGGCTGTTCAGTCACTTACAAAAGTGTAATGCAAAGAAAATGTGTTTCTTTCTTCTTTTTTCTCCCCCTTTCTTGATCTGTTGATGTTAATTCATCCAGTGGAGGGTTGTCCCTCGAGTGATGCTCTCTCCTTCCAACCTACTCCTTTCATGCATTTGTAAACGTTGCTTGGTATTCTGTAGCTTCCCCATCTGGCTTCGATATGAGCTGCCGTGAGATGCGAACTTCAGCTTATTTCTCTTCTCTTAAATTACTTCAGCACAACGACGACTCCACCTATGGACCCTGTGCTCAGATGGCCTCCAAGGCCTGCTGTTGTGCATCTTTTTTCTATATATGTTCCGCAACGCCACCATTTGGAAAAACATTGTACACTTTCTTTCGGGTTCAGCGGGTGGGGACTCGGGTGGAGGAGCCAGAGCAGCGAACAGGTGGTGCAAAAAAACAAAAAACAAAAAGAGAGCTATTATAGCTATTACAGCGAAGATGCCAACTCTCCCGGATATTGCGAGAGGAGCTGGGCTGGTCGGCTGCCACCAAAGAGGAGATACAGAGTGGCGGGTTTATGCAGAGTTGGACCACAGAGGTACAGTCAGCCTCCGTCCAACAGCCACTGCTGAAAGAATTTGCTTTCCATCAGCCAGCAGCACTGAGGCTGATTCATTCATCTATCAAGTTCTGGTGTTTTGTTGTTTAGTCCGTACCAGATATGAAGATGGATCATAAAGTTTTTGATCCTCACAATGCCTAAAAAGACAAGACACAAATGTATCAACAATGAACAGCTAATGAAATATATTCAAAAGAAACTTTTTTAGGGGTTAGTTGATGTTGTGGGTTCCTGCTCTCATAATGTGAAACAGCCTTTCAAAGGAGCAATCTGTAGATTGTAAATTTAGAGTCAGTTGCACAGTAAAAGTTGCAAACTCAGCATCAGACTTTATTCCCTTAGTCACGTCATCTTTAGAGCAACATTGCTCAGTGATGATTTGAGCTCATGTTGAATTAAAGAATCTACACTTTCCAATAAGCCTCATACATGTGCGACTGATATAAAGAAATGGACAAGAAGATATTAAGAGCATCACACACTTTGGGGATAAAAAAAAAGAAAGATAGAAACTTCAAATCACCTCCAGAACAACATGTGCGTAAAAACATACGATATCTATGTCTGAATTTGTTTTTTTCCTGAAATATGAGTTAGCTGAGGTTGTGCTGATTCTGAAAAGTAAAACATGACAACTTTCTAAGGAAAAGCACAAAGGTATGAAAAGTGGAAAAGCCTTAATGTGGGTTTAACATAGCCAAAGAACTTTGCTTTACTGTCAATCGTGTTTTACTACTTTAAATTTAGTCACTCTAGCCTTAGTGTGCACTGTGCCGCTTCATTATGAATAAAAATATATATTAACTCAAACTACCTGAAGAAATTTTTATTCTACGCTGTCCCTTCAAACAATGATTCCGTCTTCAGGTCCCTCAGAACACTACACACACCTGTCATTCATTTATTTGCCTGTAAATGGAAAAACAAAAACTGTGGATTTAAAGAATATTAGATAGATATCTATAAGCAATCGATCAGTTTCAGAGCAAACTCGTATTTCCAGATCAAATCTGACGTGTTCTGCTTCAAGTAAGGAGACGATAGAGCTGCCTGAAAATGCGTTTACTTCATTAAACAACTTCACTGTGAGCTGTATTTCATTTTAATCTTTGAACCCAGACAGCCCAATTCATTTCCGCACAATTTCAGAACACATTCGACAATGGAGAGACCTATTAAAGATAATTGTAATAAATGCTGAATTAGATTCTCAGCCTATTTGCGCTAACTAATTTAGAGTAAGCAATTACTTTTTCTATCAGCAGGTATGCACGTGTGCAAACACTACGGGGAAATTAGTTTGAAGTGTAGCTGACAGAGGAAGAGACTGTCCTCCATCAGGACCGAGGACAGTTTGGAGCGGTTTGTTTTCATGTGGCACATAACAGAGAGCTGCTAATAGCTGCTTAATTGTAATTTGGCCAGATGTGAGTAATATGGTGGGAGGTGCCACGGAGGCCGTGTGGTCAGAGACCCTCTCATAACCAGGTGTTCAGACCTCCAGTCCAAATATGTTCATCGCTGCAGGAGAAGTGAGGGCTGGATCTGACCTGCGCTGTGTTTTCCTCAACAGGTCACTGTTCCTGTTAAAGCAGCTGTACCTCGTGTGCTTTATCGTCTACTTCTGAATTATGCTCCCACGTTACATTTGGTGATGTTGAAAAAAGTTGTGAACCAGAAAAGAGCCATGGCACCTCATCAAAATATCATCACTGAAATTGTTATTTTTACACATTTGTATGATGTAACAAACTATAGTGTGGGTTGTCTTAGAGCGATAACAGGTAGAAAAAAAAAAAACTCGAAGGGAATCTGAGCTTGTCCTGTTTTATCTCCGACTCCTCTGGTGTGAAACTACGACTTCACGACGCGCATGCTGGAAAATGGCTTCACACACAAATCACACACGGCAGATTCTGAATATTCAGGGATGAGTCTATGATACTCAAGAGACAGATTTTCGATGGACTATTGCTTCAGTGAATGTTTCAGACCACTCTGGCGAAGTATGTGCTTCGAAGCAGCGTGATAATACTACTGAAAATATGGGGACCAGAGTTAGTACATAAAATCTTATCAAAGCCGAAGGAACAACACAAAAACATACTTCTTGAAGAGCTCAGTGTTATACAGGTGTCCCCCACAGTGAGGTATCGACTTGTATTTCTTTTCAACAGGAACCAGCGAAAACACGAAGCAAAGCTGCTCGACGTGCTCGGCATCTCAGGGCTTTAGTCGCGTGCCTGCTTGGAAGAAACCGCTGAATCTGACAAGCTTGAACATGCGAGAAGCAGAACGGTGCAACAAGGCCATTTAGATCTCAGCTGGAGAAATATATAACGTGAAAGCGTGTTAGCATCACTGTTCCTGCATCTGCAAAGTTCTCATCATGAATTCTTCATCTGCAGCTGCATAAGTCCGTCTTTATGCATCTCCTGCATTAGTCTAGCATCTTTTTGATATCATGCGCTTGATCTAATTTTAACTTGAGTAAATTTTGAGTGCTGGTAAAACAGCAACACCTTTTTTTTCCTTCTTCTTCTTTTTTTTTGGGGACAGAGCTGCAGCTCTTTTTCAGCAGTTGAAAGTAGGACTGTGTCAGCAGCATGTAGCACTCTCAGGACAAGAGTGTTACAACTTCAGTACACTCTATTCTTGAACAAACGGGTGCAGATTTTTCAGAGCGCATTAAACCACCTCGCTAATCCCCGAAACACGTACAGCAACCTGACACGACCAGATGGAGCCGCAAATGCAACCTCTCTCTCTGAATCCTGGCAGTAAAATAAATCAGGCAACGACAGTGTTTCGAAAAAACACTCAGGGTGAAACCGATCTGTGCGTGCCAGCAACAGATGATACGTAGTGACTGTTCGGGCTCTCGGTCTCAACAAAGTTGAATTAAGGACATGAATGTGCAACATCAGCCACTGATGCAAACCTCGGAGGAAGCATCTTATACTCACACACCAACCACCGACAGACCTGACATGTTGCAACACAGCTTATGTGACATTTTCCTCCTTTTGGGCTCCTGATTCCACTCAGTTCTCACGAGGATCAGGGGTGTTGGCAAAATCTGTGTCCCGATTTTGAGTTATACTTTGTGGAGAATGTCCACGTGAGCTAAATGGACTTTTTCACAAACACAAACAGTTTTTTTTGTTATATCTTTACAAATGTATGCAGAGAAAGAGTCCACTGACAGTCGGCACCCTAAATACCAGGTTGGGCAACTAAAGGGCAACTTTTATTGTGTTAAATGTTTGACCAAACACTGAAATATAGAGTTGTGAAAAAAAGAAATCAAGGTGCAACCACAAAAAAAAAAGGTGATGGAGAAAAAACACAAATCTAGTCTCACTGTATTGCTGCTCCACGATGGATGAAGACATACGGTCCCATCCATGAGAGCAGACATGCCGTTTGCGTGAATTCGGAACAGCACGGGGTCAAACAATTCAACAATCCTGCAAACAACCACATTGTCCCCCTTTTGAGAAATCCCTCAGCTCTCTCCCTGGTATCGTCACTCTTCTATCCTAGTTTTGTTTAGTGAAACTTTCTGCAATGTTTTTTGCCTCCCTCCTCCCACTCCTGATGAATTCCTTTGGGGGTTGAAGCGGAGGGGCCAGAAGAAGGCGACAAAGAAATGGAGTGAATGGAGGAAGAGGAGAAAAAAGACAAGGACAATATGGAGGAGAGGTGACAGATATATGAAAGACTCTGAAATCTGATTGCGTCCGAGCAAAGCTGATTTATAAATGAGGCAACAGACGATTGGCCCTGTAGAAAATGACAGCAGACTGCTGTATGTGGAGCAGCTACCTGGCCTCATTCTGCAGCTCCACATTACATCCTCCCAAAAAAACCTCCTCCGCTACAACACGGCGGGCAGCAGAGCCTCACTATGATGGAAATTCACATCAGGATTTATATTCCTGCATCGTTATTTGAGGAGATTTGAAATAAATAAATAAATAAATAAACAAATTGAATCTTCAGCTTTAACATTTTGCATTTCAATGTTTTAAGTACACACTTCAATATAATATAAACCCAACTGTGGTGGTACAAAGAAAGTTCTACCAATTCCAGATTGCAGAAATCCATCAAATGGGAATGCTTTAGGTGGATCATTTATACACATATTTCCCTTCAGTTCAGTGTGTCTTATCTGGTACGTATAAAGCTTTAACGTTCAAACAAGAATTCAGAGTAAAATAAGGTTGTGTAAAGGTGTTCAGGTTTAAAAAAAAAAAACTAGGACGTCTTCTTACATGTTCAAAAATCAGAACACAAAGAAAAGAGACTGACAGCAGCCTCGCTTGTCTGCCGTGCACTGCAGTGAGGGTGGGCTGTGAAAGCGAAATAAAAAAATATCCCAATATTTCCTGGCATTTTGACACCGCCATTGTTGATTGTTTCAGCTTTTATGTGATGTGTAAACCATTTCAGATCATTGTGTTTAATTTCAGCGCCACGAAAAGGGACGCAACAATAGCAGCACAAAAGTCATTATCTGCAAATAACAAAGCTATTCCTGATGTTATTGTGTAAAATGTCCACGTTTCATATTTTGGAGGCTTTTCCGCCAACAAATCCCGTCTCCTAGAAGTTAAATTTATTCTCATTGTTTTCCCCCAATTGCATTTTGAAAAAAAAAAATAAAAAAAAATGGCAGGATTGTACCAAAGTTTTAAAGTATAGGAAGCTCGATGTGCAACAGAGGAATCAACGCTGCAGAGAGGTGGACTGGGGATGCACATTATGGTTTACCATTTAAATCTCATCCCAGGCCTTTTTCTGGAGCGTTCAAATTACAAAAAGATAAAATTAAGTGCCCCCCCCCCCCACCAAAAAAAAAATAAAAAATCTTGTGGTTTGGCTGATGTGTAAATAAACTGAGACAGAAAGTTTTATCATCCTTAAACTGCCTTGAGGGAGAATTTTTTTAATAGTGTTTCCTTCAGAATGTATTTGCTGCAGCAAACTAGCGGTAAATAAAGGGAACTCTAATGGGACGCTGTCCTGGCGGAGGAGCCTGCGTTTGCCTACGTGAATTCACCGCCAGCAGTCGCACATCTAAAGCCACATTCAGACGGGATTCACATTTTGGTAGAAACGTTCACCGGCCTCCTCCGTGATTTAACACATCGTTAGGGAGGAATTTTGGAAAATTGTAGAATGTGATCTGTAATAGACACGGATATTCAGCGGGAGCCAAACGCCTTCACCCAGAGGGCATGGGAGATTTGAAGGTGGGGCGCATGGGGCAAAGATACTGCCTAAGATGAATTGTAGTCAGAAATCACAGCTCTGATGAATGCCAACACACATTATTATTTCTGATGCCCGTTGCAGAGGAAGAGATGAGAGTAAAAAGGTTTTTAAGTTTCCCTCAGCATCACAGTAATCACAGTTTTCTGTGAGACTACAAACAGTATTTTTGCATGCAAACATAATTCAGGGCCTAAAAATTGCTATAATCTTTACTGCCCAGTGCTGCCAGTACAATAACCACACAAAGAAAACTGTTGTTGCAGGCTTACTGCTGAGATATTCAGACTCAGAAGAATACAAAACCCTTCCAAAATATTTATTTGGCATTTAATTAACCCCACTTACAGGATGAGAGTCCCAAATCATCCAAACATCTTTGCATAATCACTTTTTGAGGGCAGGATCGTCATTGATTTTCAAATGTTCAACTGCTGCTTTCCAAATTTGGAAAATTTTTGAAATGATCCTCTTTGTGTGTCCCGGAAAATTCTGTTGCACGCCTTCGCACATTAAACGTAGTGACCTATTGATCCGATAAATGCTTTAAAAAGAGCTTTTACTTTCGGCGCATGCAGGCGGACTCACGGCTGCTGTCGCGCAGTTAAAACGTTAATGCTGTTGATGGGATGTTTTTGGAGCAAAAAAAAAAAAAAAACTCTGAATGAAAAGACTTTTCATGCTCATAATGTTGAAAAATGACGGCACATTAAAACGCTTTCACAGCTCGGTGGGAAACACACGAGGGGTCAGAAACCGCCACGAGGTCAGCGAGGTTGACATTGGACTGATGTGACCACGAGACCGAGCAAGATAGTGGGTCAATGAGCAATGAGGAGCAAGCTCGCTCTCTCTGCTCTGCCTGGGTGTCGTTCATCCTTAGTCTTTCCTCCCCATCCTCTCTCTCCCGCTCTTCACCACTCCTCCCATGCCCCCCAGTGTGTCTGTGATGGCTATTGTGTAACATTACTAAAGAAAACGCCACACCAGTGAGGAGCAGCAGTGGGGGGGGGCACTAACCCAATAACTAATGACAGGGAAGAAAGATGAAGGGGATGTGAGGAAGGAGTGAGGGTAGGGCAGAGGGTGAGGTCTGACGAGAGGAGAGAGAAGGGGGAGGCTGGGTGTAGGGAGAGAGGGGAGAGACAGAGAGGGGTAGACAATGAATTCAGGCAAAAAGAGCCAGGACATTTAAACTATAAATAACCAAGATACAAGATACAGCAACGCTGGCCTTCTCTTCCCCTCTTTCTCTCACTCCATCCCTCCCCCACTTTTCCTCCCCCACATTCAAATATGGCTACTTTTCTCATTCTCCTTCTTTTGAAAGCCAAAAAACAAACAAACAAACAAACAAAAAAAAGATTTGCAGCTTCATCTGCATCTTTACTGATTGGATTTATTTTTCCTGATAATTACAGACATCATCCAGATGTTTTTGGTTTTTTTTTGACAACATAACATTGTGCTACATACACGCCTTATATATATATTCCATTAAGCTTAATTTGATTTTAATAATCTTCATTCATCACATCACCAAAGTGGAAACGGGCTCTAAGTAGTTTAGTGGTTGAGGTTTAGTGGCCGGTGTATATTGACAGGAAAACAGTGGACCAGAAACTGTATATAAAGACGTGTGTAGCAGAGTGAGCTGCTCTGCCGTTGCCTTCTCGGCAGTGCTCAACTCTGCCCGACTTCATTTTGAGATGGGCGCGGAGGTGTGAGGAGCAGAGACCGACTTTCTTTAGAGGTTATGTTCTTTTTAACACAACTTCCTCTCTGCTCTGATGGTCAGTCATCAAGCATTTTCAGACACATCACTTCCTTCTGCCTGCTTAGTTGAGAGCTTTGTATGTATTCGATTTTTTTGCTATTCATGGCCACAGCATGAAAAAAGCAGGCGGTGTGCAAAAATATGACAATAATGTTTAATATCATAAGAATCATTGTGTGGCCACCAAATAAAAATCACTTGTGCTTTAAACATTTCGCAGAAACGCTCGTCTGAATTGTGTGTCTGTTCTGTTCAGTTACACAAATTCACACTTCGGAGCTTCAAAGTTCAGCCACAGTCCTTCAATAAGCAGCCAAGAGTTTAAACGCTCCCCTCAAACGACACCTCGGCAGTGGTTGTTGTGAGGGAGGTGTGTGTGTGAGTGTGTGTGTGCATCTGTGTCACTGTGCATGCACTTGCAGCCTGCCTGCATGGATGTGTTTGACTGCGCAGACAGCGTATGTGTATAAACTGGATGTATGTGGGTGCAGCTGTGCATTTACACAGGCATGTCTAAGGGCACCTCTGCATCTGTGTGTGTGTGTGTGTGTGTGTGTGTGTGCACATGTAAATGAATATGAGACATTAACTGTTATCCACAGATCCACAGGGGAAATACGTTAACAGGTTTGGATGCCATAGAGACGATTGGTAAGAAACAACAAGGAGCTCTGTGTGCGTGTGTGTGTGTTTGTTTCTGTGTTCAAGCACACGCGTGTAAACACACAACTGTGTGTGTGTGTGTCTGAGGTCCCATTGAGTCAGGGGAAGGAAAGCAGGGGGATATGAGTGTGATGGGTGGGAGGGCTGGGACGGGGACGGGGATGGGGATGGGAGGGGCTATGACTCATCCACCGCATGGGCCTCTGGCTCTCTCTCTCGCTCCCTCGTTCTCCCTGCATAGCAACCGCTGTGCAAAAGCTCATATAGGTCCATAGCAACCAGTAGTGACGGCGTAGCGGTCTATAAACACTCCATTAACAGGTCAGAGGGAGCCGGGAAATTGTCTGTGTGAACAATTTTTTGCAGAATTGTCAAGTGGTTGTGTGTAAATATGACTGATCTCATGCCATCTCTTGGAAAAAAAAAAAAAGCAACAACGACAAAAAAAAAAGAAAAAAAGAAAAAACACTGCTCTTCATGACAGCATGTAAGAAGTGGAAGGAGTTGACCACAGCAGCCAAAGAGATTTTTTTTGTTTGTTTTGTTTTTAAGGTATAGATCTATAGTCTGTGTAGATTCACATCCTGACAGAGCAGCTTAGAGAAGCTGCAGGAAAACCGTCACAGGAGTCGCATATTTAAGCCAGTTTTTAAAAACAGCAAAATCAGTTTAAGTTTAGGCTTGATTTTGAATATTTTCCACTGCTTCTCTGCTGAGATCAGGTGTTTTATTCGGAGAGAGCTCAGACTAAATACGGTCCATTGTAAAAGGAGTGCTTGATGGTAAGTTCAACTGGAGAAAATATGAAAAATTAAAACATCTGCTTGAACTGATATGAAGTTTTTGCTGCGATAACTTAAACAAATTAACTACCTCAAATAAACCAAACTGTTGCTTTAAAGAACAGAGATGAATCTGATCTCATCGCTCGTAAAACTCATCAGTAACATAAATGACTGCAATGACGTCAGGGAGTGTTTTCATGTTTTTTAAACCGATCTTTTCATTCTTTTGTTTTCATATTCACTCTAAATACCTGTCGAGCACCAAACGCAGGACAAAACTGATAAACAGAGATGAGTTTTAGCTTCATATTCTCCTAATTAGGTCCCTCAGTGTTTACTGGCGACTTTCCCTCCGTTAACTGCCAGATTGTTTCTCCTTCGTCTTCTTCTGTGTTGGCTATTCTCTTTCCAGCCTGCCTGTTGCTTATGAGAAACCAAGCCGCCCACCGTTCTCTGTAATCTTTTTCCTGTTTGGATGTCAAACCTTATTCTGCTTCTTTTCTTTTTTAACTTTGTGTGTGTGTTTCTTAAAATCGGAATGTTTGACAGAGTTCAAAACCCGGAATAACTTTTGTGTCATGTAGGGACAAAACGCTAATGAATCACACAGCCAGCATAGAAACACATCGACCTGAAACAGACCCTGCAGGGTTCAGCAGAGGGAAAATCAAAAACAAACAAACAAACAAACAAAACAAACAAACTAAAAGACAAATAATGCCACCGTCTGATGGCAGCTGAAAGCTACAGCTCATTGATAGTGACAGATGGGACAAACAGCACAGCCAGTAAGCCGTGCAGGTGATGGATGATGTTTCCCAAAAAGCCCATTTTCTCCCAAAATCAGCAGAGGAGTAAACAAGATGAAAGCGTCGGTCGGCATCGGTTGATGCTTCCTTGGCCATAAAAGGTGAATGAGGCTGCCGGCGTCGGGATTTCTGCCTGCTGTGTCGACAACATTTACTCTGACTAAGAATCACTCACACGTCAGCCGTCGCGCTATCCATTCGAAATCTTCTCGTCCTCTCCTCCCTCCATCCCGTTACAGATGTTGTTTGGAAGGCCACCCCCCCCATCTCCTCCGCACACATCCATGGCGTCCTCTCCTCTTCTTCCCACCCCCACAGATGTTGTTTGGCACATGTCTTGCTTTTTTCCCGCCATCCCCGCCCTCATCTCTTCGTTCCACCTTCTCCTCTGTTTGTCTCTCCATCTGCTCTTCTCTCCCAAGCTTCCTTACTCTCTCCTCCCATCGTTCCTTCCATCTTTTCCTCCTTTTCCACGCTGCTCACGCCAAGATGATCAAACTCTCTCTCTCTAACTTCCATACTTTCTTCCTCCATCCTCACCCCCCCTCCCCAGTTTATGCCTCTCCCAGATGTTTTCTGGACAGAGATGATATCGCCTGCAGTGATAATGAAACTGAGGAGTGTCCTGAGGGCAACAAAAAGGGACTTGTTGTTTTGGGCTGGGAGGGGTTGTGTCACAGTCATATGCTTTCAGCCCGGGTAAAAAGAGTAACACATCCTGTCACGCAAGCTGGGGAAATGTGTGTGTGTGTATGTGTGTGTTTGGAGCCCTGCATGGTTGGAAACAGCCTGTGTGAGTGTGTGGGTGTACATGTTTATACCCCGGCCTCAACTTAATTTGTGCGTTTGAAGATAATTTTCCCGAGGGTTTCAAGTGCTGCTGCTGTTTTGAGTTCTCATCCAACCACAAAATCTTGTTGTTGGGACTTTGTGTTTGAGAACCAGAAAAGAGGAAAGACAAAAAAGAGGAAGGAATGACGTGATGAAGCGCACTCAAACGCTGGAATTTAGGTTTGGGGACATCGTCATTGATGTGATATCTTGGAATGAATAAAAGTAAAATGTCCGCTTCATTTAGGTTTTAAATATCGGAATCTTTTCTCTATCACATTATTATTAAAGATCTTCAAATTAACCTTCTTTTCCTTTGCTGGTAAGCGAGACATCACTTTGGGCATGTGTCTAATTTTTTGATGTTTTATAGATTAAAAGATTGACTGAGTGATTGATACATTAATCAGCCTTGAAATGGGTGCTGACAGTCGGCAAAAAAAGAAAAAATACGAATCGACATTAAAGAACACCGAGCAGAGGCTGAAGATGTTTAAGAGCCCTCGACGGTGAGTGGATGATGTGTGTGAAGAGGAAGAGTGTTTCCTTCTCCAGATACATCTGGGAAGTTTTTTAATGGATGACGGCTGAACAAAAACTGCTTTGATGAACTACACCCGGATCCATTTACAGAAACCTCAAAGAAATAGTCCCGCGGCAGATGAACGCCGGGTTTCACGGCTCAGATCTGGCCCTTTGGCATTTTGGGAGATGCACCGTTTTTGGAAAGATGTTAACGGTGGCCGCTGGTTAGCTTTCCTGAGTTTACCTTTGCATAAAGACCAGCTGATCTTTAATATCACTACATAATCCTAAAAAACTAAACTGGTGAATATCATTTTATGCGTTTCTGCAAAGACCAAACAAACTGGGGTTTTTCTGAAGGTTAGGTTAAGCTAACTAACTGCTAAGATGCAGCCAGAAATTTTAAAGTTAAGGAGACCTGAGAGTCAATTTTATCTCCCAAATGAGAAGAAGAAGAAGAAGACAGTGCCTGAAACAACGCGCCAAATGAAGGGAAAAGTATTGTTGTCATTTTCTTTTAGGTTTGTCAATATGAAAGTCCACGTTAGAGTCAACGATGTTACACTTTTATTTATCGCAGCTGCCACAAAACGGGAGGTTATTTCCTGTTAGCTTAGCGATGTTGCTAACAGAAGCATCTTTGAAAATAAGGCTTCTTTTAAATCTGCAACTGGTGGGATTTACAGACCGGGTGAGAGATATTTCCCTCCTGAAAAGATATTAAGGACGTATTACAACAATCGCCATGACAACAATGATTACTCATCCCCAATCAAGTGAAACAACAATGAATAGCATCTAATCAGGCTCAAAGCTCTGAAGGTGTGATTATGCACAATGCTGCAGCTTCACTATCTTTATGCAAACCATCGCTCTCTCTCTCTCTCTCTCTCTCTCTCAAAGTGCTCTGGGCAGAATGATTAATTTGAGACGATTGATTCCTTGAGAATGTGGCAGGGATTGAAAGAGAGAGAGAGAAAGAAGGGAGGAAGGAGGATCCAGTATTCAGAGTGGCGCCTCGCTGCAGCTCTCTCGCCTCCGGTCCTTCGTTTGAGGAAAAGCCAATGGGTGCAGAGTTTGGATCCACCAAATCACATCCATCCATACATCCATCCCACTACCTCTTCCTCCACCTCCTCTACTTCATCCTTCACTTTTCTTCCTCCCCCTTCTCCTCCTCGTGGCCTCTGCTGTCTAAAATATCTGAATATTCAACAAATGTCTGATCATTTCACAATAAGCTGGAAAGAACTGAGGGCAGAAAGAAATAAAGAGTGAAGAAGGGAGGGAGGTTGAAGCGCACAGTACAGAAAACAAAAACAAAAATATTTACCCCTCCTATAGTTCATAAACTATTTAGTTCCATAAATATCTTGAAACCAAGAGGCCAGCCTTCGGCTGTGTCTCTGTACAACCTCAAAAACACTTTCTAATTCAACGGCGGTGGAAAATTTGCAGAATAATTCTCATCTAATATCACAAGGAGCATATTAAAGCGCCGGCTTCTTCCGCTGTGAAGGCAGAACGATGAGTTTATTTTAAAAAAGCAGCAGCAGCCAAAAAAAAAAAAAGTTTTTTGGTGAAATTATATTTTCAATCACTCGACAAGAACCAAATTGGCAACTGAAAGAAGTTTGTGTCCTTCAATTTTAAATTCTGGCATCATCATCATTTGACTGCTTTACCAACAAACTGAAAAAAAAAAAAGCAACAACAAAAACACAAAACATAACACGAACAACAAAACGTGTCGGTAATAATGACCATAAGACAAATAATTTGTACAATTAGTAAAAAATTACTAGAATTTAATGTTAATAGTTCATCAGACTGAGTTTTACCTTTTAAAACACTGATAGTAGTTATAATATTATGGCTGTAACGTGTTTTTGATGATGGAACACGCACGTTCTGAGGCCACACGCTTGTTTTCTTCGAGCCCGTAATATTGCCTGTTTCCACGGCTCAAGTCTGGAACATATACTCTACAAATATCCTACTCTCCAAACAAGAGCGAATATTTATCCGTCCCAGTAAAGTCACGAAGAAAAACAGGAAGGAAAAAAAAAAAAAAGCAACACAGGTTTAACCGTTAAATCAAATAAATTCCTGTGAAAATCGAATTACCTTTTGTTTCATTTCCTGATATTAAAGTCTAAACCTTCTATGGAAGTCTTCTCCAGGCTGTCAGGAATTAGATAAATGAAATGGTTTTTTTATTTTTATTTTTTTATTTACTTATCTATTCATCCACTTGTACACATTTGAATAGCCCGAGTCTAAAAATACTGCCATCAGCCTGAATTGTGTAAGTGCAGAATGACGACTGGCACTCTGCAGCAGCGCCACAGAGTCACGGCCCAAAAGGCTGCTGTCTCTGCTGTGAAGACGAGCGTTTCTGAACAGCACACCCGTAACTACAGACCGTGTCTGTGTGACTGTCGTGTCCTTCACTGTTATAGAATTACTGTAGAAATGTTCTGACATCTGTTCTGGATCTTTATACTTTAGAAATACCGTTACAAAGAGAACCCAGCAGAGAGAGAGAAGTGACGCACACAGACACACACATAAATACATTATATGACCGAAACGCGTCAATGGGAAACCTGAGCTGTTTTTTGCGTGTGTCACCTGCGTGTCAGCAGCAGACTCGCCGGAGGCCATTTTGTGTCCACATGCTGCTGTCACTGCACTGACCCGGACTCGGAGAGGCTTCAGGAAACTGCTGAATCGTTTCACTTTATTCTGACTCAACTCGTGCGCTACCAGAACCTGCAGCGAGGGGGTGGGGGATCTCCTCGTGCCCCCCACAAGACAGCGTTCTCAGTAACATCCAACACAGCACATCGAGCTAAACTGCACCAGTGCTCTGGTTACCATCCAAGTAAAGTCGACATTGTATTTGTTTAGAAAAGATCATTTTCTGAACTAAAACCAACATTTAACAAAGCTGGTTTGAGCAAAAAGAAAAAATCTTTAAGAATGCGTGTGTATAAAATGAAGTGAATGAAGTTTCCCTCCACGCTCTCTGATTGATTGTTGTCAACCTGCCAGATTCGGAGTCCGACTTCAGATTTCATTCTATGTGACATTTCCAAAATTGGATGCAAATAGAATATTTTTAGTATGCTCAAAATAAAAACTGTCAATCACTCCTTGCTCAAAACACGTAACAGGTGAAAGGTCAGTCTGAATTAACACTTGAGTTTTCAAAATTAAGGTTCAGTTTACTCTTTAGTGCAGCAGGTTATTTGAAAACGTTGTTTGCTTTTTCTAACTTTAACAAACGGTAATAATGGATGAGCATACAAGCCGTGTGTGTTTTTCCGCCACGCAAAACCACCTGCCCAGTACAGGCACAGTCTTTTACTGGGTCATTTAGCAGCCACAATGGATCAATAAAGTGTTTAAAAGTGTCAGTAGCTGATTCACTCTGCAGCTGCCTACTGTATGTCTGTCCGTGAATCTCCACCATCAGTCCTGCACGGCCACAAGCGGAGAGGCAACTTCAAAGTTCGCAGTTATAATTCTCTTTGGTGCATCCAGAGTTTGGCTTCTTTCTAACGACACGGTTCACGTCACATAAAATTATCTGGAGTTGTTTCGTGCTCAGAAGGGACTTTTTAATTCCTGCTGTATATGTAGATTAAACTATCAGAACTACACCTGAGATCACCGTGCATGCCCAAAAGGCCACGCCACAGTAACTGTTTTGTAGAAGGACATCTGAAAATCAATTCTTGCAAAGTATGAAATCTGAATAATGGTCCTTTTTAATCTGTTCAGGCTCAATTGCTGGCATGAATATTGGGATTAATTCAGGGAAACACTCATGTGCTGATTATAGTGATCATTATCTACTTGCCCTCCCCCCTCTTCAGGTGTTAACCACCGGAGGTGTCACCCTGCTGAGAGGCCAGGCAGCGAGTCTTGACAGTCGCAACTGGACAGCAAACCTGACACGCTAACCACAACGAAGCTATGATTTACAGACCAACACCTCACATCCTGAATAGAGATGTTACAATTTGCAGTCGCATGCAGAATTCTTGGCAGATACTTAAATTTAGAGTAGCTCCCTAAACACCTCACATGCTGGCTTGTTGGTAGATGCTACAATTTACTGATGTACGCTAAATGTCTCACACTAGAACTATTAGTCGATGCCACAATTTCCAGGTGTCCTCTGAATGCTTCACATAGTTGATGCTTGCACATCATCAGCACCCTATTTGTTGTGTGTGTGTTGGGGGGGGGTAGTTGTACTGCACTCTTTGGAGGTTCAAGGGGGTTTATAGTTGTATGAGGGGCCATCAGGGGCCCCTTTGCATGTGGGAACATGACACATTCACCTGGTTCTCTTTGTGGATGTCAAAAAAAAGCTTTCTGGAGAAAAATGATGGTATGATGGCAGCGACATTAATGATAGAAAAAGGTCAACTTGGCGATCTTACATCACAAACCTGCTTCTACACAATTTATGGTTCTGTCACTACCAAACAACGATTATTCCTGCAGGACCAACATGCAAGGAAAAAGATTGTTTGGAGCAAAAAATAACATCAAATAGCCGTCCTCTGTGTTGCCACACTCTTCTGTTTGTACCTACAGTATGTCTGCAGTAAGTGTCACTTTGAATCTGCTCAGAAAGACACATATACTGAAATGCCAGAAGCCATTTTTATACAGGCTGACGTGGAGACATCGCTGTGCATGGATTCTTGTGTGGACGCTCATTCACATCATGCTCCTCCTGTCCCGATGATTTCTGACCTGTTTGGTGTTTGTCTCTCTAAAATGACAGAATGAGACGTGCGTCTTCTCTACTGACTTATTTAAGTGCCTGATATGTTTAGACATAGAAAGGACAATAAGGTTTAACCCCCTATGATGAAAATTAAATTACACTTAATGTGCTAGTTTGATGTTTTATTTTAATAATATAAGACATATCAAGTGAAGTAAGCAGTCAAGGCGTGGCTATTTTCATCTTGGAGCTTTGATGACTCCATGATGGTCTCATACTTACGTTAACACAACTAAGAATCCAGTCCTGGAAACTTTCTGTGATAAAAGGGGGAAAAAAAAACCCCACACTGTGTCAGCCTCTACTAGTTACAAGCTACCACAAAACACAACCGACCAACACTTCCTGTTCTTCTCATCAGGTCTGACTCAGACTCCAGCATGTTGCTGAATCTCTCTGATGTTTCCCTCATTCATCATCTTGATTATCTCTGTTTCGCCTGCCAGTTTCAGACTTTTCAAAGATGTAGTTCTGCTTAATTTTCCTGTTTTTTTTTCACACTTTTTATGTGTAAAAACTGTTTAAAAATCATTACAAAGTATCTCTACATAATCTAAAACATGTCTGGGGAGGAACTTTGAGAGAGTTTTTATTGTTTTGACCCCTCAGATTTACCTGGCAGGCCACGGTGACCCCAATCCTTCGCATTGCACCCATTTAGCATCGCACTGGCATGACGCCATAAAAAGGGATGATTTTCTGCAGCAGAAGCATTTTATTTCTTCCACATGTTCCCTTTCCTTTTCCAAACCTGGCACCTTCTTTAACTACAATGCAACGTTGACTGGCAGAAGTCCAGAGCTCTGAGTGCGTTACGCTAGTAGCTGCTAATGGAGTCTCGAGCGGCTAACACAACTTCCCCTTTTCAAGTTTCAGGATGGAATAATCAATTCTACATTTAATATTCGACGTAAAGAAAAACGACCACAATTGTTATTTACAAGTTTAACAAACGGCTGATCTGCTTTGTGTGACGGCGGTTTGATCAGATTTGACTGACAGTAACCGAACAACTCGCTAACAGTCATTAGACTGTGCTTCAAATATTATCACATCCTAATTGGCGCTCATGCAATCAAAGAAACGTCTCATTAGACAAAAACTAAACACTGACCACGAACGCACACGCATTTCTATTAGTTACATACATACAGCAACATCCTAACAAGTGCAAGTGCACACAAATACACACACACACACGCCTCGCAGTGCATAAACACACAGATGATTTACTGCAGACCACCAGCCATAAAACGTAGACACCAGAGTTCATCATAGTCTGCTTAATGCTGCACCATTATCATTAACGTGAGGTAGCCACATCTGGCGTGTAGCTGTAAACTCATTCCACTGACCATAAAACCCGATGATGATGAATCATAACGCAGCACCTCGCTGCCTCTCTCTTTGCTTCATGAAGACATCTGGATGCCCTTCTCACACCCACCGACTGCCCTGTCGCGGGCCCGAACATCGACCAGCGCTTCCACCGCTCCGGCGGTTATGACACATTTAGTGACACACTCGTGCGCATCAACTCTAACAACCAAACGAATGGCGTCTGGCTTTACTTTCCACTGAGCTGGGTGGTGGACTACACTCACAGCTTCTACTACTTTGTACGCATGAGTATCGAAAAAGAACTTGAAATGTAAAGTGGAACTGCATGAGCCGAAATCTATCCTCAGAAAATGGCCCCATCCAGCTAACCATTTTTATTTTACAGACAAATACATAAAGCTGATCATCAGGTAACATTGGCCTTATCTATTTCTTAAACGTGAAACATCACTTGACCTTTGAGGACGACAAGTTTCAGTTTTCACCTCAGGGCTTTGACCTCTTTGGTGACCGGCGGAGGGACGGTCGTGTTCTAGTAATAATAATTATAATAATAATAATACATTTTATTTATAAGTATCTTTCAGGACACTGTACAAAAACATTAATAAATAAAATCAACATACCATCAAAGAAATGGTCGATAGCGGAATTGCAGTCACGGTGAGTAGGCAATCTTAAACAGGCACACAACCTGAACTTTCTATTTATTTCATCACAGTTAGACGATAAAGTGAAGGCTTCTATTATCTTACAATTTGTTTGTATGCGTGCATAGATGTGTTTGTGTCCTGTGACATGTACGTGTGTGTGTGTGTGTGTGTGCGCCTAGTGTCATGTGCCTTTACGTGAAACATTGGCCCATTGACTAACTGATATGTATTAGAGGGGGGTGGGTAAAATTAACAGACCCCAGCACGCACACACACTACGTTGACGACTCATGTAGCTTTCAGATGACAGCATTGTTACTCCATCAGTTTGACCGTATGTTGACACTTACACAAACTCCACAATAGAGCAGCAGCGGCGGCGGCGGCTTTAGCCTGCGTTCACACTGAGAGCAGTCGATTCGTCACCGTGGCGCTGACTGGTCGTGGGCGGGGCCACTGGCTCTGATTAACAAAAGGACCCTTTACACAAATGTGGCTGAGGTGTAGGCCTCCATCTGTATTTGACTCGACACCAGCTGGTGTTGGTCTTGGGTTTTTTTTGTTTTTTTTTTTGTGACATGAAAAAATGACCAACATGTAGAAACACACACACACACACACACACTGAGCCCTCTGGTCATTCCCTTTGGTTCCTGATGTCTGTGGGATTAGGGAGCAGTCGGCCTGTCAGCACCTCTCCCACCAGGCGTTAAACAGACTGTGTGGAGGTGCCAACAGCTCCCTGCTTCACCAACTCAGCCCACTATACTGTAAAAAGAAGAGCGCGGCACACTGATACTACTGTAAAAACACCGGCCTCCACCGTGAAACGCAGCACATGACATGTTCCAACTACACTGTGAATAAATCGGAGAAGTCACGGGATAATAAAGGGACTCACTTCTTATCCTCTCCAACTTTTCTTTTTCCTTCTACCGGACACTTTATCTCATAAAAAAATCCTCAAAATCAAACAATCGGAGAAAGAAGAAAAAACAGCTAATTTACTATATTTTATTATTTGGATTCAAATTTTGCTCTGAAGCAAAAACAGAAAACTGAAGCCAATGCAGCAAAGCCTAAAACGTTCATGCTATATACTGACCAAATTAAATTACAAGAGACGCTGAATGGTGACCTGCTGTCACAACAGAGCCGCATAACCAAAGATGGGAGAGGGTGTGAAGGTTTAAGAGGGATTATAGTAAACAGTCATAATACGGCCAACACCTCTCTGTCACACCGCAGACCGCCAACAGCTCTGTCCTGCTGCATAACCCTGTTAGTGAGACACTTGTGCATCTGCGGCAGGACAAACACACTCCTGGACACGTCTCCAAAAGCAATTTAAAGATTAACACCGGCAGCTTTCAAGAACAACATGCACACACACACACACACACACACACACACGAATACACACAACAGATAATACTAATTAAGATTTGGTGACCATCAGCAGGAAAATATACATTAACAGAACCATTTTATATGAGGTCAGATCATCTTTATAAGTGTATTAGATTCAGCATTTTTCATCCATCGTCTTAACTTTTGCATTATTTGCTATTTCTTTTCAGTTTGTTGTCGTTATCTTTTTTGTCAGACTATAGACCGCCTTTTTAAAATTTCAATTAGATTCAAATTTAAAACCCTCAATGGGGACAAGAGTTAAAAATTAGCAACTTGCATTGTCCCTTTTAAATAACCCATTACAATAAATAATAATATATTTTGTTTATTTTATAATGGACTCCTTTAAAGTTATTAAAAGCGTTTGGGACACACCATCCATGTTTCTAACACCAGTCAGGACACGACTGTAGCGTATTCTATCATATTGATCTGCTGATAAACACAAGAAAAGGCTTTGAAACAGTTTTAAATATACACGGCGGATAGAGTCAGCCTTCTCCTCAAAAGTGGAGCTCAAGGAGTTTGTCTCCTTTGGAATGGAAACACTAAAACATATACAACTCCTGTAGGACAGAAGAAATTTTTTTTTTTTTAAACTTAATGATATATAACAGCATCAGAGTCATATTTTCTCCAACATTTGCCTCAAGTATGTAGTTTAGTGCTTCCTAGTTACCACTGAGGGAGTTGACTCGAAAGCACGATCTTCCGAGTTTTTTGTGTTAATAATAGAACATTCTTATGAATGTTTTACCGGCACCTGGATCCGGATCATTTTACATCCAGTAGGAGTGGTAAACAATCGTCGTGCAACACATTCTGCTCAGCTCAGATGCAAGTTGTCACGTTTCTTTATATTTAACGTGTTGGAAATGCCCCACGCGTGTTAACTCAGTATGTCATTGTGTCTCTGCTACACCTGTACCTCTGTATGTGCCTGTTTGTGTGTGTGTGATTATGTCCCTCCCATGGTGCAGGGGGAGTGTGTGTCAGTCCCAGGTGGTGTGTGCGAGTGCTTGTAAACAGTCTCTCTGATTGAGAGGCCGTGATGGCTGACAGGCGGCCTTGTGCTGTTCATTAGAGCTGCTGAATCGCCATAGTTACGCAGCCTCGTGCGGCCGTTGGGTACCAGGTCCCGGCACGAGAGGAGAGCTGCTGCAAATAAAAGGGGGGGGGGGCTGCATTAATTAGTTAATGAGATATTTAACCACCAGCAGAATAAAAAATTATGTATATGCACTGCAAAAACATACCTACTAAAAAAGTTAAATCACGTGTTCGAAGATTAAAATCGGTGTTCGCTACACCAAATGATGTAGAAGTGTGTTATCTGACACAACACACACACACAAAAATAAAAACTTAACACAAACACAACGAGGCAGCAGACAGAGCAGCATTTAGACCCGTCACAGAACGGCCGGCTGGCCGAGACATGTGTGCCATCATTGATCTATGTTCTGTGAAACATTTCAAGGTGAATATTTCTCCCAGTCAGCCGGAGCCACCTCACAATCGACCGACTCGAAATGAGCTAAATAATGAATAATGGATCTGTAAGCACGCGCCGGGTCGACGGTGTGCTGTTCGCTCTTCAATTTGTGATTAAAAACTGGACAAATGTAAAAGAAACACTGAAGAAATTAAACATATCCACCCCGAATCAAGGAGTTTTTGGTCCACCCCGAGGTTACCATTTCACAACTTTCAAGGGAGCATTGCTGTTCATTTCATGCACACACACACACCTCAGCAGGCTCATGATAGCAAAATCATTAACTTGGTGCTATAATCCGTATTTTTCATTGTAAATAGTGATGCAGGCCACACAGACATGTTGAATGTATGGCGACAAATACAAAAATGCACCAGTGTGTGTATTTTGTAACCTAATTATCTCACACTTATTCATCTCATTCCATTATTTCCATCCTCTCCACCAGACTGGATGAAATTTACCCGACTTTAAACCAATAAAAGGAATAAAATGGCCCAAAAAATGACTTTGCACTAAATAAAAACATGAAATTGAGGCTCTAACAGTTGAGGGAACATCATAATTTCCTCTCTAATTAGGAGATGAATCATCACATTGATAGCCTAAACAGTTTGTTTTTTTTATCTGTACTTGACAAACACAAGCAGACACACACGTACATGTAATACGGCAGGACGTATAAAACCAGAAACAGAGCACCATCTGCAACCATCAACTTTAGACCTCATCGATGATAAACATGCTTCCCTCAGAGCTGGATGACGCTGTTTGTAACAGTTGAGAATTTAAGAGATTTTAAGGATTTAAAATGTGATCCGAAGCCCAAAGGTCATGTTTTCCAAACGAGGGAGGACTTTGTGTTTTGTCATTCCAGACCGCTGCTGCTGAGATGGAGATGATTAAAGCTGTCGAGGTTCAAAGGTTTCCGACGTCTTCGGTAACAAAATGATTTTGAGGGGGATGAAAGCTAAAAATCGAACGATGGCACAAAACGCACACACTCAGACACTCACACCTCATTCCTGGAAACATATCTCCTGTCACACACACACACACACACACACACACCTCGCTCGCTCTCCAACCCGCCATGATGGAGATTAATAGCTGCATTTAAAGCATGCTGAGCTCCACCTGTCAAGGCCGGGGGGCCCCCGGGGCAGCTCCAGTCTGTGCCTAGGATACAGGAGACCATCCTGGGGCAAGATCCATCATGGAGGTTCACCTCCGGAGCCAGCCTCCACAGCTGGACCGCCGACACGGGGCCATCCGTCCAGGATGACAGGCACACTGAGCGAATCCAACCGGAGCAGACTCGATAGCTGCTGGATGGAAGAGGAGGGCGGGGACCTGGGAGGGGTGTGTGATGGCTGGATATCAGGAGGCCGAGAGGTGTGTGCATTTTTAGGCCTCTGCATCATCATTAACACAAACACACGTTGACATCAGTTAATCGTGCATGTGTGCATGATGCTTATTGGGAAATGTGGAATAGAGTTAAATGTCCTCTTAGGATATTTTCTTCTTTGCTTTGTATGAGCCTCACAGACATAAAACTACTCTTTTCATGTTCACTATAACACCAACATTGTGCGTCACGACACAAGCGTCAGAACAATTTCCACCTGTCTATGTCAACCAGACTGGGTGTGCAAATTTGGAGCAGCGTCTTTCATCACACACACAAACAGCTAAAACCGGTTGCTCGTACCAAAATCTCTGCGCAAGACCGTCTACAACATTTTCAAAGTCATGAAAATAAGTGAAAGGGAAGAAATGGGAAAGCTCTTCATTTAGAGGTTAGTGTAAGATAACAACTCAGAGGTCAAAGAATAATGTTTCTGCAGCAATCAGCCGGCCGCCAAGACGTCTTCTGAGATACATCCTGAATATAAATGTTCACTCTTCGGCTCGATCGTACAGTAAAACCAGAATCATTTATGAAAAAACACAATTACCACCTAGCTGTCGATCACAGACTCCGACCAGTCAGGTTGAAGGGGAATATGGTCCCGATCTCCCCGTCTGTTGCTCAGTTATGTAACAATAAGGGCGAAAACATTATGATGCCACGCTGAAGTTGACCTTTGACCCTTTTGGATATAAAACACCATCTGACCATTCATTTTATCTCCCGAGACATTTGTGTTAAAATTGCGTCATAATTAGTGTGTGAATTCTTCAATTATGGCTAAAAAAGTGAGGTCACATTGACTTCGACCTTTGACCTCAGGTCAACAGATTCAGATCAGCCCAACCACATGAATGTTTTGAAGAAATTCCCCCAAAGTCATTCCTGAGGTATCGGGTTCTGGAGGTCGGGACAGAGCTGAAATGCTTCCGGTCTCAGCGGCGGCTGTCGCGGACGCACAAAGACGAAAAAGTAATGAAACCAAATACTTTTTACTCTCATCAATATCATCAAAAAGTCCATTAAACGCCGACTCACAGACACTGCCAACCAGTGAAGCAAGCCATTTAATAATAAAACAAAAATGTAAACGTGGCACGGCAGCATTTAACGTATGGCTGTGGTAAAATCAGTCAGAAACCAGTGTGTGTGTTTCAGTAGGCAGTGCGAGAGCCAGCGATAGCCTGTTACTGCAAAAAGTCTTCGGCTTCATACGACAGGAGGAAAAATAACCAAGTGGAATTTCCATTTAAATAAGTTATGAAGCTGAAAATAGTTTCAAATAGGTTTTTGCGTTGCTTTGTGGAGAAGAGTCTCCAGGAGTTGGGCGGTTGCAGCACGTTGATGGCTGAGGTTTGACAGCTGCCCCGACCTGTCAGTCACTTCTATTACAGTATCTACAACAGCACGCCCACAGAGCGCCGCTGGATGCTGACTGTTTGCCAGCCTCAGTGCAGAGGCAGAACAATGACTCTCATTTCCTTACCCAGCACTCCTCCATCATGCATCATACATATTTTAGCATTTTTATTAAGGGGCTACATCTTTAGTCTGTGCTGCCTGTGCTTACTCTATGTTAGTAAAGGTTAAGGTGTGCTGCACTTAAAAAAATTCACTTTTCTACACTAAATAAATTGAGTACCATCAGAGGAGTAATGGCAAAAGTAAAAGTAAAAAAATAAGTGCATCTTCTCTATCCTAAATATTGTAGTCTTAACACATTGTTCTACCAATAAGGTTTAAAAAAAACTGTTAAATAAACTCAGAAAATAAAAATTACAATCCCATTGAGCTCTTACAAATGTGGTCAGCTGACCAAGAGAATATGAACCCATCAAACGAGAAATGAAGCGATTATTTGTCTCTAAAATTGGCAATCTGCCGTTCAGGCTTTAATTTGAATTATTTCATGTTTATTATTATTTTTTTTAATCATCATTTCATTTGTCTGTATTTTCATCACCAGTTTTCAGATTCAGATGACTTTTGAATAAATCTGCTCATCAAGTAAAGTAACAGAGCCTCGGATAAACCACCAGTGTGTGTGTGTGTGTTGGTTTTGTTGTTGTTGTTGTTTTTGCCATCAGATGTCATTTCTCTATTTCCCATTCTCACCTCCAGTTTGTCTGACCGGCACTTGATATGAAAGATCACGATTCTTCTTTCGAACCAGATTACTTGAGGAATCAGATTACATATCGCTTGTACCCCCCGATTCATTAAACCCTTAACAGGAGCTTTAGATAAAAAGGTGGTCTTTTTTCCTTCCTTTGTGTAAACGGATTATTTTTGTAATCTATATTCCATGTAATTAGTTACTGGCTATCCCGGCGTATCGCTGGCTGGGGCTTTAGATAAAGAGGCCGCGTGGAGAGGCTCTGTTGACGATCAGCACAGCAAAGCTAAAGGAGCTGATGGCTATTAGCATAATTAATGTCATCGCCGTAGTGCACTCCAATTCTGAGAGGGCCGGCCTCACACACACACACACACACACACACACCATCACATTTGTATACACGTCTGAGCATGAGAGCAGAAACATAATCAAATCTGCTCCATTGAGCTCGATGCTCAACATTAAACTGTCATGTGTGATCTTTCGACGTGACGCTCGCATGTCACTTTGACGACGGAGGCCCGACAGTCAGTCAGCCGCTGTTATCTGAATATAATGTACATCGTGTCCCGAGCATTAAAATAAAAGCATGCACCGTGACGTATTATGTTAAAAGCCGGGGCAAAATAGGTTGGATAGAACGTAGGCCTGCGTGTTAAAGATAGCACAGGATGCCTGAGGGGGTGTGACAGCAAACCAGGGCTGCCTGCTCTTTCTCTCCCTTGTTCTTTTTTTTTTTTTCCTCCCTTTTTCTTTCTCAACACCTCCCAATTTCCTTCCTTTCCTCTGTCTCCTCTCTCTGCACCACGCAGCTATAGAGAAACTGTAGCTCTGAAGGCGAAGCGCACGGAGCGAGCTGGATCCCTCTCAGATTCCTCTCTGCTCTTGACCATTTAAAATCCTCGCTGCCAAGGACAGCGAGCGAGCTTAGAGTGTGAAAAGTAAAGCCACTTAGCGAGGAAAATAAGCATATCACATGGAGTGAGTTGGCGTGGCTGCGTTCACGTCGAACAACACCTCTGCCAAGATTTTGTGTCTTTCTGTCTTGAGGAAAGAAAAAAAAAAAGAAGAAACACGTTTTTTTTTCCTCAAACTCACGACCAGCCGGCGCCCGAGCGGCTCCAAAAAGTTGCTGCGGCGGTGAATTTATTCCCACGACCTTGCCTTTGATATAACGACATAATGCGGGTCACATGGGCAATCGCAGGTACACTAACTTTTATCGCACCTGCATCGAATTAGCCCATTCTCAGCAGAGCTTGAATAAGCGGTGATGCGGAACCCGCTGCTCGCCGTTTTTCTACTGAGATCATTTCAGATGAATCATTGAGGAAAAGAGAGCGTTTGTGCAGCCGGATGGAAAGAACAAGTAGCACACAAAGTCCACAACGAGAGCACAACCCTGTTCTCTTTCCATGAGCCGAACAAAAAGTCGACATTTTCTTTTTCTGTTTTCTTTCTCATAGAAGAAGACTGAGCTGTAGTTCTTTTTTGCTGGATGAGAGCAGATAAATATTGGTTTTATATTCATCTTATTGCGGAGGTCATATGTACAGACGTCATGTGTTTGTGATGATCGACATTTATTTTCTACAACTACTGAGCGTCAAAACATCACAACCTGTTCTCACTCGTGCTAGTTTCAAGTATCGCATTGGTTGCAGCGCTCCTCCCCAACTCATACGACAGATGTGGAGGCGACAGCTGAAATATCCAGCTGAGAATGCTTTCCCGCTCCAGGGCTTCTGAAAACTCTTCCTTATCTATCGCAGTTTACACCAACAAAGGTCTCTGAAGGTCATCCATAATTCATCAACTCAGCTCACACCTTGTAGGTTTGTTCTAATTTACACCTCACAAATGTTCTTATTTGCATAAATAATCTACATTTGTGTGTCAGAGTTGGGCGATGTGGACCTGTAGACAGTTTTGTTTTTTTTCCTTTCCATTTCTGTAGCTCAGACAAAAGGGACAAGCAGAGACAACCCTATGTCAAGCATGACCTTTTGACCCCATAAAGGGTCATCGGCTTGGGATGTCACCAGGGGCGAGGCCATGAGAAGCTCGGGAAGCTTTAAGAAAAATGTAAAAATCAATTTTAAAACTGATGGAACGAGGTCCTGTCTTCTTCTAATCCCGCCCTAAAACATTACTCGCACAGTAACTAGCGTTCTGTGGAAAAACAAGTCGTGCTATTAAGTTGTGATCGTCTGATGACATCAAACCTGACTATGTTGTATCCTGACTTACGGCCCGAACGGGTCAAACGTGAACGACACGGTGAGCTAGGAAAATAAATAATAATAAATGGCAGTTAAAACGACACATTCTTCAAAGAAAATCTATGATGGACAAAATGTGTTTGACAGATTCATGTGAGAGAGAAGCAGCACAAGACAGAATGCTTCAATCTGTTCAAGAGTAGTAGCCTTATATTAAAAATTGAGTTAGCGACTGTAACAGAATAAGTAATGAAGCAGAGGAAGGAGGCCAAGATTTAGTACTTAGCTGAGTAAATGGCCCTTTTTTTTCCCACAGCTGTGAAGTGAAGGATTACTGAACGCACTGATGTAATTTGAGATTTACAGCTGTCTGTCTGTTGCAATGTCTCAACTTCACCTCCACATCAAACGCTGTGGCGTTCAGGATCAGAGAATAGTTTAAAAACCTGCCTCCAATCAGGGACAACGAAGCGTGAACGCAGGTTTGATGCCAGCATAAGACCACACAGTTTGTTTGTCGTGCATGACATGGTGCCGTAAATTCTTACGTTTTGGATGGGAGAGTCCGACGCCGACCGATCATCGCGTGCTGTCGTGAGGAGCACATTCGAGAGCATACGTCGTCCAGGAGGCGGGACAAGCAGTTGTCAATCATTGCAACCGCTTCCGCAAAGACAATAAAAAAGAAGTGGCTGCGGATTCGTTCCTGGATGGCGCGCGGGGGGCACGCGGGGGGCACGCAGGGGGCGATCTATCGTAAAGACGCACCTTAAGTTATTAACAAATTTTTCAAAACAACATCTTGTCAGAAACAGCAGTGGATGGAGGAAAACATCAAAAAATTCTGACGTGCTAGACCTCCTGTGTTGCCGTGGTGATCACTGATCTTTGATTACATCACACTACAAGAGGTGAAGACGCTTGTTCGTCGGCCCCAAAATCAAAATGGTGCTAAATTCCTGTGTCATCCGATCCTGGCATAAATCGTCCCCTGATATGAACTAAAATATCTGATTCAGAGATGACCGAGAAAGAGTCACGACTTCACGACGTTAATCTGAGAGAGACAGGAGGCGTGGCCGCTGCTCAGTTCAGATGAGTGAACTGACACTAGTTCTCACTGATTAAAGTGCAGAATTTAAATTCAGGTTCTGCATAAGGTTAGACAAAAAAAAGGACAGTGCTCAGAATCCGAGGAAGATAACGTCTCAAATCAGACCTGAATTTGGCGTCGATGGTTGACGTCACAATCACACAAACACACGCCGCGACTTTGACCGTGAAAGAGTTTCATCATTCTTCGTCAAACATGTTAACTGGATATTCGGTTTCACTTCGAGGTTTTTAAAATCTTACTCCATTTAACACGACTGCAGCATTAGCACACAGTGAGGTCGTCTTTCTCTAACGTTATGAAGAAGACAACATGAATCATTCGAGAAATCCTGCAAAAGCACAAAATCTGTGTCATCATCATCATCATCAGCTGCAGCAGCAGCAGCAGCACATGGCCTTGTCCTGTGAATCAGGTGAATCTGGGGCAGGCGATTGTGTGATTCAGGAGGAAGATGGATCACACATGCACTGTTTAAGTGTGTGTCGCTCCTGTTGTGTCTGTATGCCTTTGGATTTTAGACTTGGGGAGATGTTTGTCCTCTCTGAAGCCTCGAAGTTTAAACCTGAGGTGGGGATTTTAAAATAGGCCACTAGGTTGAAGTTAAGACAGTTAGATATTTGAAGACGGGCTCGGATCACAAGATCCTGACAGAGTTTCCAATTTTCTTTTCACAGTTTTTCTTTGACAAAACATTAACATGACACACACTACATGTTTCGATTTTGCCTTTTCTCCAGGAATGAAATTTCATTTTGGAAGACTTGAGTCCTCTGGGGGCAAAGTCTCAGCTCCCTGAGAAACAATTTCTCATCTTTTTACAGTCAACATTTTAAAATGTACTTTGGACTTCCAGGTTTTAACTCAAGCATTTAAAACAAACAAGAAAATAAGAAAGCTTCACCTCTAAACTGCCCACACAACCAGATTTGGGGGAGCCTTCCTCCTCTTTAATGACAAATTGCAGTATTCAGTCAAATATGGTATAGTCAGAGTCCGACTGTTTAAAAAAAAAAAAAAATCACCTTTTCAGTTAGGAATAAACACACTTCTTCTGTTCATTGTGTTGGGGGATTTTCCAAATATACCCCAATTCACACATACAACAAGAAAGATGCAACAGGCACGGCTGTTTGTATTCAGGCGGTAAAACGACTGCTTCCGTTGGCTTCGGTTCCATTTCCACAAAGACTTTCACAGGTTAGCTAATGTTGCGAGGCCTAGCAAGTGAAATCAAGATAGACTTCAAAAATCTGAAATCGATGCCGTTCTGCTGGTTATTCGATCCGAATGCACCTGCTGGGGAAAATCAAATGTGGGTCTTGTGCTTATCTGCCTGTCAGTGATGATAACCAAGAAAAGTTTTATCCGTGTTTGACAGCAATTGCAGGCGTCCAGCAGGACTTTTCACGGGGCAGCTGAATGCCTGTACGAGGGGGCAGCCATGACAGAACAAACTGACAAACAAAACCCTGGACAGGGAGGCCACCAAAAGGGACCGCTGGGTAGAAACTAGGTCCAGATCACCTCTCATGGAAGGAAGAAGCTGTATTTTGTCACTCACCATTAAGGTAAGCCCTCCTACACTTTGCTAAGTGGAATGAAATGAAGGAGGTTTGGGATTTGTGAAGGGAGGGAATGATTTTAAAAATAAAAGATGCACAAAAACAAACAGAAAAGACTTGTAATGTTTTGCAAAAAGGAAAATGACGTCAGAAGTTGTGGAGATCGATAGATAGATTTTTGTAGGTTAGACTGAGTGAGTGTTTGCATGTGTGGAAATGGATGCTGAGTACATACAGAATAGTGTGGGCATGTGAGCATATGTGTAGGCATGTGAGTGCGAATGCAGGACTGTGTGTGTGTGTGTGTGGGGGGGGGGGGCACGAAGGAATCGATGCCTGAGCGGAGTCGGTGCCGCCGGTGTATCTGCACACATACGTTTGTATGTTTGTATGTTTGTATGTTTGTGCAGCAGCTCGGCTCACCTTCCAGGCAGCAGGTCCTCCAGAGGCCCGAGTGCGTCATCACCTCCTCGTTCTTCTTGCTGGTCTCGTTCTCGTTGGTGCTCTTGATCTTGCAGACGCCGCGGGAGTACAGCCAGTAGTCTGTCCCCACGGCGATGGTCATGAGGCTGAAGGCGGCGAAGGCCCCCACCGTGGTCAGCAGCATCTGAACTCCGCGGTCAAACACGCCCATGTTGCCGCATTCCACGAAAGGGGGGCCCCCTTTCCTCTTGATGTACAGGAAGTAAATATTTGTGAGTTTGCGTCGCCACGCCAGCTCGGAAAACGGGGGGTGGGCGGCGTCGGGCGGACGACGGTAGCGGGGGGGCGCTGGGGGGGCGGGGGAATTAGGGGAGCTCGGGGGAAATCGTATGGTTGGTTTTGGGTGGGGGGCGCAGCAAAGAGGTAAAAATTAAGATGAGGGTGAAGGTTTGGGGGTGGGGGGGTGGTGGACGGCAGAACCCTCAGCCACAAAGGTTCCTAATTTCTTGTCCTCGAGTGGCAGTAAGTTGCCCTGCTCCGGGAAGAAAATGTTGACCTAAAAACACAGGCTTCTAGCAGATCCCTCAGGAGACCTGGTCTGGGATCTAGGCCTACTTTGTTGAGTTGGAAGGCCTCTAAACGTCAAACTCTGAAAAAAGGCAGAGATAATGAGAAGATGGAGGATCTTGGCTCCTTTTTCTCGTCGCCTGAATTTGGCTTATCCGAGCTGACTAAAGCAAGTTACATGTATTACAATCCTCACAGCTTCGACGGTGATGTATGGAATGATGTGCACGTAGCGTTTGATTTCTCTTTTTATGTTTTTTTTTTTTTGTTTTTGCTTTTTTTTCCGTCCCACACAGGCCGTCACATACAGTCTACACTGTCATCCTCCTGCTGCTCACACACACACACACAGAAACAGACGTGCACACACTCGCTCGCGGAGCCAAACTTTCACCCGCACACACCTGTACATGGAAAAGAAGCAACGCGCACACATGCAGTGTGAATTAATTCATACTGAAAAGGGGATGAAGAAACACACAGGGGTGTGGGGGCGGAGAGAACACAGTCGGCGGCCTAGTTTCTTTAAAAGGGGCCCCAAATATAATAATAATAATTAAAAAAAAAAAGACAGGCAACAGCAAGAGATGATTACACAATTCAGGATGAGCTCTGACTACGTTGATGCAATCAGTGATTATGGAAGCTCATCTCAGGCTTTCCTGAAGAATCAGACTATCACATGTATTCTGTGGGAAGACGGTGACGGGAGACAGGCAAGACAGACAGGCAGGGCCCAGGATATGTGGAGGGAGAGGGAGGAAGGGTGGTGGTGGTGGTAGGGTGGGGGGGGGGGGGGGTAAGGACTGGATGTGCAGAAAGAAATGAAAGAACAGATTCAAACCAGCAGATTCAAGCGCTCCCCCAAAATCAAGGACAGAGTGATAAATAATGCCAAATAATCAGCTGGCACCATGACTGCCATGAAAACCAGCCATTCCTTAAGAGATGGAGAAGGAAAAACAAACCAACCAGGGACGATCAACCCGCTTTTTCCCCAAAAATCCAAAAAATAAAAAATAAAAAATTACCCCCCCCCAAAAAAAAAAAAAAAAAAAAATCAAGCCAAAGAGAGGAGGAGGGAGATGTGAAGTTGTTAAAAAATCAAACGAGAGCCTGCTTAGTTTTCCTTTTTCCTAAAATTCTGGTCCCCAGTTTCCATATGTGGTCCCTAGACCTTTCTCCGGCGACAGAGGAGATCTGCTATGGGGGGAGACAGGCAGCGGTACCGACGGCACACCGCGGACAGAGGGGCGCATCCAGGCGGAGGAGAGGCCGAGCATCACCGGTCATGCGGCCGGTCGCAGGAATGTGGACACGGAGGGTCGGACGGAGCTTCCCGGAGCCTTCGGAGCCTTTTCCTCCGGCATCCAAACGATCCTGGCCGGTTAAATCACGGAGCAACAGCGAGCGCACACGGACACACACAGCCGGTCACTGCCATCACACAAAAAAACAAAAAAAACAAAAAAACGAAATCATCAAGAGCAGTGATTTCCCCCTTTTCTCTTTTCTTAATTTGTCTTTCTTTGTCTTTTTCTTTCTTTGCAGTCTGGCAAAGGCTGTCAGACGTGTGTGTGTGTGTGTGTGTGTGTGTGTGTGTGTGTGAGGTGGATGGAGGGGGGGGGGGTGTGCGCAATAATAATAATAATAATAATAATATTAATAAAAAATTTAGAAAAAGTCAAAACGAGAAAACACACCAATCCTTTTGGTTTCCTCGTTTTCCTTCCTTCGCGGAGCTGAGATAGAAGTGGAGAGAGGAGAAGGAGGAGGAGGAGGAGGAGGAGGAAGAGGAGGAGGAGGAGGAGGAGGAGGAGGGGGCGGATGATGGTGAGGAGAGGATGGAGAAAGAGAGAGAGAGAGAGAGAGCGAGAGGGAGATGTGCGCAGCAGCAGCAGCACTTTAGGCAAAAACAAGCGCACTGCAAAGAAATATAATAATAATAATAAAAATAATAATAAATACATATTTTTAAAAAGTCCTTTAAACAAGTATGTTCACCCAAATGTGTTCATTTTCCTCAACGACAGAACAAAATGTGGGTGTGCTGCGTGGTCAGATGTTTCCACCGTGTTGTTCTACCATCAACTTGTTTGGAGATTATTATTATTATTATTATTATTATTATTTTCTAGATTCTTTTTTTGTTTGTTTGATTCTTCTGTTGCATGTTGAAGACAAAGCAGATCTACTTCCACACAAGAAATGAAAAAACAAAACAAAACAAAACAAAAACAAACAAACGTTAAATTAGCAAAAAGGAAAATAAAATCTGAATCAGAAAACGACAGAAAACTGAGATAAAAAACGATTTTAGATAATTAGCTGCGGTGTAATCGTGAGGAGAAACAGCACATTTCAAACACAGTACAAAACTCCATTTAAGAAAAGGCTCATTTTGGAAATACTATTCACCCATTCTGGTGAAATGAAGTCCCTTAAAATGTTTAAATTATTGAGTGAGCAGTTCAATTACAACTTTTTGTTGCATTAACGTGAGCCGTTCTTTTAAAGAGGTGGGAGTGGAAACCTGCAGCTGCTGGGGGCCGTTGGCCTTCCACTCTGCTGGAGTGTCGCCCAGCAAGGCACCGCTCCACCTGCTCTGTCGCTGACCTCCGATCTCTGACCTCCTCATAGAGGAGGCCGTGCAAGAAAAAGAAGAGATAGAAAGAGTAAAAGATTGTTTTTTACAGGGATCAATAAGGAGTATCATTTTCACTATCAGCGGTTTATTATTTTCCAACAGACTGATGTGTAGTTTAATTTCCTGGTGAGGTGGGAAGAGATGTGAGCGGTGAACACCTGAGCGGTTCTTTGAGGGCTCGGTCGGCTCCAACAGAAATAGATGGGTGAGGCTGTAAAGCTCAGTGATCCGTGGCCTGTATGTTTGACTCTGTCATATGTTTCATATCCCCTCGCCTCGCAGAAGAGACGATGATTCTCATCCTGTCACAGCCGCTAAAATATACTTCTTTTATTATATTCGGACACAGAGTCCAAAGCCTACAGCAGAATTCATTCATTTTGATACACAGTATGTAGTCGAGGTATGCATGTAAATGTGGGTGGGAACGCTCGGCACAAAACCGGGAATGGGAATGAATGTCTATGCAAAGCTGCTCATTTGGCTGATGAAATTTTTGCACGACTTCAGTTGTACCCCAGAACGTAGTCTGAAATTTGTTTGTTTGTGTTGCTGTTAGTCACATCCTGTTCGACCTCGCGGTGCACCATGGTTACTGCTGCTGAGACGAACGTCTCCATCTCTGGATCCAGAAGCACGTCAACTGTCTTCCTCTTGTGATAGGCTGCTCTGGAGCCACACGGCGTTTTCACGGGGATTTGCCAGACACAGACGCACAAACGCACAAAAATGTCACTGCCTAGTGAAACCTGAAAGACTATAATTTCCTCTGGATGTCATTTAAAGATGGAAGCTGAGCTTTAATATTCGTCAGGTTATTGCCCTGTTTGAGGGCCTTTCTTTCCTGATTGCTTCTCCTGCATGTTGAAAAGCTTTTTTAAACTGTTAGTGAGAGACTGAAAATAGTTAAACAGCTTTCAACATTATATCGGTCTTAAAAAACATCCTCGCACTGACTCACTCTCAACTCTGCACGTCGGTGGGAGTCTTAGGTCAGTATTTCATCATATCAGCAAGGAAAAGTTTAAGACGCTAAAAGTAAAATTGAGGATGCTTTCAAAAAAGAGTGAACTCGGACAAAATAGAGTAAACACTTCAATTACATCAACCTTTTCCTCGCCACAGCTTTTTAAGGTGGTATTTGGTTTGTAGGTTTGTTCAACCACTTGTATCACTTTACAGACTGACTCCGTAATAATCCAGTCCGGGCCTGATGAGGTCCAGACTGTCCTGTTGTTGTTGTTCTGTACGTTCGGCATCATCGGCAGGCTGCAGAATGAAATCAGCTCCCATTGAGTCTCTTCCTGAAGGTACTGCGTGGTGGGCAAGGAGGGAAACATCTGAAGCGCTTCAAACCTTTAAACGAGAGTTATCCGTTGAACTCATTGGTTCACTAGCTCTTGGTCAGGCTCCCCTAGATGGTTAATCCGACACTCACCAGGATGGAAAGCACAAGAAAAAATGTTATTTGCAAAATTTTATTTTTGTGTTGAAGTATCTGATTAATTGATGATTGATTTTCTCTTCTGGCCTCCAGATATTACACGATTAATCACTCCTTGGTTGATTCGGGTGTAACATATTGACGTTATGATTCTAATGATAGATCAGTATAGGTGATCTGCAGTAGGAAGAATGTCACATGCCGACGTATCTGTTACACTCGCTCAGGGTGCTGCGATTCAGGAACAAATCAGCGTTCAGACATACAAATGTTTGCTGGGATCTGAAGCTATCGGGGGTCACCCACGCTGATCTGTGGCCCCGCACACAACAAGCTGTGATGCCCCTTTGTGTTCTGACACCTTTCTGTCAAAACCAGCTTGAACCTTTTCAGCAGTTTGAGCTACAGGAGCTCTTCTGCCAGATCAGGGCACACGGGCCAACCTTCTCTCGCCATGCACATCAGCGAGCCTTGAGCCAAACGCCAGTTCACAAGTTTGACCTCTTTTCTGATGAAAAATCCAACGAGAGCTGCCATCATGTTGCCCCATGTCAACGTCGCTCACAGCCTTTTTTTTTTTTCTGGCTTCCAACAATTCAACCATAAGGACAAAACGTTGACCTGCTGCCTAATATACGCCGCCCACTGGCAGCTGCCATTGTACCAAAATAATCACCTGAAAGTGGTCATAATGTCACTGCGGGCTATACAATAAAAAGTTTAAATCGCAGAGGAGGTGTCATTCTCACACAACATTTCACAATTTCTAGGTACCAGAGTTCAGATTTTTCACACTTATCTCTTGCTGCCATTTGCAGCCTCTGATATGCAAAGTTGCTCGCTGCTGCCGCTGCAGGCCTGAAAGCCGACCGGAGAGCGAATGTATGAAATGAGAAGCGCAGTGTGGCAACGGGCTCAGCCTGTCAGTTCATGTATGCATCCATCCAACATGTTTCGGATGACGCTGCAGACGTATGTGGTGCGCTTTTAAAGAAAATCAGAACAATGGATTGTTCTGCCTGTTGGCGAGGCAATAATTAAATGTCAGAACTTCAAGCTCTCAAAGGCCACAACTGCTGCAGCGCTAGTTTGATCTGGGTGTAATTAGGGAAGCTCTGCCAGCCCACGACGGCACGCACCACTTGTGGGCGATGACCTGTGCAGTGTACTTTTGCTCTGGTCCACAAACACGTCCATGCATGCAGCTTCAATGTGTATGCTGAGCGACAACTGTGTGAGTCCATATTTTTGTTTCTTGTTCACGTTATTTAGTTGGGACTTTTGAGAGGCGACAAATGTTGACAAGACGTATTCGACAGGATCTCCTGCTTTCTTGCCAGGAGAATAAAATGATGAGATCGGTACCACTCAGGAAACACCTGGTCGTTAGCCTAGCTTAGCATTAAGACTGGAAACAGGTGGAACCAGCTGATCCAGCTCTGGGGCAAAATTTGCATAATAGCACCTCTGAAGCTCAATAAATGTCATACGTCATATCTTCTTTGTTTAAGAACGCTCGTTGCCTATCAACCTCACAGGGATGATATATATTACAGTTAATTGTTTGTATGGATTTTACCAACATGGTATAACGTGGCAATTGGTGATGTTCAACAGTGCATGTCGGCGGGGAGGTTGTTTTTTTTGATTCCCGTTGTGTCCAATCTTTGTGCTAAGCTAAATTGACCGGCTGCTGGCTGTACTTTAACACTGAACACACAAACAACAGAGCAGAGATGCAGAACTGCATGTGGTGTTCTAATCCCATATCGCAAATCTCTCTGAATCAACGCGACCGTCACCAGAAAAAGACTCGCAATGGCTGCTTGCTCAAACAACTAATGGAGCCATTTTCAGTCGTTACATATTCTGGCATTAGCGCTGATGTGTTTCTTTACAAGAGCTTTGACAGTTGTTCCTTTTACAGGACGCCGTCTGAGTAGATCTACTTTTTCAGACTCAGTATTGGAAAATGATGAAAGTCCAAAAAAGGCTGAATTAGCTGGCTAGCATCTTAACCTCAGTAAATGAGCTCGGATGAAGTTTAATGCTAAACTAGCAATGTTTTGTTTAAATTCAAGATAAACCGCTGACATCACATTTTTCCTGACAACTGTTTCAATCCAACCAGCGGCCAACATATCGTCTTTCTCCGTTATTAACAAACTAGTTTAATTTACTTAATCTAAAGAAGTCTTAAACTTAAAATGGAAAAAAGATAATTCTGTATTTGTCCTTTTTCATTCTTGTAAGGCCGTATTAAATGGCGCTGTCCTGCTGTCCCGCATGAGGCAATGACAAAGGCCATTGTTCAAACAGTCAAACGATCAGATGTGAACAAACTGATGTGATTTGTTTAAGTGGGAGTGCCAAAGTTTCCTGAATCATTCTGAAAAACTAGAGCAAGGTAATTTCATATTGGCTTATCAATCATTCTGAAAGAGCAGATTTTTTTTTTTAAACATCTTTCAAACGAGTGTTACCTCATTTAATGACGCAAATCCTTTAGCTTAATAACATTTCATACACCGAGTGAATTACAATTACAGCAACAAAACTAAATCTGAGACCCGGAGAGACACAGAATGACGAATATGAACGCTTTCCAAATGGAAGACACAAAAGATTTCTCCAAAAGAAGAAAGGATGCTGCAGATAGAGTGGGAGGAAGAAAGCGAGAGAAGAAGATGGAGGGAGAAAACAAACAGAGACAAGGCAATGAGAAGAAGAGGGAGAGGGAACAGTCTGCCATGTTGGCCGCCCTCCTTCCTCCTCCTCTGGGGTCTAGAGGACATGTTTAACATTCTACTCTACTCCTCCTCCTCTCCTCTCATCCAGCCACAGCCTCAAGTCCCTGCTGCACTCTGGTTACTGATGGCCAGAGACGAGAGGAGAGGCGCAGAAAATCCCTTAATCATGACCGGCGTGGCATCGTTGCTGCATTGTTGTTGTTGTTGTTGTTGATGCTACACGTTTTGTGCCGCTTCTGCACAAGCGACGGACGACACGGGTGCAGTTTGACATTTTTGTCTCTCTGTCAACTCAAGTTCGAAGCAGCACAAAGTAAATTTTAGTCTATAAACCTGCGGGGTTCTGTGGTCTTTGGCAAAATAAAATGTTTTCTTTGTATGAAATCTTCTGACGCTCATCTTACATTCCTGCTATCGAAGGAGAGCGGCCTTTTGTGGAGGCCAGTCGATAAATTCAAACAACTGGCTCATGCAACAATAAATACTAACAATGCACGTTAAAAGGCTCTGTACTGTATGTGAGCTGTTGCTATTGCTTCATAGCCAACATCACAATTAACAGCTTTTTACTCTGTTCAGCGTTAAACAACACTAAAGTTATTTTATGTTTCGCGTCGGTTACTCTGATTTCACTTCTCCTGGAATTAGCGTGCTAGCATAGGTAGCCCTGTCTTAGGTTAGCCCCATCTGATAAAATGAGCGGGTGAATCAGTGTAGAGGAGAAAGAAGTCATTATTGCAACCTCTTGTCTTTCTTATATTGAATGGTTGAACCACCACCACCATCAAACGCTCTTGGAAAGGCAGCAGAAGAACTTTTAATGGCGGATTGAAAGACAAACACAAAATGGGACGGTTCATCTCGGCATTTTCACGCCTTTCGGCTCATAGCTTTGGTTTTCCTGTTCAGGCTCGGTCTCTATCTGTCAGCCGTCAAGTTCATAAAGATCTACAGCAGTGAGCAAAGACTCCGCCCGGCGGTGTGCATCCCAAATAACGATCGATTTGTAAAGAAAGTGGCCCATTTAGCAACGAGGAGGGAACCACAGCCTTTTTTGGCCTTAAATCAGGACACACAGAGCAGCATTAGTATTCATTCAGAGTTGTGTCTGTTTTGGATGTGTAGTCAACTGTCTTACATAAGATAATAATACAGTATTGTTGTATTGTGGCCATATTTTAAATATTCAGTCACATTGTCAGTTCATTTCTTATTCCTACTTTAAGTTTCATTTTTGTGCTCCGTGCTTTCTAATCACACCTTCAAAGTAACCGTTGACAATCAAATGAACATCTTAAAGTTATTATGTGCTTTACTTTGCTCCATAGTGTGCAAATGCACTAATCACAGCAGCTCTTTTTTTTAAAATGAACCGGATAATGCTGACATTTAAACAACCCCGGCCATGTAGCATATGCAGGATGAAGAAGGTAGCTGTGTGCTGTCAGTTTTAAGACACCAACAGATCAGGCACATATATTCAAATTACACAAAAGTCCCATTTGTACACGTCTAATTTCGGCTTCCCTCTTCTTCCTTTTTTAACTTCCTATCTTTTGTTGCTTTCTTTCTGCTTTTTGCTGCCATTCCCACCTCGCTATTCCTGTCTTTCTCTCTTTCTCTGTCATAATCCCAAGTCCTTTTTCTATCCTCCTTCTAACCCCACCCCTCCCTCCCTCTTCTCACTCTCCCCCTTATTGCCCGAGGGCGAGCCAGGGTGTCCTGTTCCTCTCGCTCTCTCATTGCGAGCTTCCACTCTGCATGAATGACTCTGCGTTACCTGCTGCAACCTGGCCTACTTCGAAACTTCCACCCCAGCTCTGCTCTGGCGCCACCAGCAAAGTCACAGCGAGACAGAGAGAGGCAATGGGCTGGGGAATTAGCAGTGCAGAAGAGGCAGAAGATGATAAGAGATAAGAGTGGAGCAAAGAAAGAAAAGTGTGGCGCTTTAAATATATACATTATTTTGAACGCACTTCAATCCTGCGCTCACATTGTGGTGGTGCTTCAGAGAGGACACGCTCTTCATTGTTTTCAAAGGGAGAACAATGGGGACATTTCCTGCCAGTGTTGATGTGACGGGCGTTTTTTTTTTGTGGATTTCCCAGATTTGATCTGCCGCTGTAGCAATGAAGACTACCCACAAATTGGAAAGCCTTACAGGATGCAGCCACATCTGTTTGTCCAGCTGTTCTCTCCAGTCGTTTGTGCATTTCAGAGTTTGACAGGAAAACACACAAAGTGAAATTTAGGCTGAGTTGTTGGGTTATTTATTTTTTTCTTTGCTTTCTTCTCACTAACACTGGGAACGCTTAAAGTGGAATCATTCAAATAAATCATATCCACAGTCATTTTCAGACATCACTATAATTACCCTCAACAAATTAGACCGTCACAGAAACGACAGGTAGCTTGTACACTGAATTAAAATGGGTCAGAGTTTGTGTTGAATCTGCTTTATTTCTGTGTTGCACAAACCAGGATGTGTTATCACTCTACAAATATTTACTTTACATGCCGCCGATCTAGTTTATTTAGTCTTCACGTTAGCTGACCCAGTCAGAATAAATTTAATTTCTTTTCAGGAATCATTTGCATTAAACAAAAATATATATCAACCCCAGCATTTGATGAAGGCTTCGAAATGCTCCAAAGCATAAAGCAAGAAGACACAACCCCTTTTTCTCCGTGGGAAAACTGCTTGCTTGTTTAATCATCCATGCTACATGAATATTTATATTTAACTGGAGTCACGTCCTGGTTCTCTACGGTGACTTTTTTTTTGGGGGGGGGGGGGGGTCATCTAAAGCGTCTAAAGGTGGATGTAGACTGCTTAGCTGAAATGTTAGACCAATGCGGAAATGTCTTAAACCAAATACAACATTTTGCAAGTTCAACACGTGCACGGCGAAATATTGTCACTGCAACCTGTTAGCATGTCATTAACAATGAAAAACCTAATGACCTAATGACCTAATAAGATTTAGGAAGGTTTATCAAGCTTAAGAAGCAGGAAAATTGTGTGGTTTGCAAAGGTTTTGCAAACTCTTCTGACTCCTCGGCTGAAAACTACAAGCACAGTTAACTGCTTGATCAGCATTTTTACAGATGAGCTACGAGTCACCTATAGAAGGCCTCGTGTTCGAAGTCAAGACTAAAAGTCATTGAGCTAATCACTGAACAATGTGTGTGCCTCCACCCTTAAGCCATGGGTACAACTTAGATAACCAGATAAGTGCAGGAATGAGTGCAACGGAGGGAAAGAGGGAGAGACGAGCTAATTGCTGTGGATTTTCAGTCCTCAGAGGTATTGTCTCCCAGACCCTGCTGTCACAGAGGTGAACTTCTCTCTCCTCTCGTCCCCTGGGTGAATGAGGGAGGTCCCAGGACACCCTTCCCTCCTCAGAAGTCAGTGCTAATGGGGGCAGAAGAGAACGAAGGGAGAAACAGACAGCAGCTCAATCAAGATCTCTCTCTTTCTCAGCCTCATTTTTTTCTCCCCCATTTCATCTCTCTTCGTAGTCGGAGATTCTCTCTATCAGCCTGTTTCTGACCCCATTTGGTTTCCAGTTTCGTGTTGGCTCGTACCCACAGCGTGGACAATACTGAGCTGACACGTTTTGTCCAAGAACGCCCACAGTGAGCCCACCTTATCGGCTGTCACCTGCTTGTCATTATTCTACATCGGATTAATTACAGCTATTGTGTGTGCAAAGTGCAAGTGCAGCTAGATTAGTCAGCGGACGCCTGTTCATGTCGAGCTGCAAAGTGGGTTATTTTGGGTTTCCCCTGGTTCCGGAAGAAAGGTTCAATTTTTAGTTCTTTATTTCATTTGCATAGACAATGTGACCGTCAGTGGGAGCACGTCCACGCACCGATCCTGGTTGAGTCACTGATACAAAATGATCAGCAGCTGAAAATATTAAAAGACCAAAACAAAGTCCAACCTGAACAATCAGACTTTTTTTTTTTTCCAGGTCTCTGACACAACCCAAAGGAGGGTCTTCTAAGATGACACCTCCACGGATCTTAAATTTCACGGTCTCTATAATAAACCCTGCAACGTAGCATCCTGCGTCATTGTGGTTGCCGTAGCAACAGCCATCGCTTGGTTAGGTTTAGGCACTAAAACTCAAACTGAAGCCATCCTATCATAAACATTACACAATCCCGTGGTTACAGATAAATATACTGCTACTTTAACATGGAAATCAAACACAACTATTTTGTGTCCCATGTTTTGTTGACCCATCTGTCCACCCCAACCTTTGTATCTATAAACTTCACCATCTTTTCCCCTTTCATCCGTGGATCATAGTAAAATAATTCATGAATGACGTGGGCTTGTTCGGTGACTGGAGAAAAGGCTCTAAAATACAATAGAAAGAGAACAGAAAACATGTTTTGACTTTGAAACTACAAGGTTGTGCTCATAAAAATGTACACAAATCAGCATACATTTGGATAAAATGAATATAATTGGAACTGTCAACTTTGGTAGAAAAAAAATATTCAGTGCTTCATTTAGTCATCTTTTAAGTTAAAAATAAAAAAAAAAAACCCCATCCTATCTATTTTCCTAGTATTTGTACTGATTTGGTGATCCACCATCTCAAACTGATGGTGAAAACATGATTTCCCACTGAAACACTGAGACCACTGCAGAAACCTGTCTAAGGGAGTCTCCATGTTGACTTACTGATAGTTTGGTGAAAATGAAGAAGTTTTTGAATCAGGAATTCGCTGCTCACTTCAAAACTCCACCGAGGTGAATATCAACACCAGAGAAACTCCAGCATGGAGTCCATGCTCTTGTGACGCGTCATTAAAAAAACAAGTGCAGTCACAGTTGGACTGTTCGTGGTCTCCAGAGGATGACTCACAAGTTCTTGACCTTTAATTAAAAAGTGCCACGGACAAACATTTTTCGCTTCATTAACACTTTAGTGCCAACGTAAACTGAATGTTGGCAGTTTTCGTGAAGTTAACGATTTCAAATCACTGAATGAACCCCACTGTCTGACCAAAATGTCAAATTAGCACTGATCATATCTAAAAAAAACAAAAAACATATTTTTTCTCTGTCTTTTTGCATGTGCAGAAATAAAAGAGGGTAAAACTTTGAGAAAGTGTCGCCAGTCTACATGAAGCATGAACCTTTTGGTTCAACTTGGCCGAAGTATTTGTTTGTGTTTCTCTCAGTATCGCGGCATTTATTGCCTAAAGCTGCAGCAGATTTAGGGAGGGTTTTTTGTTGTTGTTGTTGTTGTTGTTGTTGTTTCCCCACACCTGTTGTGTTCACAGAGGTGGTTTAATGCAGAGATGAGGACTCGTGAACAATCATTATGTTTTATTTTTCTGTCGTATTAACATTGAGGAAACTTTGAAACGTCTGACGAGCTTAATGTCACCACATCCGTTTTGTCACGGTAATGACCATATTAGGCGTCGGGTGCGCGCCTCACGCACTCGTACCTCAGATACAGGTAACTATGGCGACCGGCACACCTGCCGCTGCTTCCGTAACGTTACCCTTTGTAATTACGTTTGTTTATAAAAACTTTTTAAAAAAGACTGCAAAGTCTGTGGTACCAAAATTAAGGAGGCTGGATCAGCTACTTCAAATTTTATCAGGCACCTGAAAACTCGCCAGGATCGGTAACTTACGTTAAGTCACATTATGGACGGTTAGCAAACATGTTTAGCTTAGCATCAGCTATGTAACGCTACTAGCTTTGTAACTGAATATTGCAAAAGATGAGTGAGAGTTAGTTTGCTTGTCACACTTGTTTGCGTAGAGTGACGTTGACATGACGTAAAAAAATTGACGGGTAACGTTAAACAGAGAGAAAAATATAGTTATACTGTCGGCTTACAGGCAGGTTACAGGTTTATGGTAACGTTAATGTTACAGGTTTATCAGGTTACCGTTACACTGGATGATAGGTGATATAAAAGCTCATTACAACCATAAGACACATGAGACTTTTATTTTTTAGAGACTTGAGACTTGACTTGGACTTGCAAAAAAAAAAAACTTGTGAAGACTTGTGAACATCTCTGGTTTAATGTGTTGAACAATGAGTGGAACAGAACTGTACTCAACAACATGTAGTATGAGTCATTCCATTTGTGTAGATATTAAAATTGATGTTATATATTTAAGATTCCTGTTTCAAGCATCTTTTAACACCATATACAAAAAAGCCTTAAGCTGTCACATGTCAAACATTACCAGCATGAAGGACTGACGCTGTGTTCATGTCGAAAATTTGGGAAATGTAAATTTTTCTCACATCTCAAATATGTCTTAGCGCTTAATAATAAAGATGAAAATTAAATCCGAGGATAGTCTGTATGTCAGCATGGATGTAAAGTCCAGTGAAGCCAGTGAAGCCAAATCTTCTTCTTATAAAATGAAATTAGCTTTTCAGTTTGTTTTCAATTTAGAGGAAAATAGACAATAAAGCAGGATGGGATGACAGACCTCCTCAGCTACACCTTCTCCTAAAAATATGGTTTCCACTGGTTAAAAAACAAACAAAAAAAAAAAAACAAGATTACGAGCTTGACAGATCACAAACCATCAGGTGAGGCTGCTTGTTTGTCACACAGCATTTTTCCATTGTGACCCCGCAGTGACAGTGGGCAAGTATCGTGGATATAGAATATAGATCATCATGGACATAATTTTACTGAAATGTTCCCGCTGCCATCTTGTTGCTTTCTTAATATTAATACCAGATGCTTTAATCAATATGCATTTACATTTAATAAACATGGATTGACATCTTTTTCTTTTTTTTTTGTGCAACAGGAAATTGCACCGGATGTGACATCATCACTCTCTGTAGTGCTTGTCATACATCTTGGAGTGAATCTGCAGGAAGTTGTCCTTAAGGTTGTGCTCCACTGACCCTGTGGTGGACACTTTTGCTGCATATTGAAATGTCATCTGTTTGGGGTTCATCTTTACCCCCCCCCCTCTCTCTCTTTGGAAGTTAAAGGGCCAGTAGAGCCTGATTAGGATGCAGAGGAGGACGGCTCTGCTGCAAATTGAAAACATATTGATTCTCCTCATGCTCGGAGAGAGAGGGGGCGAGAGACAGAGGGAGAAAGAGAGCGGGGTAGAGCTAGAGGATGGGGGGAGAAAAGAGGGAGGCTGAAGAAGCAGGGTGGGCAGAGAGCAGTTGCCCAGTGGCAGCAACAACTTGTATGTATATGTTTGTACATTGCTGGCCTCTGATGCACACACACACACACACATATGCATTATTGCGCATACCAAGATGACATCCCATGGGTTCAGGGCTGTGGTCACCACGGCAACGGGGTCAGGACAAGCGGCTAGTGCGTGTTTGCTTGTGAGCTCACCCTCTACATGTGAGCGCAGGCTGTCATGTCCAGCCGTGTTGGGGAGAGGCCACGGGATGCCGATGAGAGAGGACAGTGCATAACACGTACAGATGTGCTGACTGCACAGTTTCCATGGGAACAAGCTCCTCCACCCACCCAGCCCCCACCCCTCTTTCACCACCACCACCACCACCTCCACCAATATATCCCTCCTCCTCCTCCCATCGCCCCTCATTGCTCTTGCAAAAGCTTGACAAGCTCAGATAATATGTGTCCGCTGCGTCTTTATGTAGAGCTCTCCCATCAGCCACTACTCAATCCATCTTCTTCTGAGTGCACGTGTCACGTGTGCGCGTGTATTGTGCGTCCGCGTGTCCGTGTGTGTTATGCATATTGGTACGTGTGACATGCTTGTCTTATTCTTTAGTCAAGGGTGAGGAGAGGGAGGATGCTATCAAACATAGTGGCTTTCTGTCTCATGCACGAACACACACATACACAAAGGGTAAGCATCATTTTTGTGTAGACAGACAATCACACACATTGCTGCCACCCTGATGACAGGAATTGTGTGTATGTGTGTGTGTGTGTGTGTGTAACTAGCCAACCATAGCTTATCATATTACCCATCCTTGTCTGCTGTAGCTGCCATCAGATGGTTAACTGCTGCCTCTGCATGTTGAGCTGCTGTAAAGAGTTGGTGTCAACAGTGAAAAATCAGCATTACACACATCAGCATGTGCACAAAGTGATTAGCAGACCACTTTCACTCCTTCACCATCGTTCTCGCTCTTGGAGGGAAAGTTTAAACCAGAAGCAGGTGGTTCTGGAGGATCTTTCCTGAAGAGCACACCCACACCAAAAACAAAAACAAAAAAACGCCTCAAACATAATTTGTGTGTGTCTGTGCACGTATGTCCGCCGAGTTTAGGAACTAAAGCTTAACTGTCTGGGAATCAAACCCTCACACACCAATGCAAAGATGTTGTAGAGGTCAGTGGGGCCCTCTGCTGGATTTGTTACTGCGTTGCAATCCACCTACAATTGATAAACTATTAACAATTTTATAAACTAAAAACTGACCTGAGGCATCAAAAGTCAGTCTCGAACTCGAACTCAGTCACTTTCGATGTTTCTCATCTCAGCATGAAAATATAAATAAAATAAAACACTGAGAGAACAGGATGTTTGAATATTCAGACTAATTTCAGAAATCACAACACATTTACTTACTCCATATACTTCATTCTGTCCTCAGGATGGAAAAGGGGACTATTTCACAGCGTTAGATCAATGATTTATTCTCAAATTACTAATTTAATTGGTGGCATTATAATAAAGTTGGCAGTAAAGGGCGGAATAGAAGAAAACAGGGTTCAGGATTAAGAATGTGACCGTAGGACACATTAGCTGTGAGCAATATCAGACATTATTATATAATCTGAAATAGATACACGTCAGAAAAAAGAAGACTAATGGAAGAAATATACAAATAAAAAGCGAGAGAATTGTTGTTGAACATCATTAATGTAATTTTGGACAATCGTTGGTGGGATTTTTTTTATTCATTTATGAATTTATTATGATTGTTGATGTGTTTTTTATTTATCTCTTTACCTCGGCCTCCGCTGTAGTCGGCGGTGTTAAACTCCCAGGCTGCTTTGCGGTGCGCGAATAAAACCAGCGAAGAAGAAGACGACCGTGACGTCACAGACAGCGGCAGAAAGTAAGCCACAGAACAAAGACACGCTTCAACATTAGCTGCCTTTTTTCCCTGCTTTTATCAGCCAAAACTAACCATTATCTATATATTTTGATATTTTTTCAATGTAGTGTCGCCAGTGCTTTTTTTTGTTGTTTTTGTTTGCTAACGTCGTTGCTAACCCGGAAGTTAGTTAGCATGCTAGCACGTCCGAGTCTCTCATGCTTCGTGTTTCTGGTCCTCGTCCCGCTGCAGGAATAATTTGGGAGCAGATACCGACTCTGTGGTGTTATGTTGCAGACAAGAGCTTAATTTTGTGTCACGATGCAATGCAAACAAACCACGTTTGCGGAAAACACAACAGGACCTGCTGCTGCTGCTGCTGCAGAGCAAGCAAAATGTCAGCCTTTTCACAACAACACTAAAGATTTCCGATTTTAAAATAAAATGAAAAGATCTAGGAACCATACAGCTGCTTATATACGAGTCTGAGCAATATTAAAAGATAAAATTAAGTGTGGTCGCACTACAATGCAAGTGACATTTTTTATTGCATGAACTTGCACAAAAAATTAAAATAACGCTTATCAACATGGAAATAATAATAACATGGTTGTTTCTTATGTTATTTCTATGAGTGACAAACAACCAGGTGTGACACGAAGGGTATATGTAATGGACAGAAAAAAAAAGAAAAGTTAAACAGTTACAGAGATACGAGGAAAAGAAAATGAGTGTGTGTGTGTGTGTTTGTGCGTGATTGTGATGTTTTAATCTTATAAATTAATTAATATAGATAAGTGCACAAATACACACGTGTTCTTCTGCAATTACTGTGTTTTGTAACTCAAAATACACAGTTTTGTTTTTTCTTTGTGAGATCTGGAGCTCTGTTAGTTTCCGTCTCTCTTTATTGTCATTCCTTTATGAATAATCTATGAGTCTATTATATATATAAAAAAGAGTCTATTGTTAAAAATGGATACCTGCTTTCGTAAACTGCAAAACTAATTCACCTTCGGGTATTAATTATGAATCTGAATCTGAGCTCTTCAGCGACCAGCTCAGTGTCTTCTGTCTCTTTCTATAAACACAGACTCCAGGATGAATGAATCATTATTCCTCTTCCTATTCTGTTAAAAAAAACATTTCTTCTCATATTTTCAAACGGTGTATTAATTTCAGATTATCTCACAGTGTGTTCGTGGAATCTGTCAAAGTTTTTACCCCATTGGAGCCAAAAAAAAAAAAAAAAAAATTTCACACCACCTTTGGAGTGAAATACATTTTCATACATACACCTTTGAAGCAGCTACTTTGTTTGTGTTTGTGGACTAACCCTTATGTGTTTGACATGCTTAAGGGAATGCGGATTGGACTGCCCAGTGCAGAGTCAATGCAGGGTGGATCCTTAAAGGATTTAATTTTGGTGAGTGTGCAGAGCGTGCAGATGCCCCTGACACACCACAGCGATTTGTTTGTGTCTGTTGAACTCGATTTTGGACTCTTTGTTGGCGCGTTATTGGATTTCTTCCTCTTCTTCCTCACAGACGGTGCTCCTGAGTGGGTTTATGTTCCAGCTGCTGAGGACTGTAGGACTGAGGGCGTTCTCCATGGCATCTGAGACGTACACGTCGGGGACACACTCCGCCGCTTTTGTAACCTGTCCCAACGACACAGTGGCCAAAGACTTGGCAAGGTAACACAATGAGTCCCATCTCAGTTGAGTCTTGTTTTAACATGATAATAGAATAAAAGATGAGAGGATGATCAGCTGCCTTATCGAGGCCCATCCATCCTGATGGCTCAGTTTGATCGGGCAGCCGGCTCTAGGAAGTGTAGGAAGGTGCAGCTCCTCCCCCCTCTGGGTTTTTGCTCTGATATGCATTGTCCGCTGTTGGAGCGAATGTAGAAAGTTGTGTTCCTTCTCAAATCACGTCCAAACAAATTGACTTCACCGCAGGTGGAAAGGCCAATCAAGGTGTCAACATCTCAAAAGGTGATCAAGAGAAATGGGCTGAAACTGAGCTGAACCCTTATGTCAGTCATATTTCAGTTTTTCTCTTTTAATAATTTCTTTTAAAAAAATCAAAGGTGTCTGAACACTTTCTGGATGCACCCTAGATTATAACTCCTGCCAATCAGGCGAAATGATTCCTTACAGTTCTTTTTTTTTATTGCATATTCACCTGTGTTTGATCCATCATTTTCCTTTCTCTCAAAGGGGTATTGTAGAGAATAAGCTTGCTGCTTGTGTCAACATCATCCCAGCAATCAAATCCATGTAAGTTTAGAGACGACTGATCTCTCTGCGTCTGATAAGATTTGTGTCTTTAATTGAACCGGTTGTTGTTCACGACAGAACGTGACTAAAAGGCGGTTTTGCTTTTAGTAGATATATTATTTTAATTCATACATTTTGCTCTTATATACACAGCTCTGTTTAAATCATTGTTTCATTCCCTCAGATATGAATGGCAGGGGAAAATTGAGGAGGACAGCGAGGTGCTGCTGGTGAGTGCTCTCTTGTGTTTTGTTAAAGTCACCGTTAGGAGGGATTGTGTGAGCTATTTGTTTGAAGACTCCAGGGCTAAAAAGTGACATCAATGTTAAAGATCCTTCAACCTGCATGCTGTCTAATGACCATCAGGGGGCAAATCCACTGGCAACAAAGAGAAGTCTCATTGTGTTGAAAATGCCCCTGACTGTACACTTGATTTTTTATTTTTTATTTTTTTTTTTTAGTTTATGGTCTCCATCGCTAGTTTCAAGTCTTCTTCAATACAACAGGATCAAACAATTCACAAACCATTGGCTTCCTTCATGGCATTCATCTCGTGTAAATGCGAGTGCAGACAGAGTTCTGAGCTCAGGAACATCAAAACACATGAACATTATGAGCATATATATATAAAAAAAAAAAGAAAGTCCAAATGAGGTTGTTTTTCCAATAAAAAACACTGCATGTGATAACTGTTTTTCATGCCCCGTTAAGTGTCTGATGAAGCCGGTCGACCTGACCCAGTGTCTCTTTCCGCATTTAGATGATTAAAACGAGAAGTTCCAAAGTGCCCGCTCTTGCTGAATATGTCCGGTGAGTCTGTTTTTTTTTGTTGTTTTTTTTAATTAGACCCACAACAAAAATATCTTGCTCCATCTAAACTCTCGTGGGAACACTCTGTTGTTCCGTTCCCCGCCGTGTTTACACTCTCAGTAACTGCCCCTCATCCTCCTCAGCTCCAACCATCCCTACGAGGTGGCCGAGGTCATCAGCCTGCCCATTGACCAGGGAAACCCACCTTACCTCAGGTGGATCGGAGAAGTCGTACCTGAATGAGGCTGCGCCGACGGAGAAGGGGAAGAACGACCGGAATCATGTAAACACTAATCTGAAATAATGTGAAAGCTTCAAACACAAGTCCAGCGTTTCAACAAAGGTGGACACACACTTAACAATACCATCCTGGTCTTGTGATGCTATTGTTCACTGCACAACCCCCAGATGATACAAACGGACACATTGTGTTTTGTTTAGTTTAAATTAAATAACATATTTTCTAAAAACAAACAAACAAACAAAGTACCTGCATAAAGATTTTTTTTTTTCCCCAAACCTCCTTCAGCCTCCAGAGGGGGGCCTTGGACTCCTGCTGCAGAACAAACTGCTTCATGATCAGACGGAAAATAAAGTGTAGGATTATTTTTCATGGTTTTTAGTGTTTCTTGGTGAACAACACACTGCTGACGTCATCATGACAAACGGTAATCAGTTATATACATGTAATGAATATATTACATCCATGCACATACTGTGTGCAGTAGTTCAAGTGACATGATGGCAACAACACTGGGCTTTACTGTGGTACGAAGTATTTACATACCATATCAACTGTAAACATTTATTCAGTCCACTCTCGTCACATCAGGGCTTCACAGAATCTCTCCCAACGTGGCTGATAACAACATCACAACACAAACACTGTACTTTTTGTCATCACGGACAACAAACAGACTGACTGAAAAGCAAATATGTGGCAAGTTGGCCAAACAAGACCGGTTGATGTGGGATTTAATAGGACATAAAATATGTCCACAATACAATACAAAACACAGCCCAACTATTTCAACAGTCTGCATCAGCCAGCTTTTTTTAAAAATTATTATTATTTTATTTTGTTTACATTTCCCGTCCGTTTAGTGTTTTCAGTGAGGAACGCACAGTAGAGAATATGTCTAGAAAACATCCTTGCGAAACATTACACTCACAAAAGTGTCTGAAATGCAACAGAAGGACGCATTTCATATCATTTCGCATCTTTAAAAGATGAAATTATGCAATCATGAAATATTAATTGTATTGATCACACATGCAGCTCATGCATGCAGTTATTGTTTAAATCTGCATTAACTCTGTCTTCATCTAATGTTTCTTTAAAAGTTTAAAAAGGAGTAAAAAAAAAAAATACACAGATTTTATATTTGAGGCTGTGCAGTTCATGCCGCCACATTTTAGATTTGGTAGGAAAAAAAAGGGGGAAATTAACAAATATTAAGAGACTTTCTAACCACACGTGTGACGTGACACACTACATCAGACCAAATACTTGTTTTCTCGTCCTCAGAAAATATCTACAAACTTTCATTCCCACCCTCAAATAAAAGCAGTAGTTGAGCGTGGTAAAGAAAGCTAACCTTGAACTGTGAAAAGAACTCAGGCACGCAAAAGGTAAATTGTAAACACATCTGTTTATCCTCTGTGTAAAAGTAAAAAGGTTAACAAAGCTGACGTTTTTCTTTTCACAATGGGTTGTGGTGTGTCTCATTGGGATGCGATTCATTGGGAGCATTAGTCATTTCAGTGCAACGTGCTCCTGAAACAGGTCGTTCTTCAGCACCGCAGAGATAAATGAATCTTTTGTATTGATCACTAAATTAACTTGCTGAAGCGAGACCGCCCACATCAACCTCTGCTGGCTTTATATTAGTAAAATGCTTTTTCTTTATTTTTTTTAATCAGTTTATCTGTTACCATCACAGTTTGTAGAATAGTCTCACTTTCAAGATCAGCAGGTGAGGAATCAAAGCTCAAGCTTCGAGGAAAAACTGGATCATGCATCATGTTGTGTTTTGTTTGCATGACGAGCCACACACGTTTGTGATATTCACATCTGACATTTACAAAGTTAAGTGACAACAATGGGATCCGTCTGGAAACAGGTTCAGGTCTGTCACAGGTAGCTGATTTCAAGGGCTGAGTTTTTGTCGAGGACTTCTTCCGATTGCGACCTGTTGTTTCCACCCAGAGAAGTCAGAGAGGACGCCGCCTCAGAGGGATCAAAGCCTGGGCCTTTTCCAGTCACTCTTTTGGCACTCTGGCCAGAGTCCTCTGACTCAGGCCAACCCCTCAGGCCCCTCTGTGTCCTTGAGCCCTCAATCCCGCCGCTACTGTTCCTATTTTCCGATATGTTGCAAGTATCGCTCATTTGCATGGCCGTTTCTGCTCCGTCGATTTCCGCCTCGTCCTCGTTTCCTCCACAGTCTCTCCTCCGCACATCGGTGACTCCTTCACCTTTTTGCATTTGAAGCACGATGCCAGCCCACTCCTCCGTGGGCCGCTGCACCTCGGTGCCGGCCCTGTCGTTGCTCTTCACCCTGCGCGAGGTACGGCACAGGGCCTTCCTGAAGCCCCTCTTGAAGTTGTCTGACAGAAATCCGTAGAGTATGGGGTTGGCGCAGCTGTTGGCGTACGAGAGCACGACCACGAAAAAGTAGAGCCCCCTGAAGTCCCCCGGCAGGATCACCAGGAGGTTGATGATGTTCAGAGCGTAGAACGGCAGCCAGCAAAGGACGAACACCGCCACCACCACGACCACCATCCTGGTGATTTTACGCTCTGACTTCCTGCGGCGAGAAGATGTGGCCTGCGCCCGTTTTCCAACACTTCGCACCTTAGAGGAGAAAAAAAAGTAATTGTAGTGGCATCACATAAGGATACACTGCTGCTATCACTTGAGGTGTCACTCACTGTTACATTTATTCACATCTCAAAACACCTAAACTGATGATGAATAAGATCATTTAACAAACCGTCAGATGAAATCATCATCAGTGTCAATTTCTGTGTCTAAAATCTGAATCATTATTCAGACAAACTTGAATGCACAAACAAGGGACTGCTAATCCAAATAAACGTCCATAACTCTGCTCATAATTCAGAGAATAAAGATGCTCCTCAGGAGGGGAAAGGTGTCAGCGCATCTAATGAAACCAAAACGGAGCTTAAATTGGACGATTCAATTCGCTTAAATTTTCCAAAATGAGAACAAACATACTGACTCATTTGATCCGGGGCACTGTATTTCCGGTTTCTTGTAGTTAATATCCGCCCTGCTACCCAGAATATAAATCTTAAGTTTGTTTATTTGATTTAGCTGAATGTTTATTTTATGCACCTTTGGTTCTGGTGGATTTCTTAACTAAATGTTACAAACCCTCGAACGGCTTTAGGATTTGTGCAAAATGGTCCTTTCAAGAACAATATTTTTTTATTTATAATTATTATTACTATCGATAACATTCATGCTGCTTAAAGCCTCAAAGTAATAAAGGGAATGCTGGTTACTTCATGTTTTTCCTCAGTCATGAAATAATCGCTCAGGTGCAGTGTGTGTCTCCATTTTCTCTGCAAACATTTTAATGTGTGTAAGTATCCTCCATCATTATTAGTAATTGTGAAAGATAATGGTCCAATTATAAAGTACATTAGCGTGTTCTCTTGTGTTTGTGATAAAAGCTGTTTTACTGAAGGGTTTCTCTGCACAGATTTTCTTTGTGAATACACACACACACACACACACACACACACAAAAATGGCATTATATAAAACATTTTAGCAACAAACAAAAATGTGGCACAACAAAATTGTTTTTCAATAAAATTGCAAAGTAGGAGGAGGTAATTTAATTTTCCTTTTTGAACATGTTTGATCGTTGGATTACTTCTTCAGCTCTGATACAAAACATCAGTATTGGGTAATATTTGTTTCAAAGCCAAAAGCCCACGCACATGAACTTTAAATTGTTGTTTCCATTTCCCTTCATGCTTCTGGCTCATTCTCAGTTAAAATGGCGGCAAAGTTTATACATCCACATACATTTATACATCGGAGCATTTTGATGCATCCAACGTGTGACCTGGTTTTTCAGAAACGAAACATCCCTGTGAAGGTTTTTACCTTGATGACGATCAGCAGGTAGCACAAGCAGATGACCAGCAGGGGGCAGAAGAAACCGACGGTGCACGTGTACACGATGAAGGACGTCTTCCACACTTCGGCCGGCTCTGGCCACACGATGCTGCAGTTCCCGTCGTCCTTCAGCACGTCGGCGAACACCACCACCGGCAGCACCACCACGAAGGAGCCCGCCCAAACCGTGGTACTGATGGCCTTGGCCACGTGAGGACGCCGCCACCAAGAGGAGCGGATGGGGTGCACCACGGCCAGGTAGCGGTCCACCGACATCACGGTCAGGCAGAAGATGCTTGTGAACTGGTTGATGGCGTCCACCGTCATGACCACGCGGCACATCAGAGACCCGAAGGGCCAGGAGAGCAGGGCGTTCTGCACCGCCAGGAAAGGCAGGCCCAGCATGAAGAGTTCGTCTGCGATGGCCAGGTTGAGGATGTAAATGTTGGTAACGGATTCATTCTTGGTGTAGTTGACCACAACATGGATGACCAAGGTGTTTCCCACCAGGCCAACGACACACACTATCCCGTAGATCAGAGGAATGAAGACTCCAGCCAAACCAGGGAGCGATTCGGGTTCTGCTTTGGTGCAGTTCCGAGAGGCGTTCAAGAGGAAGGCCTCGTCGGTTGGAGCGAAGCTGAGAAGTTCAGAGGGAGTGGAGAGCAGCAGGAACTTGGAGAAAGGGGGCACAGAGTTGTTGCTCCAGGTAGCTGAGGGGACTTCCTGGGGCAGCAAGGAAACCTGGGTGGCCTGGATGATCTCCATGGTTACAGGGTATGAGTCAACAGAAGATGGTGAGATCCCATCAGTGATGGGTGAGCATCCCTGAAATGGAAAGCCAAGTCTAATAAAAAACACATACTGACGAGCTTTACATGATAAATTAGAAGGTGTAGTTTGACATTTACTCATAATCTGCCCAACGGCAAGTTCACAAATTTACATTCTACGTTGCAACCAGCAGAAAAACAAGGTATAAACAAGCTGTGGCTCCAGAGGGGGTCGTGTGCTTGACTACTGATGTACCTCAAATCATACATCATACATAGATTTGGATTAAAGCAGAATAAATAATTGGAAACGCCATGTAAGGAACATAACACATACCCTGGACTTCTGCTGCATGTTGTGTCTCCTTTTTTTTTTTATCCCCTTCATTTTCTGTCATCTTGCTACTGTTAACTCTTTATTCCAGGTGCTATTCTTTGCCGTACGGCCACAGGAGCAGTTTTGATCTCTGAATCTTAGCAGGTAACCGTCCTTGCCAAAATGTGAAACAAAATTAAGCTTTGAAAAATCCAATCAATAGACACAGTTGTTGAGCAGAAGAGGAGAAAGAACGGAGAAATGAAATGCGCAAACAGAAAAATATAGATGATGTTCAATGGTCAAAATTTGAAAAAGTTTTGTCCAACCGCAGCCCGGCGGCCTGCTGAATACTAAACTACTAATCAACTTAAGAGCCTTCCTTCCGTCACAACAAACACGCCAGCACCAGAGCTGAAACATAACGCATTTAGTTCCATTAGCACAGGACTTGTTTATGTAGCCATACCGGCTTCTTAATAACCTCCAAGTCACACAAAGTCACACTCTCATCCATCACCGTGATATCTGATAATTGGTGCTGTGTTGGGAAGAAAATGCACTGAACTATGGAAAAAAAAAACAACAGAGGCATGTCGTCCGCAACCTTGAATTAAAAGCATTAATGAGGATGTGAGGAAGAAGAGAGGAGAAGAAGGAAGCATCATTAATCTACAGTGTTGTTGGTAATCAGAAGCAATCACGAATGTTTAATAAAGTAAGTGTTAACTTTTTTTGTGTGTGGTATAAAATGGTACAAAATTCAGCGTGAACATCTCAATGTCGACTTCTCTGTATATAGAAATATTCCGTAGCTTTGGAGTAATGTTTTCTACACTGAATGAAGAGCTGGAGGTCGAGGCCTCAGTTAGAAAGCATAAAAGCCAGAGTTTATTTCATATCCTAATGTAAGATGACCTGACCGTCTCAATGCTTTCACACACTTACATGATCCAGGGAATCATCCATCCAGTCATTTTTGTTATGAAGGTCATTTAATAGCATAGCAGAGCATTTGTTCTATTATATTTTCTAATATTCCAAACAGCAACTACATATACAATTTTGTCCTAGTGTCCATATTTCAGATAAAGTTAGACTTTTCTTTATCAACCAAATTTCTAGAAAATTTGTTGAATTGAAATCCAACAAAATCAGCTCACCCAAACTCCTGCAGATGATAAATAAAACCAAATTTCTATTGGTGAAAGGAATAGAAATATATATATATATATAAAAAGGGAAGTGCACATGATAAGTCTAAAATGCAAAGCAAGTTCCGTGTTTCTGTTGATCAGAAATCATGACAACGGCTGCTTGGAGGTCGGAGATACAGTTGTATCACCAAGACGTGTGAGTCTGTGCATCAGCTCATATAATCTGGGAGGGGAAATTGATCCAAAACAAAAACGCTGTCCGTGTGGAGGAGTGTGCGACACAAACACACGCATTCCCCTTTTTGTGTATCATATGTGATCGCAGACAGACCAAAAGGGAATACACAGTCGCTGAATGTCCCACTCAGGACAAGAAGTCCCTCACACGCCGATCACATAATCACGGACACGCTCCTGATTCCACCCTCCTAATCTCTGAGACACACAATAAGAGCAGACAGACAATCTTTCTTTACAGAAGGCATCCCCTCTTTTGTCCGTCATTCTGTTCCCGGGTTGAAGAGAAACTTCCTGGGAGGTGTTGCTATGGTGAGACCTGATGAAAACAAGGGCCCTGTTTGGTGCAGGTGAAAGAGATAAATGGATGAGAGCGCAGATGGACGCACCCCACCCCACTGGTGCTCTTTGCATTCAGATCCAAAGACAACAGTGACATATTGTGTGTCTGTGGATAGGTGTGTGCGACGCATGTGTAGGGAAGCTGTCTGCTGAGTGAAGATAATACAGGTGTTAAGGTGACGGGGAAAGTTTTATCTCACCACTTTTGTGTTGTTTAAAGGTTGATTCCAGGCAAACCTGTATTCAGTTATCATTTTAACCTATAGTGATACAGATGTTGATCATTATACCTCATATCATATTTTATTCTAATTCACCACAGTCAAAAGGTGCGTGAGGACATTAAGCGGACCGTTATTTCAGCAAGAGAGAAACATTCAACCGCAGCGTCTCCCTTCTAACATCCACAGCTCTATTATAAAAACACAGCGGTAGCTACTTTTACTTCGTCTCGCACGGGCAGCGCTCTCTTATCACACATGTTCAGAGAGGATAGGTTGATTAAAAAAGGGGAGCATGCAGAGTAGGAGTTCTTCTTTTCCTGAAATGACACAACAGTACTCGAACAGAGCAGGTGACATTTCTGTAGGTGTGTGGTGGAGGCGGAGGTCACCAACTAAACTGAAGCAGTCATGTGGAGTTCCACAATGTTCTTACAGTTTCGAAAAGTGGCATAACTTCATCAGAAACGCTAAACTCGTGCTCTTGAAGCAGCATTTCATGTCTCACGCCAGCCAATCACAATCCTTTTTTTTTTTGAACGCCTGATGACGTGGAAGTGGCGCACGGACACGTTTACTTTTGTACATAACCAGAGATCATCCCTCACATTCTTCTTCTACACAAACACTTAAGAGATGACAAAAAAAAAAAAAAAAAAAAGGATGGGCAGGTCAGTCAGCTTCTTGCAATCAGTGAACTTGTTAACACTATTGATCGCCAGGCTGTAAGAGACTGAAGTCACAACAGCCTGTGTCGAACATTTTCTGGGCAAATTGCACTCCTGACACCTCTTTGTCCACTTTGTCAGAACTGCTGTTAGACTACTACTGAAAATGTGAAACGTGTCAGTCCAGTCATCATGAGGAAGGGGCATATAAAACTAATTATTATCATCATCATTATTAAAGGTTTTAGAAGCTTCACAGTCTGAGAGATGTGGCTCTGAGAAACATTCACATAATCCCATCACACATGTTAAAAACCACATTAAATTAAATTAACCACACAATTCAACACACCGACAACATAGAATCACGTGACCGGCAGATAAAAAGGGAATGTTCAACACCAAATGATAATCCGTCCATTTCAGTGTGTTCACGATGAAAGATTTTTTTTGTAAATGGTTTTCCGGATCAGAATAACTTACAGGATGTGATCTTGGTTAGTCATCATAACTGTTTAAAGATTTACAGTCAAAGTGTTTGGAACAAAGTGAGGTCAAGCTTCAGCTGCCGGATGATGGGCCAAGCCCAACGGGGTCAAAGACAGGGCACTTAAAAAAACCCCCACATTTTTAGTGGAGTGTTCCTTTATGGTCACTTTTCACGCTGCTACAGCTGCTGTTTCTGTGCCAAGCCGCCGTGCACCATGTTGAGCTTTCACAGGCTGCAGTTGACCTCTGGCAAAGGTAAACAAACGCGTAAACGCCTTTGAGTTTTCAGCAGCTGAATTTCGGTATGCAGTCGGCATGAGAGGCCTCTACGTGATTACACGGGAGTCCTCACTGAAGACTCCACTGATGCTGCCTCATGATTGTTCGAGCCACAGATCACAAGGTCGCCATTAAAACAAACGCCGGTCTGGTAAACATTTTATCCGGTGAAATTAATTCATGCCCATTTTTCACATAGCTGAACATTAATATTACCCTCAATAATGTGCTGTTTGTTTCAGAGCCTGCGTTCTAATTAATGGTTGTTTCAATTTACTGACCTTTGTCGACAGTAAAAACACATTTGCATCACATTTTTAGCAGCTTATAGCGTTTAAATGCAGATCCGGCGTTTATTCCACGGTGGACTTATCTCTCCAGCCTTTTACAGCGATAACATTGCAAACCTGATCCACCACATCTGTCACTACAGGCCATAAAAACACAATCTCCATGCATAGCTGCACCCCTCTCTACACCCGACCCTGAATCACACTCCTGCACCTCTACGAATATGTGCATGTGCATCGCACAGCGCTCAAACATTACGGGGTCTGTTAATAGCATCTGTGCTTGTGCTTTCATCAGGGCCTGAATGTGGAGGGGATTAATACAGAGATGATACGTCTTCAGTGGCAGAAAATGACTCTCTTATTACAATCAACATCACCTTGGAGAATATGAACACCTATTTGTGTGGCCAGGCAGCGTCCATCATCTCTGCTCTAAAGAGCAAATCATACAAAACTAATCTAAGAATCGACTCACCTGCAAACTAGATGGACTATTGTACAAAAATTTCATCAATCATTTATTAATGCAGTCTTTGCTCAGGCTCAGCACGAACATTAGGACATTTTAGGTTCATGAATGAGGGGAAGAGCTGTGCACATCTACGTATGATGTGAAAAAGTAGAATGACACCTCAGAAAAGCTTTTAAAAGGTTTAATCATAAGAATGCGGCTTTATACAATGTTTTGGAAGAAGCATATTTCAACCTTCAGGCCTTTGCGGGGCCAAACAACTGGCAGCACACACTTGCAGGTAGACAGAGAACCATTTACGTTTGTGTGCTCATTGTTCAGCTGGCAGATGATTGACAAGAATCCCGGACTGATGCACGAGAGCAAAAAAAGTCACGAAAGGTATCTGCACCCTCAGCTAACTGGTTACCCTTCTGTCTGCTTCCTGTTGTCCAATTAAGAGATTGCAAAGGGTCTCCAGCCCCGCTGCAACGCCTCCCCCAACCCCCCCTCACGTTTCATTACAAAGACTGACAAGAGCCCGCATATTACTCTGAGGGGTGATCAATAGCACGAGTTCGCCGTGCACACACAAAGGGACGGGCATAAAGGTGCTGACGAATGTTCATGAATGTGCTTCGCCTGCCCTGCACGCACACGCATGGACAAAAAGCAGACGCACAAAAGCAAACACACATGTGTGCTCACAAACATGGATCTTCAAATGAGTCATTGTTCCCCAAGTGAGTGATTAAATAAAGATATAGACATGGCTGCACCCACAGGGAACATAAAGCGGAGCTGCAACAGGGGGGCGAACTATCTCTGTGTATGTTGGGGTGCATCCATGTTGTGTTGCATTGACTACGATTCTAAACATAATATCAGCAACGATTAACTCTTCCCACACAGTGCGCAGCACGCACTGTAGTCCAGGCAGATGTAAGCAATTACAGGCTGAACTGGCCAGATAGAATAAAATAAAAAGCCTTGACGGCAACATTAGAGCTGACGTTTAGCTATGAAATAAAAAGCTCCTGTTTGAAGAGACGGTTAGACAGACAGAGAGAGGAAGGAACTGTTTAATGACAGGTTTGAAGTCAGACTGATAAAAAAATAAGAGGAAGGCCGAAACACTCTCCTCTTCTCCCTTTATATATCTCAGCTCCACTTTCATTCCCACTCCTGTCCCTCCAGTCATTTCATTTCCTTCCATCACCTCCATCCCTTCTTTTGATCATCCATCCCTCAAGCAGCGCCCCCTCCAAAAAAAAAAAGCAAAATCAATACCCACTTGCATGAAGGCACCCACCCTCTTCAAAAGTTATGGGATGCCATTGAACGCAGCTTGTATGTGACTGTGCATATGCATCCTTAAAAAGAGATTTTTCTCGACAACAACTCCTCCAATACAGAATATTTTAACACGATTCAGCTGCAGACAGCACACACAACCAACAACCAACAACAAGGAGCCTCTCTTGTTTAAAAAAGTACAATTAGAGAAGGAGATTCAGAGTAACGCGGTCCGTGAACGCCTCCTACTATCACAGATTGTGGACATTCAATAATCAGCGTTTATGGACTTTTCATCGACTCGGCCGAGCTCAGCTGCAGAGACAAGCCGGAGATAGAGGCTGACATTTGGGACACTCCTCCTGTTGAATCCGAAGCGGACGGCAAAGATGAGAAAACGAGACAGAAGAGAGGAAAAAATGAGACAAACTCACCTCCGCTCCCCGACAAGTGATGCTTCTGCAGAGCTCCGTGGATTCTGTGAGCAGAGAGACCAGAGACCCCCCCCCCCTCCATACAGCTCTCAGTGTCTCTCTCTCTCTCTCTCACACACACACACACACACACACACACACACACACACACGATGTTAATGATGATATCGACCAGCTGTAACATCAACATCATCATCTCCGTTTTTAGAGCTTTCTTTTTCAAAACTCAAAGTTTCGAAGTGCATCACCAATAAAAAAAAACAAAAAACCAAAAAACCAAAAACAAAACAAAACAGCATGCTTTAAACTTAAAACTAAATAATATACTTAAAGATGAAAAAAAAAAAAGGATGGTTCAAATGGGAATTTACCCTGAAACCTATGAGTAAAATAAATAAATAAAAATGTCATAAAATATACATTTTATGTATACAATGCACAGCAGAGCTGCAGTATTCAGGATATCTGTACCCAGTAATCACAAAAAAGGGTTTCTGTCTTGTGGACAGTAAGGCGTCACGCTCAAAATTTGAACCGAGGCAGAAATCATCTGAGCTCCACTTATCTCTTCAAGTGTTTAGGTTTGTGTTCGGAGAAGTGGTGTTTATCCACTGTCAGCTTGTCTTCTTCTTCTTAACAATACAAAGAAGGATCATGGCTGGGAACTTTTGGACAACCCTATGATTATTTCAACCAGGTATCTTTCATAGATAGATGCTTAATTGTCATTGCACAAAAAAACAACAACAAACAACTAAACTTCATTTAACATGAATCCCTTTTAGCAGCTTGTAAGTATAAAATATAAGATCTAAAATATACATGTACATGAGAAAGGAGCAATAACATCAGGAAATAAATGCAGTGTTGTTTATGGTTCAAATCAAAATGCAGATGTGTGCGTTTGCAGCAGCGGAAAATAAGAGACTGAGGGCTAAAGGTCATTCATTTAGCTGAGTAATCAATAGGACTATAAAAATCATTCGCGAACACACCGAGAGCCAGAACAGGACGGGTGTGATGGTGGCTCAGTTCAGTTCAGTTAAGTCTGGATTAATCCACAGATCTGGTTTAATAGATTAAGGAACGGTTGTATTTTACAAATACTTCTAAACTGATACGAGTGAGACTGAACCGTTGATATATTACTGATTCAAACATCAAGGCTTCTTGTCCAAAATCAGGAGGACTGCAGTCAGTTCAGTTCAGTCTGGAGATTTTTTCATCAGGACAAAATATAATCAATCTGTGAAAGATTTTAATACCATGACCTGATCCAGTTTGTTGCCGGGGCTCTGACTTTATTTTCCAACTATATTTTTTGAATAAAACAGCGTTTTCAAGAATAAAGCACGGTTGTATTGCAAAAGTCTAAAATGTTAATATCAAGGCTTCCTGTTTAAAACTGTATTTTTGAATAACAGACTTGATCTGTGCCAATAGAGAACCAGCTGGACGGCAGAACATCAGGTTCATCATGTTTAAGAGACATGATAATTGCTAGAAACACAGTACACTCTGTTTGAACGAGAAGTTTTGAGTGTAGCATTTGAGCTAATAGAGAGAAAATATTTTAAGTCAAAGACTCACAGCAGAAGGAGAAGTCACTTCGTAGCACTTTTAAATTTGAATCTTAGATAAAATGTTTATTTTCATCTAAACTTTCTAAATCACAACAAAATATTTGAAGTTGTTGGTAAGGCCGCTGGAGTTGGTCATTTATACGAGAAAAAATGTTCAATGTGGGTTATTTCTTAAATTAAATGAAGTCCAGCAGCTTTTTCTTGTTTGTTTTTTATGTCAGTATGATTTAGTTTCCAGGATCCTGAATTCTCACATCAGTCAAACAGGAGTCTGATGTCTTTTCCAGCTTCATCAGTTGGAGACGTCTTTATCTTCTCCCTCTGACAATAAGTCTGTCAAATGTGAGTTCAGCGATGAATCTCCAGAATAGTTATTTATCTTTATCTTTTCTATTTGCTGTAAATTTGTGATACCTGATTATAATTAAAGCAAACAAAGATACATTTGGTTCATTTTTTTCTTGTTTTTTGAAAAGCCCTCCACAGTTTTGTTTTGTTTGTTAGTTTTTTTTTATAATGAAGCTTATGATTCACTGCTGTGTGGTGGTTGAACTAATAAAGCATTCGTGACACCAATTGGATTATCCTATTTCTTGAGGGTCTGTAAATACATCACATGAATTTTATGCTGAACCCTGACACAAATAAATGAGCCGTAAGATTTTGGCTCCTCAATGAACTTTGTGTGATGCTGTTTTGTTTAAAACACAAACAAATGTTGGGGGAATATTTTTTATCATAATGATCGTCTAAATGTAATTTGTGGTTGGTTGGTTCAGTTGATGGAGCTACAACTTTGGAGAAAACTGATTACCAACATTAATTTCTGGTCCACAGCTGATCCACCGCTGAGAGCTCGACTCCTGCAGTCCACCAGCTCCTTCATTCAGGGACAACATTTACTTCTAAATTTCAATTTGACTTTAGTTGTAATGAAATATCTTACTTTATTCTCTTTCAGCTAGGAATCCTTCCTCCTTCCATCTTCACCAACATTTCCCTCCTTCTTTTCTGTCTCTGGTTCCCTCTGCTGGATGTGACAAAAACTACACCAGGTTGTCCTTTAAAGGTCAGAGATAGATCAGTCAGTCAGTGAGGAATGCCTTCATTTTATTTTGATTTAGAAATATAATGATTCAACCGTGACATCCAGCTTTTTAGTGCTTCACTGATAAACAGGAGGTAGAACAATGATCAGACTGTTTGCCTGAGCTCTGATCGGCCCTTCTCCTGTGAGGAGAAGAAAAGACAAATGTGCTGAAACTTTCTGCTGAAGTTTTGACTTTTCTCTGTCTGTTTGTCATGAAACAAAAAAAAATATGCTATAAGATCAGCCAAGTGACGTTATCTGTTAGAACTATCTTCATTTTAATGTTAAAAATCACTGAAGCCCATCCATCCCTCCATTATCCCTTCCTGTTTACTTTTATCCAGGTCATGATGTTTAATGAAAAGACCACCAGATTGTACCTGTAGCATTATGAGATTGAAACCTTTTCATGTGCACCACTTCAACGTTAGCTTCTCTCTTGAGGTTGAGTAGTTTCCTGTATTCTCTGTTTCTGGTTGAATGGCAACAAAGGCAGAACAAGAGGTTTCAAGTGTGTCGGCTATAATAACCGGCAGCAGCTCCACCGCCGTACACCCTCCACAGAGAAACAGAGGCTCAGCCTGAGCCTCTTTCCAGTCCATCACAAAGCTGACAATGAGAGACATTCATCGTTCCTGCTTATATTCACAGCCGTGTGCAATTTAGATTTGAATCTAAATGAACTAGAAGGAGACCGAAACACCAGAAGGAACCCGACCAAAAGCATCCGCTCTTCAACCCGTAAACATCCTCGAAGAACATCAATTCATCCTAACAAGGATAATAACATAAGTCCTTATGATGTCTCATGGATGAAGCACCAGAGTAACAAGCAACCGGCACCAAGCTGTAACGGTGGTTCTTAAAAAATTGGTTCATATGAAGTCCAGATGATGAGGCGGTAGAAAAGTGAAGGCTATGAAGCAAAAATTTACAACAATTCACAAATCTGTGTTTGTAAAGTAGAAATAATGAAACATAGATGTATTTTTCATGTTTCACAAAGGATGAAAAAATGTTTTTATTGGCAGTGTACAATCAATTGATCGTAGAAATATTAATTGGTCATTATTTTTCTTTTTTCCTTTCGACTACAGGTTTTGTGACTCTGAACCTTTTAGATCCCGTCTGACTTCACTTTCTGTCCTAAATCAGTTTGTGAAAGCTCCTTTATTTATTTATTTATTTTTGTGTGTGTGTGTAAAAGTAAAAAACCGAAGCTCCTGAGCAGCTAAATATCGAGCAAATGAAAGTTTAATCACACAGCGGAGTAAAAATTGACCAGCATCCTGTTCACTTAATGCCCATCCATCACTGATCGCACAGTATTCAGTCTGCACTGCATCACAAGACACACAATCAATTTAGTAGTGATTAACAGTTCAATTGAATTAAAAGGAGATTAGACCTTGTCAGCCTTCTCAAACCTCTTAAGCCCTCAAGTCAAATTTATAGCCTTTGTGGGGAAGTCTTAACCAAATTACATGTCCTCATAAAAACAACTAAATTAAATCTATGAATGTTAGCCAAGCAACTTCACAGCTCTGCTGTAGTGTAAAAAAAAAAACAAAAATCAAATTGCCTGTGAGTAGGGAATGCCAGAATTTAATTTACACATATCTCAATTTAACTTCAGAGATCAAGCTTGAAAGGAAGACTGGGACTCAAGGACACCATGAATAGACCAAAAAAAAAAAGCATGATTCATCAGGTAATACTCAATGCCCGTCATGTTAAGATGGCTTGAGAGGAAACTATTTCACAAAATTTGATTGGATTTGTCAATCAAGAACTGCTTATTCCCAACAGGCTGCTGGAGCCGACAAAATCTACTTTATTCCTCTGGCAGAAAACCTCTGGACAAAACATGGAGAGAGGATAAAAAGAGGCAACGACTGGACGAAGAGATTGAGAAAGGAGGCAGAGTTTACGCAGGAAAAGGAGAAGACGAGGAGAGATAAGTAAAAAGGTAAAATAGTGGATGTCTGTGCGAGAGACAAGTGAAACATTTAGAGGGAAACTGACAAATAGGAAGAGACAGTCAGTAATGGACTGAAAGAGAACATCATTCTAATGATTTTATGGAAACATTTGTCCTCTGCCTGTGAGTTTTCTAAATGAATCTATCCAACTACCAACATTCAAAGTCTGAAAGACATTTTAATGCTTCACTACTTTTTCCTGTCTGTCCACAGATCTTCTGTCTCTGCCTAATGAGAAATCTAAAAATTATTTAGCAAAACAAATTTAACTGAAGTGTGTTTTTCAATGTTTTTTTTTTTTTTTTTCAAATCGAGTTTTCATGCTTTTTGTGAGGAAGCAACAAAAAAAATTGTGATTTTGTTTTTGGTTGTGGAACAAAAATTAGATAAATGTCAATTTCAAAGGCAATAATGTTTAAAAGAATCACTAAAAGAAAAAAAAAAAACAAAACGATTGGCATTTAATTTGTTTTGTTCTTAAATTACAAATTGACCCACCCATCATGATCTGAAGACTGACAGCTCGCTGTTACGGATGGTAAGACTGAAATAAAGAGCATGAGAGAGGGGCAGAAGAAACAGAAAGAGAAGAACAGTGATTCATTAATTCATTGGTTTTATCTAAGTCTTAATTTATTGTACAGAACTGAATGTGGAGCATGAATTGATTTCTCACTCAATAAAAGATTAAAAGGCTTACCAAGCTAAGTTTCCAAAACTAAAGAAAGAGAATAAAAGTGAGTTGAATAGAACTAAGAAAAAAAAAAGTATCAGTCTGATAAATAAAGAACAGACGGAGAGATATCTCATTTTAAATGTCACATTTGATGTGTGGAGTAAAAAGTTTCTGTCACAACACTTAAAATTATTTCCAAGACTCTTTGGGCAAAATTTCCAATTTGCCAGGAGTATGACAGCCACATGATGTGAGCTGGAAAGAAGACAAACGATCCAAGTTCTTTCTCCACAGGAGATGCATAATCTTTTGAAAACCACAACTTCCAAAGAAAGAAAAAAAATAAATAAATAAAGGATCCTTATTTCAGTCTGCGTGTTTTGGTTTAAATTACCATAATAATTGCAGAACTGATCACATCCTGCTGGTAATTCAATTTGCAACAGCAGGGTGTGTATTTAAAGACATGACAAAGAAATTATCTTTACAAAGTTAGAAGTAAAATAATGACTCACGTCTTTGTTGAGAAAAAGAATTTTTGTTCTTCACAGTGAAAAAAGAATACATTTTCTCGTTTTTTCATGTTAATCAATGTCAAGTATCACCATTTTGCTCTGTGGTCTTCATCCTTTTAGGTTTTTTCATGACCAGAGAGAGGACTGAGAGATAAACACAACCAGATTCTCACCAGTTAAACACAATGTTTTGTGGTTTTCATCACATTTTGCATTGCAGTTATCACAAAAGCCAAATATTCTATTTTAGCAAAATAAACCACTAAGTATGGAAGTAACAAAACAGTGTTTCAATGAGATAAGCTGATAAAGTGCGAAAGACAGCAGTGTTCTGAAGGATCGGCCCTGAATTGAGTCAAATCTTATTTCTTGGCTTGGCACATATCCTCACTGTAGTCTGCCCCGGGTGCTATAAAACCTCCCTGTAAGAAACGAAGAGCGCTGTTCAGGATGTATAATATCCTCATATGAATGATCGGACTCAGCTGTGTTCTCTTCCCTACTCACATCTGAGACCTTATTGTTTAACTTACCTGTGTCCCGTCTCTCAGTTTAGTACCATTTAACCTAAGTAGTTCTGGTTGATCTGCTTTAACTTTAATTCAAAGGTTTATATGTACCTAAAGGAACAGAGACACAATACCTGTTCACACTCAGGTGTACATGAACCTCCTCCCACCCACAATGCATTTGTTAGTGCAATAGAATGACTTTAGCTCAACATATGAGCCAAGACACTCGCTTATCTCTGACTACAGCACTGTGGAGGAATCTGGCCTGGTGACAACAAGAGAAGAAAAAGAAACGTTCGCCTGCAGAGAGAGGACGGTGGATAGACATGTTTTGTAAAAAAATTAGTCAGCTCTGTCAGTGACACAAACAGCTCAGTATGGAAGAAAGGAAAGAGTCACTTTTAACTGTTAAGAAACATTAAAACTATCCTGTTTTTTTCTTCTTTTTTTTTTTTAAAGACTGGGACCAAAATATATTTGTCCTGTTCTCAGATATTACATATTTCTTTCTGTTATCGATTCCTAGATATATCAGATTAGATAATTTAAAGATTACAATTTTATTATTAGTCGGGGTGTATTGATTCATCGATGGATCGATTTATATTCCTGCGATCAAACTCAGCAGGTCGTGCTCGACGGGGACCTTTATCGATCTAAAATCTCAGTCTCAACACAAACTCTTTGTTAGAGTGCAAATTACAGTCATTTATTGACATTAAAATCAGAGTTTCATAAAGACGCCATTTCACTTACTTTTTCATTCTTCTTCTTCTTCTTCTATTTTCCGCAGAAACCCATTTTATAATCGGACCACACACTTCCGGTTCGGCTTTTTTATTTATTAACTTATTAACTAATAATACGTTATTAATTTATTTGTATGTCAAATAATTTATATATATATATATATCGTAGTTTGTTTTTGTTTTTTTGCACTGTGCCTTTTCAATTTGAATCGCAGCTTTCTCGGCCACCGTATAATATGGCACTTTAATTTTAGCAAATAAATGCTAAACGTTACTTACATACTTACTTTTTACATTTAAATTCATTATTATTACTTATCCGTAATTCCTCTACAGATAGTCGGTTGAGTCACTTCAGTTACACATCAAACTGACGGGCTTTTATTTTGACATGTTAACTGGCCAAACATCGGACAGTGAAAATTTCCGTGTTTGGTCTTTAAACACTTTTTCCAAGGCTGCAGAAGAAATAGTTGTAAAATTGGCAATCTGTTATTTGATTTAAGGATGTATAAATAACTCTTAGTGAGTTTGAACGAGCTGTGTTTTATTTATAAATCCATTTTTATCCAGCCGTTAGCTAGTAACGGTGTTAGCTTAGCATGAGTCTGCGTTAGCGCAGCATTAAACTTAAAGGTGACTGTCCCTTCATTAACTGAGCTTTACTCCGTTATAAAAACCGATTTTCACTGACTTATTCGTTTTTTTCCTTTCTTCTGCTTCTCTTCCTCTTCTATTTTCCCGAAAATCTGGATACAATCAGACCGCACACTTCCGGTTTGGCTTTATTTATTTATTATTATTATTATTATTAATTATTGCGTTGCGACTTTTTTTGTGTCACAGCTTTTTTTTATTTATTTGCATTGTAGTTTTCTATTTGCACCACCGTAGTATGTGGCAGTATCGGTTGAACAACTTCAGTAGTAAAATAAATACTGAACGTTACTTCCGGTTTACTTTGACTCAAACACGCCAAACAAGGTGAGGTCATTTCAGGTTTTGTGATATTTCATCTTAGAATTACATAAATTCTCTGTGTATCTTTACTGCGACACCGACTCTGTGCATCTTGTCCTTCAATGAGCGCCAGCTTTCCAAAGGAAAAAAATTATACACCATAGAAAAATGTAGCCCGTACACCAAATTTTTATTTTAAAGATTAAAATACACAAAAATGACAATGGCCCACTTTGGATTTTATGAATAGGCATGTCATTACAGTAATATCAATTTGAAAGGGCCAACAATTCACCCTCTCCCCCCCACACCCTTCCTAATGTCTATTCATTCATTGACTGACATCTGATTTCTGTGAATAAAGCAGCACGATGAAGAAGAAAAGAAAAAGAATTTAAAGTCAAGATACTGAACTAAACTAATTTTATAATCAGTTCACATGTCCAACTCATTTTCCTTTTTAAATGAAAAATAGGAGGGGTTGTAGTTAAATTCCATCAATAAATGAATACATTTCCTATATGCACCATTATATTTGTTTAACCCCTAAATCACATAAAGGCTCAGTAACAGAAGCCCAATTAAACATTTAACATTTGTGCTTGATTTCTATTAAAAGACGAAGAAGAAAAAAGTAGTAGTCCATTGAAATCAAACAATGGGAAAGTGTTAAACTTTGTTCAGCGGACATAAAGGTACTCAGCACTGGTCATTTTCATTTGACCAACAGCTGAGGAGGAACACACCTTGTCACATTCAAATGCCAACACTGTTTTCAAACTCAGTTGGATCCAGGTATTTGTACGGCATCCCCATTTTGCTGTTTCTTTCTTTGATGCCTTTACTCAGCTGTTCAAGTTCTCCTTGAAACTCCCTGATCATCCGGCGAGGAGTTTCCTCACTGAAATGCTCTTCAGGGTAGTGGCCAAGCTGGACCTGTCCATTAGCGATACATTAAAAAATGTTTTTTCTCACCAACCTTTATACAAATTTTTGATATTTCAGGTATAAGGTACTTACAAAGTCAGAGTAATGTTTGCTCAGTAGCCACAAGGTGGCCATGCCGTTAACTGTTGTGTTAATGTCGGGCAGAGTCTTCAGTATGGTGGCCTCAATTGTCGTCCCCTTTTTGGTTGGCGGGGGGAGTTGCAGCGACGAGGGAGCGTTGGGCATCCAGGCACTGTAGTCGTACTACAGATAACAGATCATTATTTGATGACTGCTTAGTCTGCTGCTGTGAAAACTACTCGTAATACAGTGTGTGAGTGTTTGCATTGTTGCAGTTATTAACTCGGAGCCTCAGGGACTCTCTGGTTCTTAAGATGTGACCTTGTGTAGGTTTATAGTCAATGTCACGATGAATTCAGAGAAAAACTGAAAAAAATTACTGTTGAAAACAAACACTACATTCCAGCTGATCGTCCCATAAAATCTGAAGGATTCACCTGTCCGTTATTCACAGCTGAGTGTTGGGCTGAGCAAGTGAAGATGACCATGGTGACAAACTTGATCAGCTCAGCCACGGTTGAGAATCTGTAAGGAATTCCTGAAAATTCGAGAGAATAAACTCCATTAGTTAAAGACGTAGTCATCTGATTTAGACAATTAAATTAAAGTCTAATTTAGGATTTATACAAAATGAAGTAACAGGAGTCAATGGCAACCAAAACCATTAACCCATTGTGACATGGAGGTCTCTGTGACCCTCCAAGTAAACACCTCACCATGATTTTATAGACAGAGTCACATGAGCTCAGTGTGAACCTGTTCTCATCTGTGAAGAGAATCTTGAATTCCTGAATGGACGGATTGATATCCCTGAAGTCTAACAGACCTGGTGTAATGCTATGACAATTAGGTGTCCCTATTTAACGTTATTCATCATAAATTCATCTTAATCTCACCTGTTTCTGCTCGAGAAAGGAATCCATGTTCAAAAATGTCCAAGATCCACCTCTGCAGTTCATAGTCTCCCTGGACTTCAGCATCATTGTTGTAGAAGTGGCTTATTATCCCGGTCACAAACCTTTAGAAAACATGGATATATACTGTAAAACTTATACATCCTGTATACAAACTACTGTGAGAAACACGTTTGTAAAATAATCTGACAGTCTGCCTTCAATGCTATTAAATAAAGTTCTGAAGACATAATAATAGAATTTAATGGCACCACAAACTTCAGCTTCCAAAATGACTTGAAGTTGAATGACCATTGGTTAGAAAAAAAAAACCCTGCACATGTTTTCAGAGATTTTCAGAGAGACTAATGACAGAGATCCTTTATGTGAAACCCCACTGAGCCACAAAACAGATCAATCTCCGATTTGAGGGTGAATTAAATGGAAGAAAATGGACCCTCTAGTTCTGAATCAGTATTTGAAAGTTAATTTTCTGTGAGGACTTTTTTTCTACATGAGTCTCACCAAAACGTTTCCTTTGTGCTGGCCAGCTGATCTGTTCTGTCCCTGGGTTCTCACAAACAACTACAGTACACACATGTTTAAGAACGTCTTTTTTTTTTTTTTTTCAGCGAGGGGAAAGGGTTAGATCCGAGATAAACTGATGTCAGCCACAACCCAAACCCTCAACTGACAAACTGTACAAATCAAGGTTTTTTACCATATCATACCTCCAGGCCTCTAAATAAAATCAAAACCAAATATAAATGATTTTTATACTGTATAAAGATAATGCAATATGGGAACTGCCTATAGAACCTGTGGATGATATCCCAGAGCTGGAGTCCATCTTCCCTGTAGTAGAAGTTTGGCACAGTCTGCAGTCCACGCTCAGCAATGTTTTCTTTTATGCAGAGGGAGCTGTAGGTCAATGAGGACATGGATCTCTGAAGCAGTGGGATCAACGCGTCTCCACCAGCAGCTGCGATCTACAGATAGGAAGAGATTAACGGAGTAAAGTTTGATTCAAACCCAGCTGATAACATTAAAAGAAAAAAAAATCATCATCAACGCTGTAGTCTCACCTGACTGAAAACTCCATCCTTAGAGATCAATTTTTTCCGGGCTAAGAAGTTGATCTGCAGAGTGTAGCGAGTGTGAGGAACGAGGAGCTGAGGGAAAGAGGGAATTCTGTTAGGACCAATATCAGTTGTTTCCATGCACGATGTTATCGGCACGTCGTCGGTGTCAGCCGATATTTGCTTGAAAAAGATTAATAGTAACAGTTATAGTGTAAACATTTTTTATTGACAAAGGGTACAATTTATTTTCATTCATGCTAAATTGTACAGTCGTACATCACACTTTTCACACGCTCCCTGTGGACGGAGGCTATGTTTACCTTGTCACTTGTGAAAGTTGCCAAATTTTCCCTGGTTGGGGGTATTGCTATGGTCTTCTTAGGAAGAGTATCATCCAAGTCTGTTTTAAGTAAGATTGAATGTACATATCGTACTTGTTTTGTGTAAAAACAATTGTCATATATAAATGACGTTTTACAGAATGCATAAGCGATGCTTATTTCATAACTTTAATGAGAAAATGCTTCAATGCCATTGCATGTTAGAGTACTGGAATTATAGAATAGGATCAGGGCAGTGGGAGTTCAGTTCGTGTCGGGCAGTGGGGTAAAAGCTGTTCCTTATGCTTTGAGTTTTATGAATGCATCTACCAGCTGGCCCACATGGGGAAAAATATTGGTATCAAAAAATCCAAACTCATGCATCCTGACTTTCTTCCATATTTAGTTAATCAAATATGTCAGGTAAGAAAATCTACAAATGACATCCAATTGGGTTACCTTGTACAGTGGGTGCACCATTGGCACGTTGCGCAGCAGTGACACTGCAAACACTTCAGCCAGCAGGTGAGTGCGCAGCAGGTGAAAGTTGAGTTGATGCTCATTGTAGTCTGCACTTCTCACGAAAATCTTGGCCATCAGCCAGTCGTACTCATCATCAGGTAAAAAGATTGGATTGTCATCTGCTGGAGTTTGCTTCAGCTACAGGGTAAGACAGAGAGTCCTGGTTCATTCATCCCATCCATCCAACACCAGCAGAAAGAATACAGACTAACTACAGCTGTCACCTTGATCCGTACTCGCAGCTTCAGTATTTGTTATTTTTCAATGCTAAAGCTACCTGAATAGCAACTGGCATCAACTTGTCTTCAGGTGTTTTATGGAGCAGAATGAGGGGAGCCATCAAGTACTGCTTCTTTCCATTGATGATGTTTGTTTTAAGTCCATCCAGAATCTTGTAGTCACACAGGAAGATGTTTCCTTTCTGTTTGAAAAAAGGAGGATAAGAAGACATTTGCAGAGTGAACATTTCGCTGCAATCAGGGTGAAAAACACAGTACAGGAGCTGAGATTACAGGGACATCTACGTTCAGTTTGAAACAATCACCTGCATTTCATCTGCCAAGCTGCCCTGATCACAGAGGGAGAGCATGTCATCAGTCACAGGGAAGTTTTCAGGAAGGACTGTGCAACGTCGAATCATCATGGGATTGATGCCATTTAGAAACTGATAGGCAAAGAATTCATCCTCCTTCCAGTTTTGCTGGACGTAGTCTGAAGAAAAAAAAAAACAGAGAAAAGTTGAACTTCATTATTGGATTGAAAATATTTTTTACATTTACTAGTTTTTCTCCGCTTCAAGTCCTCAAACATCTTTTGGCAAATACATATTTTTTTTCTATTCAACACATGGAGTAAAGAAGCCAATCTCAGGAAAAGACACATTTAAATTTTTGTAATGAAGTGCAATTGAATATCCTAAAGAATGACGTTGAGTATAAACTATTATGGATGTAGCTTAAAGTATTTCATTAACTGCTGTGATGGCACATCACCTGAAATGGGTCTGCCCCAGAACACGTGGTCAAGTGCATCAAAATTCTTCCATGTCTCTTTGCGGCTTTCCAGTCCCTCCAGTCTCAGTTCTGCAATGCTAAAAAAAATACCAGGAAAAAAAATTGATTCATTGTTTGTAACTTTCTTAAGCAGGCAGGTTAAAAGAGAAATAGATTCCCGACTGAATTTGAGGACTTACCCTGCTACTGCAGTGAATTTAAATTCAATATCCCTGATCCAGGAGAACTGGACCTCACTTGGCAGACTCCCTGTGTCTGCTACCTTCATGCACTGAGGTATCCCATCAGCATAGACTTCCCAGCTGGGAGAAAGAGGACAATAATTTTTATTCTTCACAAATGTTCATGTATTTTATATTAAAAGTCTGCGACATATATTGCAATGTGATGTTATAAACCATAGCAGGTTTCCCAGACACTATGACGGTTATTAGATCATTATATGGCTTGAATATATCCAAACAAAAATGCGAGAGGGTTGATTTATGTTCGTTTAAAGTGCTACAATGTGTACAAGCTGTGATCGCTCACCGATACTCCTCCATGCGCCGGTTCCGCTCCTTCACCCGATGGAACAGGCAGGCACTTTCGGTCTCCTCAGAGAATTTCAGAGCTTGAAGAAGAACAAGAACCTCAGCAATGTGTGTGTGTCAATGTGTGTGTGCGTATATATATATATATATATATATATATAAGGAATAGCAAGGCTAAAAAGTGTTTACAAAATGTCCTTCTTTTACATCTACTGCAGTCGGTGAACTGCTCACCGGCCGTCAGATAAGCTAACTTTTACAAACCTGTCCGCTCCCTGAAGCACTGCACCTCACTGTCAATGATCCGGCGGTGGATGGGAAAGTGGTACGTTTCTCCATCGGGGGATTTCACCTCCACCCTCGCGGGGAACCAGGCGTGTTCTGGGTTATCTGGAGTGTCCTGCTGGTCCAGTTCTATCAGAACCAGCTTTCCCAGAGAAGTGTGGTAGGACACAGTAAAGCTGGACACCTGAAGCAACGACAGATGCAGTTTGGAAAATCTGATGGAGTTGAAATGAATTTGATAACTAAGAACAGAGCTGTAACATCCAAATAGTTCTCACACCGTAACTGCATTTAGAAGGCTGGACAAAGTCAGACATAATACCAGTATTGGGAAGCTGATTGTGGTCATGTTTTGTTACTTTTGTCTTGTAATTTTGGTGTTGTTGTGCAACTGAGTCTCAGTTAGCAGGAGTTTATGTCAGCTTTTCTAAATAATTTTTAATGTGCCTTTTGGAAAATAATGCAACATGTAATATTTCACACTTACTGCTCCACTGTGGAAAGATTTGGTCCCTCTGGGGTTTAGGAGCCTCGTGCGGTCACTCTCCCCCTCTGTGCCCACAAGTTTAATGAACACATCGTGGAAAGTGATGGCATTGGTGGCATTGGTGGCATTAGTGACGCTGGTGGTGTGTACCGTCACTTTGTAGTCCATTTTCATCCTGAGAAGTTGAAAAAATCTTGTTGGGGAAAAAACCAAAAAACATTAATATTCTCAGGACTGATTAACTGACTCCAACGCTACTGATTATTAGTGAATAGATTATAAAATCTAAAATGAAACCAGCGTCAGGGCCACAGGTAAAAGGTACGACTAACCTTCGTCTTTCATCCTTTAAGTAACACTATGGGCAACTTAAATGATCAAATCAAGTATCTGACTTACCTGTGTTAAGGAGGTCAAGAAGATCCTTTGAAGGAACTCAACGCAGACGTCCTTTTTATTGATAAACTTAGTGGGAGGATCCATTCAACTTTCCTCAGCTTGAGTGATGAAATATTTGACATTTGCAGGAAAATTACCAGGAAAAAGGCTCCGTCTTTCAAAACCTGTGTATTCAATCAACAACTATTACTCATAACAGTTTAACCAGATTTATCAGATCTGATTTATCCATCATGAGCAGCTATAGTGTGATTTTAAAAAAATTTCTGTGATATAGGTTCCATAACCAAAATGTAGATATTCATTCATTTCAGTAAAGTAAATGCAAATAAATCCCTAAATTAAAAACAACCGTATTCCTTATTTGAATACAGTTCCCATAATCAAATAGATTAAAAGACACATCAACATATTTGACCTGGAGACAGGAGGTTCGATTTATAAGCGCAAGGTTACCAGTAGCAACTGAGGAGAGAAAGGAAAGTGAATAAAGTCAAACTGAGTTAAGAGCATTTCAATGCAGTTTATTTAGCATGTGAGAAAAAACAACATTGTATTATTTTATTTTATTAAATTTTTTTTTATTTCAGTGTACACTCCAAATGCTGTATAGAATAGTTCCACTTGTTAATTTCATCAGAAAAAGTGGAGGAAGGCAGTTTGAATACACACCCATGGAAAATGTACCGTGACCAGATGGGCTGGAAATTGGGAAAGAGGAACACACTTCCAACAGAGCTGATTACATGTACAGATTTTAAAACATTTTTTATGTCACACAAAACGCTGCATGCTCTCTCAGCAACCATGTAAACATCTGTGAGAGACTGTGTGTGTCTGTGTGGGATGGGGGGTGTTTCTGGGGGGCAGGAGTCAATTATTTTTAAGATGTAGTCTATCTTTAAAATTTTGCATAAACATTATGTATTCTGTTATTTATTTTTTGGATATTCCATCTTATTGCCCCAAAATGGAAAATATCAACAAGCTAATACCTGTTCCAACGCACCAAACATACTGCAACCAAAATGGAAAAAATATTCAGCAAGGATTAATATTAATATTGCTTACACAGGATGTCTATAAACTAGGCTAACTGGAATGAATGAAGACTTGATTGATTTGGAAATAATAAAAGTGAACCACAGCTAATATTTAGTTCGTCTCATTTTCATATGTTGCAAAACTATAAAAAAATTTTAACAGAATATTTTATGAGCTGACCACCCTCATTCAACTTTATTCCTTATTAACGAAGGCTGAAAAAGTAGCATTGCTAAAAATTGAATTTGTACGGCAATTCAAAATATTGTCTTTCCCCTGACGATTTTCTTTGATTTTGTAGAAATGTGTTAATTTTCTAAAATGTGCTTGACCGAAGATGGAAACTCTGACAACGATACAGTTCCACAAGATAAAGTATTGGACAACACAAAAACAAATTTTGCAGTGAGTCGGTCTACAGCCCACACGCTCTTTCTGCTCTCATAAGCTGCTGTCTATGTTACAGAGAAGTGTCTCAGAGCCAACAATTCACTTGATGAATTTCAAGTGAAAACAACTTGATAGAAAACTGGAATGTGATTGTAGAAGAACACACCAAGTAAGTGAAACTTGTGTGCGAAAATTAATCTTGCAAATGAAAAACAACTGTATGGTTACTGGTGTCCTTCCCTTTAACAGAAACTTCAGAAAAAATAAATTAAAGCGATCCTTTGTGCCCTTATGCCCGGGACAATGAAGCTCCCTTTAAAAATGTGTAAGCATCCTCAATAGTTCTTTGTTTTAGGAATGGAAGTTATTTATTTCAACTAATTTCACACTTTGAACATTAAATTAACTGTCTTTTTTAACACATTAACTACAACTCCATGACATCATCATAACTAGGACCTCCACATGGAAAAAAGGGATTAGGTTTTAGGCTGAAGCAGTAATGTTTCATCTTGATTGGTAAGAAAACAAATGGTGATATCTATCCAACCAAAATTTTGTGCTGATTTTCAAACTTACATGTGAAAATTACCCGTAACACGTTGGCTTGGCTCAAGTCAGTTCATAAAAAAGTATCTATGGTCTTGTAAGAAAAGCATGTAAAATAAATTTCACAGCAATAGGTGGGAAAAATGAGCTCCAGAAAAATAAGAGATCTTATAAGATAATGAGAGAAAAGAAAGAAAAAACACCGGCTCATTATCAGAGATTTGCTGAAAGAGTGCAACATAATTGAAAATTAACTCCAGAGAAAAATGAGGTCATCACATTTCTGAGATGATATTTTTTAGCTTTTATTGCTGAACATTTCAAGAAATGTGCCGCTTTCTGCTTCTTATTCAGTCAACAATGATCCCTGAGGCACTAAATGCTCCGTGCACATGAAGAGTAAGTATGTTGCACAATGCACTGCGTGATACAAACTGCTAAATGACAAATACTATTGAGTCATATTCAGGCATGTTTATGAATAATAACTGTGTTCCAGAGAAGTACATTTAAGTCAGTTATGGCCAGTTGATGAATGTCAAAGGAAACATGAATAACATGTAATTAAATAGGGATTTGATTTCCAGCGAACAAACCCACGAGGTAACACTTGGGTGGGAACCAACTTCTCGGAGATTGATGTCAAGGCCTTGAACGGAAACCTCAGAGAGAACCATTTATACAACTTAGGTGAGTGCTGAAGCACAATATACACAAACAAACTGACTTGTGCCTCAAGTCAGTTTATGAAAAAGTATCAATGGTCCAGTAAGAAAAGCATGTAAAATAAATTTCACAGTCATAACATTTCTGAGATGATATTTTTAAACTGTTATTGCTGAACATTTCAAGAAATGTGCTGCTTTCTGCTTCTTATTCAGTTGAGATTGATCCCTGAGGCACTAAATGCTCCCTACACATGAAGAGTAAGTATGTTGCACAATGCACTGCGTGATACAAACCACTAAATGACAAATACTATTGAGTCATATTCAGCCGTTAAAGAGAGACACATGCGATCTGTTTGACAGTCCCATTGGATGTGTTTTATCTGAAAGCGTTATTATATTTCTGACAGAATCCCAGATAATTGACAACTGTGATCCAGAGAAGTACATTTAAGACAACTTTAGCCAACTGATCCAAGTCAAGATAAATACAATGAATAGCTCAGGAGGAAACAGGGATTTGATTTCCAACAAACAAACCTACAAGGTGACGCTTGTGTGGGAACCAACTCCATGGAGACTGATGTCAAGCCCTTTAACGGAACCCTCAGAGAGAACAACTTACAGATCCTTTTTTAAAGATCCAAGAGACTTTAAAATCATTCAACGTGTTTTTACATGAAGGAAGAAACTGATCCACAGCTCAGTGGTGAAGCACAATATACACAAACACAATATAATTAAAGTAAAAGTCACAGTAATTTTTAGAGACAGATAAGTTTGAAAAATGTAAGTTGAAAAGTAAAAGATCTTAACTTGGACCTCCCCATGAATCTTTAAAATCAATTGTTGTACTTAAACTGTCTTCACTGAAACTAAACCTCCTCTAGATGTAATTTGTCACTGTTATCTTTCAATGGCCAGTGTTGGCAACAGAAACCTTGTTTGCAAAGTTGGAACAGGTTTGCTGACATAAATAATGCAGGTTTTCAGAGAATCTATATAAATAGTGGGATTTTCAAAAAATGGCAGAAGCGAGAAAGAAAGAACCAGGAAACAACTAATTAGGCATGAATGTCATCGATGTGAACTTTGTCTTCTCTGTATTTGACACCATTCTTCAAAAGAGTTTGGAAAAATGGGCTCCATTATGGAAAGAAAAAAAATGCAGGAATAAGAGAAATGAGAAATCTTATAAGATAATGAGAGAAAAGAAAGAAAAAAGACCAGCTCATTTCCAGAGATTTGCTGAAATAGTGCAACATAATTGAATATTAGCTCCAGAAAAAAGTGATGCCATCACATTTCTGAGATGATATTTTTTAGCTTTTATTGCTGAACATTTCAAGAAATGTGCTGCTTTCTGATTCTTATTCAGTCAGCAATGATTGTGGTGGAAATCTGTAAACTGTTTAAAGGAGAACACCTTGTAGGTTTTGATGTTTATTTAAATCACTCAACAAGTGTAACATAGGCAACGAACAAGCATGTGGAGTTGAACAAAATCATAGCAAACATGTTGATAATAAGTGCGCAGGGACTTTTTAACAGGACAATTATCGAAATCTCCCAGGATGAACTTGGGAGTGTCAGGAGAGAGTGTCTCAAGGCCCCCCCCCCCCCCCATACGGCATGTTTCGCAGATTCATCTTCATTCAAGAGAACACACCTTGTCACATTCAAATGCCAACACTATTTTCAAACTCAGTTGGATCCAGGTATTTGTACATCATCCCCATGTTCTTGTTTCTGTCTTTGGTTACTCGACTCAGCTGTTCGAGTTCTCCTTGAACTTAAATTAAAAAGACAAAAAAATTAAAATAAAAATGTAGATTAAGAAAAATAAATTCTAAAATGGAAATTTTAATCTGGAACAGACTGCAGGAGGGACTGAAGCTGAACGCAGGTTTTTTTCATAGAGAGTAAATATAAGCAAATAGTGAAGTTGACCTGGTGAGTTTAACTGACGGGACTTTGGAGATAACAGAGAAAGTTCATACAATGAGGTTACATGAGGACACAGTAAACTGAAATGTTTTTTTTTTTTTAATCTTTTCAAACTGAGATGAAGAAAAAAGAAAAATCTCTTCTGTCATAATTACAATAACAGGTCACAACATGTTGTTTTTATTGTTTACTAAAGCGCTCTCTTAAATTCAATGCTGCCTTATTTCTATGACTTTAAATTCTTAACTATTCATTCTCATGTTTGAAATGCTCTTTGTCTTTTAAAGGCATTTTAATTGTATGTGATTATATTTTTTATTTCTGTGCATCTGCATAGAGCTGGCTGCCGTATGAATTTTCCTCTCTAAATACGCTTGTCTTTGTTTATGTGTGACAACAAAAAATTTAACTTTGCATGAAATAAATGTGAAAAGAAAAATTAGAAGCAGAGACAAACTCTGAGGACTCTGAGGACATGTAAGCCGTGTGGTCAGTGTGAGTGTGTGCGAATAGTGATGGATCGGGTGTGGGTCATCTTGTGCGTTGCTCGTTTTTAGCGAGTCATCAATCCTACAATCAGAAAAATGAGAAGACTTTGCAAGAACAGACGGAGCACATTTATATTGGTCGATCATTGATGATGAGGACTGGATGGATTTCAGCTTCTGTTTTCTACACTGATATCAGAAAGCTCTTTGACCTGTTAACACCTCTTCTCTTTGACGTGGTGGATAAATAATAGAATAAGCTTTATCCCTCAACGGGAGTTATTTTTTCATGTTATATGTAATAAGTCCCTCTGAACACTGAGGACAATGACATCACTGTTGATAAGAGATATTAAAATGACACGACTGTGTAGTTCATATCCAATAGTTTCATGTTGACTTACCCTAATGAGCTGATTGTGTCTTTGAGGCCAACTGGACTTCGTTGGGCTGAACGTGTTTAAAAAGGCTCCTCCGTGGCACCAGGACAGCAGTCATTAGACAGTCAATGGCAGCAATGGTTCGTCTGGAGTTTCTTTCCTTTCTGCTGTGGGCCGGTGAGTAGGACACAATGCTCTTACACATTGTCTGTGATGTTGTGTTGATGTGGTGAGTTCAGGTGTAGTAAAGGAGCCAGATGTTGGACTGTGACTGAAACATGGACTTGATTCACTGATTGTTTGTGTGACTGTTTGACCCTGATGAGGATGAAGTCTGGTCACTGAGTGTGTGTCTGCTTTTCATGTCAGAGCTAAAAGATTTACCTTCTTTGTGTCCACTCCCTGCTGCTCTTTACCATCACTCTGTCTTTCAGGGGTCGCTGTGAGTTCAGCGATGGAGCTCCAGAAGAGAGTCATCAACGGTGTGGACTGTGGAAGCAAAGGGCGACTGTATCATGTCAGGCTGCTAGCAGCTAATGGACAGGAGATTTTTCTCTGTGGCGGCTCTCTGACCACAGATCAGTGGATTCTGACTGCAGCTCACTGCTGGAACGATTCGTAGTGAGGAAAATATAAATATACATAATCCATGAATGCACTAAACCTTAAAGCCCTGAAGCTGAACAGTTTCATATCTCAGTTTCAATGAAGATGAAATTTCAATATGTGGCACAACATCACAGATACCTGAAATACATGCTATTATCGCAGTAGTAATACATATGTGTTGGTTAATGGACGGATGTGTTCTATATAAATATATGTGTTAGTGATGGAGGGATGTTTCTCTTTTTTTCTGCTTCTAGTCAAATGTATGCACATGTGAACATCCATCCAAATCGAGCTAACATGGAGTCAATTCAAATACAAGAACATCATGTCTTTATGGACAGCGGTGCAAAACACGACATCATGCTCCTGAAGCTCCATCGGAAACCCACCGGGCCAATCCATACTATAACTCTTCCTGCAAATTGTACAAATGTGGACAATCCACATCCACAACCGTGAGTCATGATCCCTCTTTCATTCTCTCTCTCTCTGTCAACAATAACAGCAGTTGTCTGTCAGCTCAGTTTTATTGGATGATTTATCCATCACTGCTCAAGAACTACATATATGTATTAATTACTGACAATAATTTATAAAAGTTGATATGCAATAATAAATAAAAATGAAAACTTTCCTGTCTGAAAATACCAGAAACCACAAACAAAATGAAACAAAGCAAATCAATACTTTTCTTTAAAATTTGGATTGAATAATAATTTACACCAAATGTTCTGTTATCTTTTGCTTTATACAATAACAAAATTAATGAACACATTTATTTTGCGGACTGGAAAGAAATCATGTTTAAGTACCCAAAGAGCAGAATATTTATATCAATGCTGCATTTATTTATGTTCTATGTTACATTTTTTATTTTATGGTTTTTAAAGAAAACAGCTCAAGGTCTTTCTCAGTGTGTCAGAGCGATGCTTATAATGTGTCTTGTTTTTGTTTTTCAGAGGCGAACAAGTTCGTGTTGCAGGCCTCGGGTGTCATAATATATACCCCAATAAAACATATGATGAAAGTACGGTTATGTCTTTTATTATTTTACATAAAACAGTTTGTAGGAGTTTTATGTTACCTGATTATATTTACACAAACAAAGCTAATGTTTGTTTTTTTTTTGTTGTTGTTTAAAAAAAGATTTAAAAAATAGTTACTTAAGATAAGGCAACTCATCATACCTTGTTATTTAAAACTTTTTTTTGTTTTTTGTGTTTTGTTTTGTTTTTTTTAGCTGGTAATTGTCCTCCAAATCTCCTTTGCGCCAATATGAATGTTGAAAGGTGCCAACCAAATCCAGGCACCACAGACTATAACACCACCCCATTTCCAAACTGGATCTGTGCTAACGGCACATCACTTATCGCTCCAGTATGTTATCCTGGTTTCAGATCTCATGTAATCTGTCCAATTATATCAGCATTTCTTTCATTTGGGAAAGACGTTTTATTAATCTGTTTCTGCCTCACAGGGAGACTCTGGTGGTGCATTAGAGCTTGAAGGTCAGATTCAAGGAATCAACCATGGTGGTCCGAGCACAACTGCATATTCGGACCAATGCTTCTTCGTGAGAGTCTGCAAATACATCACCTGGATTAACAGATTTATTGGGCACTAGCCCTAAATTTAATGTTGCAATCTGATATCAATAAATGAGCCATAAGATTTTGGCTCCTCAATGAACTTTGTGTGATGTTGTTTTGTTTAAAACACAGAAAATGTTGGTGGAATATTTTTTATCATAATGATCGTCTAAATGTAATTTGTGGTTGGTTGGTTCAGTTGATGGAGTTACAACTTTGGAGAAAACTGATTACCAACATTGACTGCTGGTCCACAGCTGAGAGCTCCACTCCTGCAGTCCACCAGCTCCTTCATTCAGGGACAACATTTACCTCTTCATTTCAATCTGACTCCTTCTCTTCTGTCTCTGTGAGTCTCTGGTTCCCTCTGCTGGATGGGACAAAAAAATACAGAGTTCCCTTTTAATATAAAACATTTACTGTCAGATTTAAGGAGGGATTTCTTCTTTGTCTTTTTCTGTCCATCTGCTGTAAATCTAATTTTTACTGGCTGCAGTATTTAATCCATAAAGTGGTAAACGTTGCCCGAGGAGGCCCAGTGGATCAGAGGGAGAGCAGAGTCAAACTAAAGTCGAATAAACCTTTAAACACAGCAGACATTTGTCCCATCAACAGTATGACAGATATCATCAGTTTCTGCTTTACACCGTGATCACAGATTCAACAACAACAAAAGCTCGATTCACATCTTCGTCTGGATTAGTCTTCAAATTAATTTCTGATCACAATAATATAAACGTAACATCCCTGATGCTGACACACACAAACACACACGATACTGCTGATGCCTGTTCAGGTAGCTGAATTAAAACTCAAACTCTGTCAGAACAAAATGCTTAAGACATTTTTAACTAACTGAAAAACCCAAATGGTCGCTCACATGATTTTATTTATTTTTTTTTTTTTTTGGGCACTTCTCGTATTAAAACAGCTAATTGGAGAACACGGAGGTGAGGAGGTTTGTGTAGAAGAAGAGGACAGGCAGCAGTCATACGTTCATTAAAGTTAATTTACCTTTGGAAGATGTGACGTCATATAAGGTTGGTTGGTCAAACAGAGGCGGAGCCATTTCCTGGTATAAAAAGGGTTATTTCCCTTGATGGGTGCTGACACACCCACAGGGAGGGGCTTAGGGAGGAGTTGTTGCAGAGGAGGTAACACATGAAGGAAACTTTTGTGTTACCTCTTTTTTACTTCTTTTTCTTTTTCACCCCCCCTTTTTTGTGCGGGAATAAAATATTTGGTTTTGCTTTCACACTCAGATGATTTCACTCTTTTTAAGTTTTTGTCAACACGTCCATCACGGAAGGTTCCTGTATGTTTTTGTTTTTTTTATATATTCTTGGGAGAGAAGTTTGCATCTGACCCGGTAAACCCAACAGCCTTCTGCTCTTTCAGTCTTCCTGGTTCTGGAGGAGAGCTCACCCGTCCACCTGAGAGTTTACATGAAGGTCGTAACGGACAGTTGAACTGTAGAAATAGTCAACTTGCAACTAAAAGTCCTTTATTTTTATATGACAACAAACAATACATTTGCTCATAAAGTCTATTGAAATACGACATTGTTCATTTCCTTGCTCATACAAAATTACATTCCCGTTGTTTATTTTTCTTATTTGTTCATCAGTCTCTGAATAAAAGCACAACACGTTCTCTGACATTCTTATAACCTGTATGCCTTTTTTTTCTAAAGAGTTACCGTTATTATTGATTTACATACTTAGTGATTACACGTTAAAGTGATTACCTCTGTAATATCTGTAATATTTTACTTTACCGGCCTCATGCACTTTAAACCTCTTACATTATTCTGTATTGTACCTGCTAAAGCATTCTCCAGTTTACCTATCAAACATAAGGGCATTACACAAAAATATTATTTTCACAACACACAATTAGCAATTTTCTTTTTGTCCTTTGGCTGGTCCTGAAAGAACCTAAAACCAAAAGATCATGACACTGATTAAAACACACAGCTTAACATAATAATTAAATCAATTTAAAGAGGCACAAGCTTGAAATAAGATCTTTTGTATTGTATTTTTTTAAATCATTTTTTTTCTCTTATATTTTACTTTATTCCGTTTTTAACATTGTGGAAGTTTACTTTTGTTACGGAAGACACTTTTGAATTATCTCTTTTTTGAATCATCTCATTTTTAAGATGCGGCTATTCTTATTTTCAGTCTTACCATCTACAGCAGGGAGCACGGCTTCTTCTTGACCTTGGTGGGCTGAGGGCAGAGCACAGCGCGGATGGCCTCGTCAAACACGGTCTTCAGGCCTCGCTGGGTCAAAGCCGAACACTCCAGGTACTTTACTGAATCTACATTCAGATAAGGACACACGGAACAACACACAGAAACATGGGAAACCTCCTGAGTACGCAAACCTTTTCAGTGAACGCACAGCATGCCATGAAATGGAAACACTTCTGAGACTCCAGAAACACGTCAGCTGGCCGAGTCAAATCAAAATGTATTCACACTGCGCCAAATCATAACAGAGTTAAATCAAAGCACTTTACACATTGTTGTCAAAGAGACCCAACATATCGCTCCAAGAGCAAGCACCTGGTGACAGTGGAAAGGAAACACTTCCTCGTCAAAGGCTTCAGTTTCTTATTTCTGATTTTTAGTTCAGCTTCTCTCAGAAAAAAAAACCCCCGAAACATTCAACAAACTGTCTATCGAAGTTTTCACCACCTGCTCAAACTTAAATTTATCATGTTTTTTGACTGACTATCATCGAAAAGGCCACTAAAAGTCAAAAGCCGGTGAGGTTTCGGCCAGCGGGGGCCGATCACCCTCGGGTGCCACTGACCTATCTCCTTTGCCAGAGCCAGGCCCTGAGGGTAGGTGATCGGTGCCAGCTTTTTCTCCTTCAGCTTCTCAATGGTCTCTTTCTCGTCCCTCAGATCCAGCTTGGTACCCACCAGGATGATTGGCGTGGAGGGGCAGTGGTGGCGAACCTCCGGGTACCACTGGTGAAGCAAAATTAAGGTAAGAGTCAAATATTTTTTTTATTGAAAGGAGGGAAATATCCTAAAATAATAATAATGGAGTACTGGAGACGAGAGTCACCTTCGCTCTGACGTTTTCGTACGACGCCGGGCTCACCAAGGAGAAACAAATTAGGAAAACATCCTGGATGAGTCAAGAGAGACACACAATGAGGCGAGCAGATCACAAGCAGTGTTTTCTTTTGAGTTTTTAACCCAATCTAAGTTGAATTAAATTAAATGGCTAAATAATTCTCCTGTTTTCACACAGTAAGCAGAAGTGTGAGTGATTGTGTACCGTCTGTGGGTAGGACAGTGGGCGCAGCCTGTCGTAGTCCTCCTGTCCAGCTGTATCCCAAAGGCCCAGATTGACCGGTTTGCTGTCGACCATCACGTTGGCTGAATAGTTGTCAAATCTGTGGGGAGCGAGACAGACGGCCATCAATCAATCAATCAATCAATCATAACTGATTATTCAATCAAACATTATGAAGTTTTTTTAATCTGAGAAAACATAAATCACTAAAACCTGACTTTTTTTTTTTTCAACAAGATCACAATAAATATAAAATGACAAACTGAGTTAAAGCTTCAGCCATTTGTTCAAATTTGGAAATTTAAGTGTCCTGAAGGAACTATTTTAATTTCTCATTTGGACAACTGCAAAAGGATTCAGCAGCGCTGCCCCCACGTGGTCACACCGAGGCCCTGATGGTCTCATGAGGTCCTTCCCTTTAAGACCAGAAAACACTTCCCAGTTCCTCAGGGGTAAAGATCATCCAGCTTTCTCACACATTATTCTAACATCACTGTCACATATTTGATATTTAAAGAGAAGAAACCTTCCTTTCTGTTTTTTGGGATCATTTGATGCTTTAAAAATTATTTTATTAAAAATGTCCTTATTTATATAAACCGAAGGGAGCACCTCTTTTACTTCACTATAACTGGATGTAATTATTATAAGAACCTAAAGAGTGTTTTCATCATTTACTTTCTTCTTCTCTGTTTTCTTTACCTGTTGAGTTCTGAATTGGAAAGAATGTCGGAGGAAATGTTTTTTTATAACCTGTCAGCATTAACTCCATCGGTCCTCTGCAGACGACCTGCTGAGTTTAATGTCACACTGAGACTCCAGCGTGTGACGGCTACATGCACAGAGTGTGTTTGTTTGTTTGCTTGCACTTTTCTTTTTCTTTATGTTTTTCATTAAAACTCTACAGATAGAGAGAGAGAGGGCGAGAGAAAGGGAGAGAGCGAGCATGTGTTTGGGTGCGTCATACTCACACAGTAGGAATGTATTCCCCGGGGAAGGCATTGGTTGTGTAGCTGATGAGCAGACATGTTTTTCCCACAGCTCTGTATCACACAAGTAACAACACATAAAAGAGAGAGACAGAGAGAGAGAGAGAGAGAGACATTAACAGAAAATAACAAGGCTTCAGGCAATCAAACTGGAAGAGAGGGAGCCATTAAAGATGGGTGTGACTTTATCTGAGGATTTCTGTGCTCAATTTTTGTACTTGCAGTCTACAAGGACAAACTTCTAGGATTCAGTTTGACTTTAAGATTCTACTTCCAGGTTTACACAGAGAGAGGAACATTTCACAGTCGCCCTCAAAACCTCTGAGTAGCTCTTGAAAAAGCAAAACACTGCTTCAAAAGTTTATTCCAAATAGTTTTAGACCATCGCTTTTTTTTTTTTTTTTTATTGCAACATCGGACGGTGTCAGTGAACAGCTTGTCTCAACATCCCCGGTGAGGACGGCAACAAACAAGTATCAGCTAGCCTCCGTCTCATTTTCTTTAGAAGCTTTTCCGTCAGCAATTGAAAAAAAACCTCATCAGGACGGACTTAGTCAGACAGCAGGGTGATCTGAAGCCGCAGGTACCCACAATGCTCTGGTGTTATTATATCACACCTGCAGGCAGATTTGGGTCCTCAGTGTGAAGGCATGTCCGAGCAAATCCAGACTGGGCCCAGTTTGAAAGTCACCCATCAGCCAAACACACACAATCACAACCAGAAGCTCACCACCACCAGTAACACCACACTGTGAAGGCTCTGACAACCGGCCTCCTGCTCTAATGCAACACAAACCAACAATTTTCAGACAAAAGTGGAAAAATAAGACCTGCTGATCAATCAGATTTGACTCAAACTGAAATTTCTTGTCACTTCTTCCTTCAGCAGACACAAAGATATTGTTTTAAAGACAAATACTTCAGAAGTTGAGCATGAAATTTGTATTTTTGACAAAATTCACATGAAACTTTTCAAAATCTTTTTTTTTTTCTTTCAGAGCTCTTATAGCACATCGTACAGTACGATCTTCTTCATAGATGGAGTTCCCTTGATTTTCATGGAAACGGTCAAGGCGCCAACCTGTTATTATTTGCATAGATACTTTGCTCACATGATAACAAACCGCTTTACATGGTGGGCAGATTGTAAACCCCCGAGTGGTTCTTAATTGTTGCTGGATTTTGGAAGCTCCAGATATAGTTACCTGTAAATTGTGACGATCTTGTCGGACTGTTATTAAAGATGTGTCGGCCATTTCTCAGGTTGTTTAATGCTTCCTGCAAATGTATGATCCTAAGGCATAAAATGATCCCAAATAAACGTAGAGCCGGTTAACGGCTCAGAGGGGGGCAGCCTTGGTGGGTCGGGATCACAGCTCTATGTGGTCGGGACTATTTTTATTTGCTTATGTAAGATAATTTTATTATGACAGCAGTCCCTTCTGGGCTGCTTGGTGAGAAAAATACACATTTATATTTAAACAACCGGCGTGAAGAAAGTGTGTCTAGTCAACAGAATTGGGAAAATGTTCCCAAAGACTTTTACCGTGTGGATGGTAAGTAGGTGTATTTAACCTGAGCCACATGGGGCTCACCTCATTATTATTATTAATATTATTTTCAAAGAATGCTGCAATCAAATGATTTGGATGATATAAATATGTAAAAATCACAACACATGAGTAATATTTCTGTTACTGGTGCGGATGATGAAACTGTATTGAGGCTGACATGTGGAGGAAAAAGAAAAGAGGGAACATTTCCTTTCCCTTCAGCCATCTTGGCCTCTTTACTAATAAAACTAAATATGACGAGACATCACCAAGAAAATACATCTTTCTCTAATTTGGGTGAACTGAACGTTAAATGAGAATCTGACATATTTATAATTTTATACGTTTTGTGATGCATGAGTAAAAAATAATCATAAAAAAATCAAAATTTTTGTGATAAAAAAAAAGAATCATATGACAAGCTGATTCTGGTGTCAGATAAATTTGCATTTTTTCAGAAAGACGAGGAACAATGGTGATTATGAATTGCTGAGCTGACAGCTAAGGAGAGCTGAAGGTGTGCGAGAGGACAGTTTGTGTTTTGACATTATTTCAGAGCATTGCTTCTCCAAAAGGCCGTTTGAAGGCTGATTCTGGTCTGACAGTTTGACTTTTAACGTTCTGGTGAAATGTAAAGGTCTAGGTTCAGGCCTGCGTTTCTTCGAGTTTAGGTTGAGCTGCTTTTTGTCGGCAGAGGCTCTCAGACGTAGAGACACACACATACGTGACTTTGTGTTTGGTGGTTGTGTGAGTCAGAAAGGAACTGATCAGTTTCAGAAGCCTCAGTTAGCGCTGAAAACAGGAACCAGCCAAAGTGAGGCCAGTTTAAAAAAAAAAAAAAAGTTTGAATCCTGTCTGTTTGCTCTGAATCTGGTTTTCTGTCCACGTTGACACGTCCAACCAAACCCTTCGAAGAAGATGAACTCTCACTTCATCTCTCTTCCCATGCTGCTTCTTTTACATCTTTTCCTCCTTGTTTCTGTCCTGGCCTGGTCGGTTTGGACTCTTATAACAATCATATCAACATACTTCCTCTAATAATTCCTGCAATCAGTGTTTGAGACATCTCCATGTTCCTCCCAAAATATAAAAACCACGAGTCATCGATAGTATTAAAAAAACGTGGAATCCGACGCTTTAATGTTTCAGCGGTTTAAACTTCATGTTTCGTTTGCGTTTGTTGTGTTTGTTGTGTTTTATCTTGGACCTGCTGCTCATTATCACCTCCAAAAATACTACAAACAAACAAACAAACAAACGTGCTGATTCTCATCAATCACAACACATTTCCAAACATATTCCTATTTACTGGATTCATCGCTTCCTTCAGGAAAAGGCTAAAGGTTAAACTTGTTAGCAAGTTCATTAGCGAACAATAAATATTTAATCTAAAATACTTTTGCATACATTGATCGAAGCAGCTCAGCTAGAATCGATCCGTTTTTTCTGTGAAATTGTGGTGCCGTGATAAAACAGTAGGTTGAGCTTATACTATTCTTCTCTGCAAATTTCCAGCTATAATATTTGAATTAGCTGTATTTTGCATCAGTACAATAAATGGAAATATTTCCGACACCTAAAGTTCAAGTTCAGCTTCAAAGTCCTTTACTGTCATTTTTGTACAAAATTAAACAAATAAAACATCTTCCTGATGATTTTATGTATTTTTATACTTCGATATTTCTTCTGAATCTACACCGTAATCATAAATACTGCTCCCAGCTGGGATGGCCTGAAGCCTTTCTGTTGAATTATGAATTAAGACAGAGATTTGTGTGTTTTTTTTCAATGTCATTCACATAAAATGACGTTGAGTCACTCAGTGTATCCATCCAACACAGAAGGCCTATAAAAAGACGGTATATCAGCAGCACGGTGGCTTTTATTTACACAGACTTCCCTGCAACTTCAGCCCAGCTTCCTCTTCTCTGTCTGTTAATGGAGGTTTTATGTGTTTTGTTTTCACGGCTGGTTTAGTCACATTTCAATTCAAAGAAACAGTTCAGTTTCTTATATCTGCCGTCTTCACCGAGTTTCACCTCACACGAAAGGCCGAGCTGCTGCTACAGCTAAAATAAAAAACGATGTTTGAAGGGTGGATGGGATAATGTGGCGCGTTGGCACCTTAACAGAGTCAATGAAAACATGAAAAAGCGTTCCAAAAATTACTCATTAACTAACGACTGACACCGACAGCTTCTCAGTTCTCAACAGGCTGCAAATAAAAAAACTAAACAAAACACCTGGCTGTACTGCAAAGGCCATAAATCTACTTTCTGTTTAATGATCATCAGCAAATATTTGCAAAAAGAAAGCAGATTGTATTGAAGTCTATGGGAAAACACCCCTGATTTATCACCTCAGTGAACAAGCTTAAGGTCAAAGCCTTTAGATTCAAGTCTTCTTCAACACAACGTGACGTTCGCTTCTTTTAATCGTGCTTTAAGGTAAAAAAGGTTAAAAAAAAAGACTATAAAGCAGGATATGGATTAAGGGGTGTGGCTTCCATGTGATTGACAGACTGAAGCCCGCAATCAGGAAACTGTGCAGAACCTCCTCCTCCAAATATGGCTTCTTCTGGGTTTTTTTTAAAAAACCAAGATGGCTGACTGACAAATTTCAACCTCACTGCTTCAGTTTCATAAGGGCACAGATGATGTAACCGGGTCACCACTCAGCCGACACACAAACTCCCACAGACATGTTGTACAAAAAAAGATAAAATAAAATGGGAGGAGTGCGACTGAAGTCTGATGAAGATAGATGCTGTGACTGAATACATCGCCCGAGGTTGTGTGCTCGATATAATAAGTTGGTTTTCATCCACGGCATCCTCCCATCAGAATTTATTTAAACACACACACACACAAAAATGTAATGTGTGAAAAAAAAGGCTTTGTGAAAACAGAAACTAAGTTTAGGTAGAAAAATGATTTGGTGAAGTATAAAAGCATAAAAACAGGGAGGACGAAGTTCCCCATCATGGTTACAATAACAAACGCTGCAGGTTAATGATACGGGGAATTACTACAATCATGATTAGGCAAAACCAGAACTATCTGTTGGCAGTTATCAGGAAACAAACAGGCTGATGCTGAAATTTCCACGTTCGGTTGATTCATCCATTCATTCCATCCCAGACGTTCCTCCCTCCCTCTCTGCTCCAAATACACAAACCGGGGTTTTTGTCACGTGAAGGTAAATATATGTCTCGTTCACTCTCTCATGAAGTTTCAATCACAGATTCAGATTTAACACGAAGGTCAGCACAAACTGGTGGTACCCGTGTGCTACTCATTTTCTATGACTGTTTACTGATGCCTTTCAGCAGTAACCCCCCCCCCCCCCCCCGCCCCTCCATCATGACAGCCGGCCCTGTTTGCCCCACCTTCAGCCTTCAGCTTAGAAAGCTGTAGAAATGAGTTTTTTCGCTGTGGTAGAAGTTGTCTGAAATTGTTCTCAGAGAGTATTTTAACGTTTAGACCGAGTTTTTCAACATCATACGGCACAAACACATCCAAATTTGATCAAGTTGAGCCTTTTGCGTGAGATATTTCCTTTTCTGGGCCTCACCAGCTGCTCGTTGGTGTTTTCATCTGCAGCCAGAGTTTGTACTCTTACAGCATTTTCCTGCGTGTTGTGGCCTGCGCTCCTCATCCAGCACCCTCACCGGCGGCTCACCGCTGTCAAACACACACCTAGAGGTTTACAAGTTTCGCCACACAGAGTTTGTTCTTACAGCACAATGGGCCCTCTGAGATCTTTCAAGCGAACGCAGCCACACCACCGCGGAAGTTGAACTAACTGTCACTCGATTTCCGATCGTGCCAACATGAGGACCGTTTTTTATTTTTGACATTTTCTGTCCTCAGTGCCCCGGGGCTCAAACACATCCATCATCATGCATCACCTCAGCTAACGCTTTCAAGAGTCAAGCGTTTTAAGCTTAAGCTGTAAGAAGCAGGTAAAGTAGAAATAATGGCATACCCATCTCCCACGACTACACATTTGATAGCCTGCATCCTGTTCCGCTCAGCTTCGTCTGCGCTCTTCACCCCGACAGAAACAGACTCAGAGAGGAAGGTGCAGAGACGCAGATCGGCAAGCAACTACAGGAAACTGTTACACACCTCCCTCACTTCCCTTCCTCCCTCCACTCCCTTCGTGGTCTCTCTTTCTTTTCTCGGTCTCTCTTCCTTTAATTTTTGCACACATCTCTTCTTCCTGTTTGTTGCGTTTGGTGCTTCTTTTGAACAGCAGAATGAATGCGTTCAGCCCGTTTACAGAGTAAAGTAGATAAATAAACAAGGCAGAAGAAGTTGCAAAAATAAAGAAAGAAGTTTCAACAGAGAAGCTGTGAAACGTCAGTGAAGTGTTTCAAAAGCGGGGAAGGAGGTTCAGTTACAATATCACTAGGCCTCATTTAACACTTCCTCCTTCTGCAATCATGTAGAGAGATAAAACCACACGGACTGATGAAATTTACTTTATGAGTTTAACCTCTGAATCAAATCAGAAATGACTTTTACACACTGAGTTTCAACTTTCTTCTGTAATTTTTTATTTAATTTCTGTTTGCAAAGAGATTCAAGTTATTAGAAGCTGCTTTCCACAGATACGTTAGCTAATTTATTATTTTGATTTCCTTCTATCTGACCTGAGCTCATTGTGTCTTAAAATAAAACACAACTCCGGCTTTAGTCATCCAGATGTGAATCACAAGAAGAATTGTATGGAAACACGACAGTACAAAACAAACACAGGACACATAATGAGGCATTTTACTGGAGCTGCTGTTGTCTTATAAATCTAAACATACTTTTAAAACTGAATTCATGAATAAACTATTTAATGTCTTAATCTAAACACTATAAAACTTAATAATAATAACAATACTCCTTCATGCTATATCTCATAATTCTGTTTGTTTTTTGTTTATTTGATAATTTATGTTATTTCCTGTAGAGTTCACTCAGCAGCCCCATTAAGGCATTTTTTTTGTTTTTGTTTTTAGAAAACAAATGTTTTAAAAAGTACAAAGTGGAGCCAAAAGTGTTCCCTTTTTTTATATTGTCTAATATTTAATTAAAGTTTAATTTGAAATTGTTATATGATGAGTTTTTTTTTAATGGGACAGACGGCACTCCAACACTTTTACTGTGATAATCTTTTTCTACCACCAGATGATGCTTCAGCATCATTTCTCTAATAATTAACATGTTTTTTTGAGTGTTTTCCAAAGTGTGGTGTCCATCTGCCTTTTTTTTTAATCACATCTTAAATTTTCTAACTTAGAAAAAATGAAAACTGGGAATATCTTTATTCCTGCTTATACTAATATTTAAGATTAGTTATGATTTTTGGGGGAAGTTGGTTTGTGAGGTTCATGTTTTAGTCCTTCTTTCTTTGGTTTTGCAGATGTCCCAGGTGATAACAACAATAAGATCAGTATCTTATGCGGAAACATCACGTTAGCCTCGTGGGACTTCTGCTTCCATCAAACGTTAGCTGCCAATTATTCCAACAGACAAACAAGCACCATGCCTTTCAAAACACACTTCCTGGCCTGTGATGTGTTTTGCAACCAAGTTTCATCGAGACAGAAAATTTCAACATGGTTTAAAACCTCATAACAACAGAGAATGTCCTGCTGCTGTTTGTTTAGAAAAATCACTTTTACACACTTTCATTTTGTCACTTGAGGGTCTCCAAACAGTTTCGGGGGGCCACGTTCACTCAATCTGAGCCTGAAAGTTTCCAACTTGCTTAATTTTAACTACATTTTCGTTTTATTTTGAAGGAGCACCTGTCTGTCATTATTTCTGGCTGGCTGCTGATGTCAGCTTCACCCTGCGATGGATGGGGAAGAGGTGTGGTTAAAACAGAACGACCACTTTATTCAAGTGTCAGTGCGCGATGAGCTGAGGACGCCTGCACGTCTCAACACCTTCACTGTATTTAACAGTTTTCATATCGAGCCTTCTTTTTCTTTTCTTTTTTTTTTTTTAATTGGATTTAAATGACTGATTGCAAAATGGGTAAGTTCTCCTCTCTCTTCTCCTTCACTCTCATATTTAAATTTTAATTTTAGATCTCCACAAAGACTTTAAAACATTTGTTATTTTCTTTTTGTGTTCTTATTATATTAAAGTGTAAAAGATTGCTTTATGACGTTATATCCTTTTATAATGCCTTTTCATTTAGCCTTCATTTTAAGTGTTTTGTTAAACTATCTGGTCAATATTAATGTACAATATATTTAAAATACTACAGCCCTAATTTGCATTTATGAACACACAGGGCATGAACAGCAAAAATGGTGTCCAAGTCTAATTCAGTCTAATTTATTATTATATATATATAGAAATAATGATAATGATAATAAGAAATGGACCTCAAACATGAAGAGTTGGTGTTTGTGGTTCACCCTTTAACGTCAGCTGCACCCTGCGGTGAGCCCGACGCACCGGGACTCATCGAGATAAAATTGGGAAGAGACTCAAAATGCACAAAACTGTACATCTCCGGCGATCATAATGAAAACAGAAGTTACTCTCATTGGATACACATCTGATGAGTCCGATTCCTTCCATATCTTTTTAATTTTCTATTTTAAATATCACTTCAAAACTGCATCTTGAATGACTGACAGCATCAACTTGTTGCATAAGAGGCATCAAGTTAAGGAAGGGTGGGGAAGTGGAAGTCCTGTGGTTTCATCACCGCCACCAAACAGCTCACAGATCTCTGCAGAGAGTTCAGTCACCATTTTGTCGACCTCGTATTTTACAGGCCTGCAGACTGAGACCCTCACTTACACAGTGAGGGTCTCAGTCTGGAGCCGTACCAGATAAACATAGTAAGCTGCTGAGAAACTTGTGTGCGTTTATACGACTTCTGTTTCTGTCCCGAGGGAAGCAACAAGAGTGCCGAAATTCAAATCTGCCGTCTAAATTTACCCAAAGCTGTTTCCCCCCCACAACGTACGACGGCCACAGATGATCGGCCTGAAAGTAGAAGCAGGACAGTTTCCGAACAAACAAACAAACAAAAGAAAAACAACCCCACAAGCAAGTGTGTGGTCTTTTATTTGTGTAATTTGTTGCAGAAGATAAACAGTAACTAAATTTGCAGCTGTAGCTGATGGATGGATGAATGGATGGATGGATGGATGGATAAATGGATGAATGGATGATGGATGGATGGATGAATGAATGGATGGATGGATGAATGGATGGATAGATGGATTGGTGGATGAATGAACGGATGGATGGATGGATAGATGAATGAATGGATGGATGGATGGATGTATGGATGAATGAACGGATGGATGGATGGACGGATGGATGGATGGATGGATGGACAGATGGATGGATGGATGAATGAACGGATGGATGGATGGATGGAAGGGTGGATAAATGGATGGATGGATAGATGAATGGATGGATGGATAAATAGATGAATGGATGATGGATGGATAGATGGACAGATGGATGGATGGATGGATGGACGGATGGATGGATGGATTGATGGATGGATGGATGGATGGATGGACAGATGGACGGATGGATGAATGAACGGATGGATGGATGGATGAATGGATGATGGATGGATGGATGGATGAATGGATGGATGAAAGGATGGACGGATGGATGGATGGACGGGTGGATGGACGGATGGATGAATGGATGGATGAATGGACGGATGGATGGATGGATGAATGAATGGATGGATGGATGGATGAATGGATGATGGATGGATGAATGAATGATGGATGGATGGATGGATGATGGATGGATGGATGGATGAATGGATGAATGGATGGATGGATGGATGGATGGATGAATGAATGGATGGATGGATGGATGAATGGATGATGGATGGATGAATGAATGGATGGATGGATGGATGGATGGACAGATGGACGGATGGATGAATGAACGGATGGATGGATGGATGAATGGATGATGGATGGATGGATGGATGAATGGATGGATGAAAGGATGGACGGATGGATGGATGGACGGGTGGATGGATGAATGGATGGATGAATGGACGGATGGATGAATGAATGGATGGATGGATAGATGAATGGATGGATGGATGAATGGATGATGGATGGATGGATGGATGATGGATGGATGGATGGATGAATGGATGAATGGATGGATGGATGGATGGATGGATGAATGAATGGATGGATGGATGGATGAATGGATGATGGATGGATGAATGAATGGATGGATGGATGGATGGATGGACAGATGGATGGATGGATAAATGGATGAATGGATGGATGGATGGATGGACGGATGGATGAATGGATGGATGGGTGGATGAATGGATGAATGGATGGATGGATGGATGAATGGATGAATGGATGGATGGATGCCGGTAATCTATCTTGTGTTTCAGGGAATAAGTGCAACAGGAGTACTCTGTAATATTTTCTACCTTCATCATTACAAGCAGCATATCTTTTATATAAACAGATTAAAAACAGCGTCGCACACTGAGAGTATTCAGTGACGTCAACTAGAAACTAGAATCCACTGGTGACAGTGAGATCACAAACCAAAACTGATTACCTAGTTTCTTCATTTCTTCTTTTTGTGGACTTAAATTTCTTTGGGCCTCTCAAACAAGAAATCCACACCAGCCTCTGACTTTGGCTATTTCAGTGCCATGCTGGGGGAACTCCGATGAAACCTAGACTATAACTCATCGGAGGCTGTTGATGATAAAGGAACCAGAAGTGTTTGTTCGTCACTTAAGACAAAAAGCGTTTGTTGCTATTGAAGGGGGATGTTGTGCTTGGTGGCAGTAACCTGGCAACCCTCTGACAAAAACTCTGGAAGTGACAACGAGGCATCCATGAGTTTGTGTCATATGGAAAGAACAAGTTAGCTGGATTTGAATATGGCTGCTATAGTCATGTTCAAATGTACGTTTTCCAAGAAAATGCAAAAAAACCACAACACCTGAATGGCATGTGTGTGTGTGTCCTTTAGAAAAACCTCTCTTCCTCTGTGCTGTGGTTATCTGAAAATATACGACACCACATGCAGATTTTTATTCAAATCGTTTTATATTGCCGTGTAATGACACGAAAGGTGAAACCTTGAGGGTTTTTTTTTTCCACTGCGGAGTATTTCTTTTCATTTGTGTTCTGATCTTCAAACAGTTTCCTCAGATTTCACAGCAGATGAGAAGATGGAGATTGAGAGCATTAAGACGTATAAGGAAGACCTCCTGGATGACATCCAGGTACGCCACAGTATCTGCTGATGAAGCATTAACTACAAAAAAAAAAAAGGAAATCCCCTTGAAATGATTCATTTTTAATCTTTATTGAGAGAAGAACTCCTCCTGCTTTGATGACTGATCTAACATTGGATTTTCCTCCCTTCTGCTCTGCTCAGAAGCTGAAGATGCAAATCGACAACGTGATGGCAGAAATCCTCAGCTTTGAGTCTGCGGAGGAAAAGTGAGTTTTTGTCCGGGGAAACCTGGACCGTCTGAAAAACACTGCTCTTTATAGAACAGCCACCTAAAGCCCCAGCTTAAGTTGGTAAAACCTCACAGTTGTGGTTTCAACTTGTTTCACCTACTGTAATGTTTGCTTCTGCTGCCATCGGTCTAAAGCTGATGAGCGAGCTTGTTGTCTGATGGAGGCACAATTTAAATGAACAACTAAAAACCAAATTACTGGAGTTATTAGTCTTTTTATGACCAAATCACTTTTATATTTTCATGGGAGGAGTTTGTCTTTGAACATCTTCCCTGGTAGAATATTTTTCAGTATAAACTTGATAACACAACAAAGAGCTGTACTTTTGCCATAAATGCATCTTTCAGGGTTCAGTGTTTTGTTGAAAACAGTTTAGGGAAGTGACGATTTAATTGTGTGACCATTATGGAGTTTGTGCCATCCAGACAGCTGTTTGTTTCCTTTTCATATCAATGAGGAAATAACCCAAATGCCTCTGAAGCATTCAGAAAGTAAACAATTCATAAACTTCATTAATAAAAAACTGGACATTCAAACCATCTATTTTTCATCACTGCTTCTTTTCCTGCAGCAAAACGACAGAGAAGAACAAACAGTTCTTAAATGGGAAGAAGAAATTCAACATGGATCCCAAAAAGGTGAGTTCAGAAGTGTGTGTGTGTCGGTTTTTTTAAGTCACATATCAACCTGCATTGAACGTGTTGCAACTACAACATTTGGGTGGGCTCAGTATTTGGCAGGAAATGAGACCTCTGGGTTTCTTTAAAGCTTTTCAAAGCAGCTTTCTTGCTTGCCACTGCGTTGATTTCCTCCTACTCAACCACACCGGAGCTCCTGAGACTCTGTGAAATGATACTGTCACAGGCCCAAAGCACAGTTTCTGTGGTTTCAGCGGCAGGTCAAGCTCATCTCCATCGTCACTGTTGAGAATGCATATATATGGTTTGCTACAACCTTTAGTTTAGTTTAGTTCGACTGAGTTACTTTGAACTAGGCTGCTCCAGCAGTACAATATTTCTCATATTATATTTCTGAGTTAATCTCTTGAAACCACCCTTTCCTCTCCCTCACCAGCCTCTGAGCCTGAGGAGAAAGGGGAACAGAGACTGATTTTAGGGAATTAGAATTACTAAAAGAGCCAAATTTCTCAGTATTGCCAATCGAGGATGAGATCATTTTGAAACTCAACAAATTTAGTCAAAACACAGTGGGAAGTGTCTCAAGAGCTGTCATGTGCCAAAGGTGCGAAGCAATAATCTGTTTTGCATGCATGCATGGGTGTGTGTGTGCGCGCAGGGTATCGGTTACCTGGTGGAGAACAAGCTGATGGATGGAGGCCCTCGGTCCATTGCAGAGTTTCTGTACAAGGAGGAGGGACTCAACAAGACGGCGATCGGGGAATTTCTTGGGGAAAGGTGAGGAAGAGGAAAGAGAAGGGAAGGAAGCAGGAAGAGAGAGGGAGAGATGAATGATGGGAGGAAAGACGAACTAATGATTAGAAGGTTAGAGTTAGATTATCTGCAGTATAAATATATATAAAACTTTATAAGCTTTTTTTTGGGGGGCTCCTTAAAAATGTAATTTGGTGGAAGAGGGGGCTCTTTTGAAGGTGAAGGCTGCAGACCTTTACTGGATTCATTGGTCTCTTTCCCACAGAGAAGAGCTTTACCTCCAGACCCTGAAGGCCTTTGTGGAGCTGCACGAGTTCTCTGACCTCAACCTGGTCCAGGCGCTCAGGTAAAGATAAAATAGTATCATCTCACGCTGCTGTGTGACGATGTTTGAGGGCTGAAAGACGAAGACGTTCACCGTGTGAAGCTCTGTAAGCTTCTTAGAAAGGTCGAACTCCAGCTGGTTGCAGCAGCTAATCCAAAGAGCTCGAACAGAGAAAGTGCACACACACACTGTGTGTTGTTGAGTGTCTGACAAATACTGTTTAGCCATTACTTTCCTTTCATACTTCCTTTCACGACACCAAACAGCAATATAATTACTTGACTCACTGGGCATATAAATATAAACATAAATCTACTCTCCACATAAATGCCCTTTTCCAGGTAAAGACTGCAGAACGAAGAGCCTCGTTCAAAATCTGCTACGCTGATGAGCAATCCAGTCTTTCTCAGTCCTTCACGGATTTACAAATGAGTTCTAGTCTTTGGTGATTCAGTACTTTATGATATTTAATGACCTTTAATAGCGTTTCTCACAAGCCCCAGATGCTGGTGGGCTAAATGTCACGACTCCCCGGGGCGGTGGAGGACTCGTGGTCGGCATCTGTGGCTTTCATGGATGGCACTGAAACATCAATGTGAATGTTTCAGTTTACAGTTTCTTAATGCCAGTTGTAGGTTTGGGGTTGTTTTTTTTGGGTAACTGCTGTAGTGGATAAAATGTTAACGCAGGTGTGATGGCTCTCTCTGGAAAGACACCAAACGTTGCATTATGGGAAATGCAGAATAAACCTTAATGTATAATCTTCGATTTAAAGTTGCCTCTGCTGGTCTTGGCTTTGAGTCTCAGCTTCCTGTCTCATCCAAGTCCTCCAACTTTAAGGAAGTTTCATCCAAAAAGGCTTCTGGAAAAGAACACAGCTGTGTTTAATGAAGACAAAGAAACAAAGTCAAATGAAATAGTCTGCAATAGAACATTAACCTCATGCAGTCGTGTCCTTGATGGGCTGAATGACCTTCCATGAGTCACTGATGTGTTGTGATTAATAGAACATTGCTGCTGACGCTGTGGGCTGTGAATTGCACGTGTGGGTCGGGGGTTAGTGAGTTAGTGACACGGGGGTCTTATTTGTTTTGACAGACAGTTTCTGTGGAGTTTCCGTCTGCCGGGCGAAGCCCAAAAGATCGACCGCATGATGGAGGCCTTCGCCACGCGCTACTGCGACTGCAACACTCACGTCTTCCAGTCAACTGGTGAGCGTCCATTTCCTCTCTGGACTGTATGTGTGTCAATGACCACATCGACTCTCTTTCTGTTTTTGTTTTTCTGACTTTCATTTCTGCTTTCGTTGGGCTTTTCTCATCTTTGCCAACTCTAAATTTATGGTGAATATATTACAGCGTTAAATATGTTTTACTTCTGGAAATTTTTTAATGTGTGTGCATCTTTTTATTTTTAAACAACAGACACCTGCTACATCCTGTCTTTTGCCATAATCATGTTGAACACCAGCCTCCACAATCCAAACGTTAAGGACAAGACGACTCTGGAGCGCTTCATCTCCATGAACAGAGGCATCAACAACGGAGAGGATCTCCCCAACGAGCTGCTCTCGGTGAGAAACCCCAGCCGATCACCAGACACCAGGAAGAAATAACCCAGATGGTAACACGGCTGACATTTCAGCTTCTGGGAGCTGATTGTTCATCTGTAGTTCAGCCCTCGGGAGTTTGACACAAGCAGCCAAATGCAACATCAACACTGCAGGAGTTGAAACAGATCATGTAAAGCAACATGATTGTTTGGGTCAATCCAGACCCAGCAAAAATCTCACCTTTTTTAAATCCATACAAAAAAAAAAACAAACTCCCACCAATTCCACTGAAATGGTGACACATTTTATTTGGATCTTTTTCAGCTCCAAAACAAAGTCCATTGCATAAAAAGGCTAAATAATTTCCTGTCACTCAAACATAAAAAAGAATAGTGATGATAATTCGTCGGACTACTTTCAGCAGCGAATTAAGGAGTGAGAATTTATGGCAGCCAGTCCATGTTCATCGTAACGAATCGGACTAAAACTGTGGTCGGTCAATCCATCGATTGATTGCAGCTCAATTTATTGTTTGTGTTGATGTACTTCAATCAGATTTGTCGACGTGAAGAAAAATATCGAATACTGCTTACTACTTACTACTACTTACTACTTACTGATGGACCGCTGACTTGCTATTATATGTTGGATTTCAAATAATTCTAAAGTATTTTTCAGAATTGCTACAAAGCTGATTTTTGCATTAACACCTGTTTTCCTGAGTATAAAAGAAAAGTCACAAGTTCATCATAGAGCTTATTGTTTTCCTCGCTGTGTCCTTAGTTAGGAGAAAGAAACATTGTCTTGATCGTACATATTCTCCTACTCAGGTTGGCGTGCTAACCGGCTAGCCGCGACCTTTCTTGCCATTTTTTTTGTTAGAAACTCCAATCTGCTGTGATGATGTAAGCGCTGCTGGCGTCTTTCTGAGCTCTCACATTATAAAAACAGCAGCAGCTAAAGTTCTTGCCAAGCAATAATCACCACTAACAGCTCAACACAGCATACCACCAGAAGAGACCTACAAATCGCCAACAAATATGAAGAGTATTATTTTTTATACCCCAAAAATTACCAGTTTTATTTCTAAATATTCACATTTTTCAAGTTTTCATAGAGCAAAGATAAAAGTAATTAATATTCCCAATGGGGGTCAAACATGCTGAGGAAACACTGAAAATGAAACGTAACACACTTTGCAGAACCACATAGTACTTTCCCTGCTTTAGAAAATAATACCACTGTCTCACAACGATCACACCCTTTACAACAGAAACAGACAAAGGTAACCACATCAAAGTCGTTCCAATGCCAGTGTTTCCACCTGCAGCTCACCATTAACAGTAAACTATAGGAGGTGGGAGAAGTGAACAGTGTCCCAGACTGTGGGCTGGTGTTCACATTAAAGGTATGAAAACACCCCGACATTCCACTCTCGTTGGAAAAAAGGTGACTGTGCACCTTTCACTCTGAAATCAGACACACACACACACACACACACACACACACACACCAGCTTCACTTTGAGTCTTTTGATTTGTATGCATATGATGAATCGAAGCTGGAAATCTGTATCCATCCGGTTCAAACTGAATTTGACTGTTTTCACGTTTTGACGTTTCTAATATTTAAAAAATATTTTTCTCCAAATTTATGTTGGCGTGCATTTATTTTTTTTAACCTGATCGAATTCTTTTCTTCTCAGAAACTGTACGAGAGCATTCGCAACGAGCCTTTTAAAATCCCAGAAGACGACGGGAATGATCTGACTCACACCTTCTTCAACCCCGACAGAGAAGGCTGGCTCCTCAAACTCGGTAAAACTCCTCTACAAAATACTAATATGAAGACTTTGGGCTGCCAAAGAGATGTAAACAACAAAATGCTGACATCTTTATACCACAAATTCAGGAAAGAGGTTTAAATAGGCTTCTCGCAACTTGGCTACACTGGATCTACAGAAGCTGATATTTGAGGTTTCAAAAACAGGAAAGTACAGAAGAGGCACTTAGAAAATGACCCAATATTGAAGTATCCACTTCTGTCTGCAAATACGCCGCAAACATCATTAGATATAAACATGGAAGTTCATCTTCAATGAGGAAAAACCTCAAAATATATATATATATAAAAAAATCAGCCTGATATGAACTTTTTAAATTCTTGCCGTAGTCAGCGCTGACAACAAATGACTGGATCTACTTTTCTGTGTCTCAGGAGGCCGAGTGAAGACGTGGAAGAGACGATGGTTCATCCTGACTGACAACTGCCTGTACTACTTCGAGTTCACCACGGTAAGGGCGACCAAACACAGTACATCTGAAAGCAGGCCGTCCTCAATCGAAAGACGTGACAAGTATTCTTCTGCCTGGAAGCTTAAAAAGAGCTCTTGTGGTCCATCATTGAATTGGCTGCTGCGAAGCGTTCAAAGTTGTAAAACATCAACCACAGGTTTCTTTTTATGCTGGCGGGAATGTTAGCGAGAAGTTGTGTTGTGAAAGCCAAAACCAGACTTCAACCATGAAGGCAGCTGATCAGAAAAGCCCGAGAGGTTGATTTTTTGGAAGTCACATGGTTCAGAAGTCACAGGCCACGTTTCATCATTAGTGGAAAGTTAACGCTTTGTTCTGTCAGCGTCACACGTCCATATTTTCTCCTTCTCTCTTACCCTCCTCACAGAACAACCGACTGACTCCATCTCTTTTTCCATCTGTCTGCAGGATAAAGAGCCCAGAGGCATCATCCCTCTGGAGAACCTCTGCGTGAGAGAAGTGCCGTATCCTCGCAAACCGGTAAGACCCCGCCAGGAAAAGCTACTCCACTTTGAGCCGATACTGAGATGTTGTGTGACGGTAACGTTGTGTTTACATATTGACCGTTCTTGGTGTTGTGTAGTACTGTCTGGAGCTGTACAACCCCAACAGTCGGGGGCAGAAGATCAAAGCGTGTAAAACGGAGACGGACGGCAGAGTGGTGGAGGGGAAACACCAGTCCTACACCATCTGTGCCGCCAGCGCCGAGGAGAGAGACTCCTGGATCGAGGCCATCAGGTCAGACCACAAACACACATATATATATGTGATTGTGCAAATATCATCGCAAACATAAGTAGATACATAAGTAGTTACACTCACCATAATCAACTCCCACACACTGTTGAACGGCACGTGTCACAGAGTGTGTCACTCCGGTTGTGTTGTAACATGATCGGAGAGTTACTACAAAGTTAAGCGGTGAGGAAAAGTAAACGTCCGTCAACACTCTGATGTCACAGCTGTGAAGAAAGCATTTGGAAAATCAGCTGTTTCACTGCCTGCATTTGTTATTTTTCGGCTGTCACGGGAAGGGAACTACTTTGCTTGAACGAGCAACCAGTCAACGGTCTCCGCCAACACCTGAGGACAAATATCTGGCTCAGGCTGCACCAAGTATCTGAGATCATCATGAACTTCATTGGTGCAAAATGGGCAGCAGACAGCAGGTTTCAACACGGCGGCCTTCAGGAACAATGAGGATTGTATCATTAGTCACCAAAACGAGACCAAGAGCTGCTCTCTTATCCAATGAGCTGAAAGACACCAATAGATTTGAGGGGAACTACAGTACAGAGTCGTCGTCAGAAAACTGTCTTCAAACCAAAATGTGTCCACATAGTTTATGTGAACACACACACACACTTGTGTTTTATTACTTTTAAGGGCTCTGATCATGTACTCCTTTTTTTTTCCTAACTGAATTCCAGCCTGAGGATAAAAACTTAATCTGAGCAGGAGAGTCCTCACAGTGATTTGAAATGAAGACGGGTCCTCAGATAGACGGCTGTATAAACACACACACTAATATAACCTTCATAACAACAGTCTTCTTTTCTTCAAACAGAGCAAGTATCACCAAAGATCCCTTCTATGACTTGGTCTCAATCCGCAAGAAGAAGTTGATAAACCAAGCTCCTCAGGACTGAGCTGCTCGCTTCCTGCTATGGGTGCTCACTGTTCTGGACCACAGTGGTATTTTAGTCTCCCCACTCCCCCCGGTGCAGTTGTATTTAACCCCGTAAAACACAACTGGACAACAGGACACAGGAGGGCAGACAGACCGGCACTGACAGCTGTCGTTTAGGGCTAAAAGAGGGACTTCTCTTTCCACTTCTCTTTTTACGGTCTAAGCTCAACAGTGTCAGAGGTGAAAAACATCGACTGGACTCGTTTGTGTCCGTCCTCGTCCACGTGACGAGCCGCAGAGCATTTTTCAGCAAGATGTTTCTTTTTAGTGAAATCTCTGTCCTGGTATGTGTTGGGGGGGGAGGGGGTTGTAGTTTTTCAGTTTACATATGTTTTTATAGAAGTAGCTGTGTATTTACCACACCAACCATGACAGCTCTGTAGAAAAAAAAAGTGTCAACCTCTTTCTCAGCGTCCCATCAGTTCTCACGAAGATAAGAAATGGACACTTACTCGTCACATAAAGAGTAAACAACTTTGCTTCTGCTCAAGGGTCATTATAAGTTTGTGCAGAAATTATTTCAAGTACTTTGGTTTTTACACTTTCCAGTTTTTTTTACTTTATAGTTGTGTAGGATTTACCTGGAAGCATAGAAGCCTTCATTTTTGATGCATCACTCGATTTTAAAGCAGTGCAATAAGTGCAATATGGCTCATCTGATTTTTTTTATAAGTGCAATGTGTGGACTAATATTTTAAAGAAATCTTCCAGCCGTACCTTTCAATGTAAGTAAAGTAACTTTTGCATGATGAACCTTGTACGTCATGTGTTTCCTGTTTGTAAATTTATTTAATAAAAAGTATTCCAAGTGTTTGTTGACATGTTTGGGTTTCAGAGCGAAGTAACACCTGCATTTTCAGCCGAATGCACTTTGAAACCACACGACCACACCTCATTTCCTCATATTTACTGTTTGTGTGCACGCTGAGATGAGCACTCAAGATCCTTGCATTGGCTCTTTGAAGCACAAATACCATCTTTGTGGTTTAATGCAATATCACGCACGTCAGTTTAGAAGCAATGTTACTTAAACTGTTTTATCAAACTCAAACAGGTTGTGTACGGCTTCCTCTGGGCTGCTCCGCTACGTCATGGAGAAGTGCTTAGCATTATTGTATAAAAGGAAAAATGACGACTTCCCATTCCCGGTGTGGACTGTAGATTTAGGCAATAAATGTAAGTAAAACAATTTGAACAACAGTCGTGTGTAACCTGCACCTGATTTTAACTTGGCTCGCAGTAAAGCAATGCAAACTATGATGATTTAATTTACTCAAGGCTAATTCCAGATAACCTTCATGTGTACAACATCATTTTTGCCTTTTCACAAATTGTTCTGAGCAAAACTGGATTCTGTGGAATAAAAAAAATAAGTTGAATGACTCCAAAATTAAACGACATCTCAACAGCTGCTTTCTTGTCACATTTCAGCCCTGCTGTGTGTGAGTAATGCTCGTCTATATATAATTGCGAGATCGCCTCTTCCTGCTGCAGCTCTGACTTCCTGTTTCAATGTTGCACCACATCCCACTCTGACTCACGTCCCCACCTATACTTTGAACTCAACCATGAGTTCCCTGAGGTTTCACCATTAAATATGGTGCTACAGTATCAGCGAACTATGAGAAAAGACCAGCAGAGGGAGGAAAAGGGAGTCTTTTTGTGTTTTGCAGCCTTCAGCTTTCCATTTTAAAAGTGAGTCACCATCAGGTGGAGCTGCAGTCAAAGTGACGCATCATGCCAGCATCAAATCCAGCTGGCCATTCTCCCATTTCATTTTATTTTAATTAAAAAAAAAACGTTTTTTTGTCATGTGAACCTGATGTTTGATACAGTATTTTTTCTTCTTGGCACTTTTCAATAATTTCCTTATCTGAGACCTCATAATAAGTACAATGAAATAAATCCCCCACAATGCATTAGTGCTGAGAAAAGACATTAACACAAATTTTCTTGGTAACATTCAGAATATAAAAAACATAAAAAAGACTAAAAGTTTTGAAGTCCCCATAAAACAGCCCAAGTCCAACCTAAATGTGATATTTACTCACTTTACTATAATTTCTCTGTGAGACCTTTTAGAATTAACAATCATTCAAAATTTGACAATGTGGTTCCTCAAAGGACAAATGTTTCAAAGGAGTCCATTTTGATAATTCAGTCATCAAAAATTTGGATATTTGAAGGGCTGCGTTTCATTTGCAGACACGGACAGCTGTTGCTTTAGTTGTGTCCTCTATCTGAAGAAGATTTGTGCAAACTCAATTCACATTTTGTGCCTTAAATTGTAAACTATAACCCCCCCCAGCACTTGGTGTCCAGCAGGGAGGCGTTAATCCAAACATCCACAAAGGCTCGTGCTCACCAGCAGAGTTTTCACTAAGCCTTTCTGCTCCCCAGCGGAGAGTCTTTGAATATTCATGTTACATTTGGCACTAAACATAAGAGCCTGCATGTGTTTTTACCTGATATCTTTTTTTACTTTTCATTCATTTGCTGTAAGGTGCTGGATAAAATACCATATTGCACAATCAAAGGTGCCATTAATGTTCAAGTCACTGTGTAATCCATCTTAAGCCAGAAAGACTGGATTCTGTCCTCAGAGGACGGCGGGGTCGCCTCAGGAAACTTTACAGTCCCGTCTTTTTCGTCTTTGAGTCTTAACACCTGTGTGAAAAGAAGAAAAAATGAACTGATAACACAGATAACACTGATGCAATCAAAACAAGAGATTGGTGAGGTGAGTCAGTCAGTGGTTTCAGCCCTTTGGGACATTATTCCTTAAAAGTAAAAACCTTTTGGCCAGTTGTTTAGCTCCAAATTATGAGAAATAAATGTTTCTCGGCTCTCCTTGTTGTTAAAATGAGAGCAGAGTCCAGAGGATGGGAACCACTGGATGAAATTATTGATCAAATCTGTAGATGAATCCACTTTATTCTGGACTTACTCTCATTGTCCTGTGCGGTGTTGACAGTTTGTACAGACTCCGTCTTCAGGTCCAGTTTAGACGACTTCTTACTCCTCCATCTGGATGGAGATTTCACGATCACCTCAAAGTCATCCTCATTTTCGGGAGTCAGGTTGTTCTCTGTCAGTGAAGTGCTATTTTCAGGGCTGTTAAACGGAGACTTAGCCGACGACCTCTTCTTAAATAGTTTCTGCTTCCATGTGAGCTTCCTCTCCTGTGTGCCTCTATTTGGCCTCTTGAAGCTTTCACTTGGGGCTTCTGATGGCAACGGACTCATCTGGCCCATCCTCTCACTGCTGGTCACTCGTGGTCTCCCCTGGTCCATGTCCTCAGGAACCTCAGCCAGAATTGACTCTCTTGTAGGTCCTGGCCCCTGTAGAGACCCCGTTGGACGGGGAGCGTCCCCGAACACCAGCGAGTATTTGGGATTGTAGAATTTGTGAGCAGGCACCTGGATTTTGGCTTTCCGCGAGTCCCCTAAGCTGACCTGGAAACGGGACGTGGTGGCGGGTAACGGCGGGCGTTTGGGCCCGGCTTTGGAGCGTAAGGTAGAGGTCTTTCCAGCAGCAGGGGGGCTAACGTGGAACTCCTTGTAGAGGTTCATATTCTCAGAGATGGCGTACATTTCACGGAAATCCTGGTCAAAGAAGTCGACCACCTGCCCCGTCATCACGGTGATCATGTTTCGGTCCATACGAGAGGTACTCCAGGAGAAACTGGGACGGAGAAAGCAGTTATCAACTTCATTAGTCTATTAGACTCATGATAAACATTAAAATCACTTTATTAAAAAAAATACATACATTCTGAAACTGCTACGTTGTTAATAATACAACGCAGGCAACACAAACAAATTTGGAAGAATTTTTATCTCACCTGTAAGAGCCAAACACGACTTTCTCTCCGTCCACCAGCATGTACTTTTTACAGACTGAACCAGGCAGTCTGCCGAAGGACAAACCAAATCCAGTTCCCTGCAGCATTCTGGCTCTGATGTTCTGCAGCAACGGAGAGTCACAGTCAGGCCGCAAACAGGAAACCAGCAAAGCCAGCGAGGGTACAAGTGTGACTTTAACATCAGGCTGCACAGAAACTTTGACCTCCACTTACTGTTTCTGAGATGTGTTTATGTTCATATCATCTTACCCTGAGATGCTGTGAGCCAATCTGCATCCTGGAGCACATATCCAGGAAGTGTGGCACCCCCTGCTGGTCTAACAAGATGTAGATAGCAACGGAGCGTCTGTGGGCCGCATCCATCAGGTCTGTCAGGATCTGGATGTCTGTGAGCAAGTCCATCACTATCGCAATCACCTGCAAGAGAGGAAGTGTTTTAAATACAGCAGCCATTCAAAATATATTTTGGTGGAGAGGAATGGGTTGAGTAATTTCAGATGCTGGTGGTGCCAACAAAAATGATAATATGGCAGCAGACATCACCGACAGGGAGCCCAGCTGATGGTGCTACAATTAAAAGAGTGGGCAGACAAGGGTCAAAAACACTTTGTGACACAATTGTTATTTTGGCAAAGCTTCTGGTGCAAAATCTGTGAAAGGCAACACCTGAGTAGACTAAATGTGCAAAAAGGATTACATAATAACAAATGATATTGCATAACAAAGCAAAACCACTTTACAAAGAGATTTAACTCGAGGTTTCATAGCTGTTGATGATATTTGCTCTGTTTCTTCTCATGTTGTAGCAGAAAGAAGATCAACAAAAATACAAACCTGTTTCATTCCAATAGGCAAATAATGAAATAAATCAATAAAATGCTCAGGAGGCAGGGTGACTTTTTTATGACTTCCAAAGAAACCAGCAGGTGAAGCTAATCTGTTTAAATGAAGCACTCTGCCACCCGGGGATATACTCTCCCCGAGGCACTGTACGGCTGCATGAAAGACTCTTACAAAAGCGGTATTTTTCCTCTTCTCTGTTCCAGTCAGGCTCCCAGATCACACAGACGGAGCTCCCACCACAACAGAAAGGAGACTAGTTGAAGAATTAAGGACTTAAAACTGTCTGTGTCTGAAGAAAACCGGCTACTAAAAGGCTTTCTGTGTTTGCTGGGATCCGTCACAGCGCTCCACTTTAATAAAAGAATTCCAAAGAGTCGGCAGTCGTGTATGTGAAGAAAAGTTTAACTGTAACTGGCCAAAATAATATCTAAATTATAACAATCCAAAGGTGAAAGGTTTTGACTTCTTTTTGCAGCCAGTGGCCTCGTCCCCTGACGGTCATCAGACTGAATGCAGGTTTAAGGCTCTGCAGCTTTGACTTCATTTGTCATCCCATTGGTTCCCATCACTTTTTAGCTTTGTCTTAATTGAAGGGATGGATTATTCCGTTAATGCAGTTTATACAGGAGAGGCTGAACCAACGTCCTCCTACATCTAATTTATTTAGAGTTTATAGTTGAAGCCAAGAGGGGGACTGCTGGAAATCCTTTGAGACGTTCAGTTGGAAAGATTTTCCAACTTTATTATCAAAACATCATGCAAAAGAGTCACAGAACATCTGCAACTGTATTCTATTTAGGAAAATTATTTTATTTTGCGGAAATCGACCTAGGGAAACCGCCTTGAAGAAATACTGCTTGACCGTAAAGTAAAATAAAGAGTCAGAGTTGCATGTTGCAGGATAAGAGACAAAGAGAGAGCTGATCCTTTCGCCGTGCGAGCGAGCGGAGGATGAAGGCCTGAGAATATGTGCCTGATTCGACTGTTCCACTGCCTCTTCAAAATCAAAGTCATGGAAACTTGAAAAAAATGTTCTTCTGTCAGAAGAGAAAAGGCCCGTTGTTCCCGCTCGTTGTCTCACTGAGAGAAAATCCCGAGCAGACGTGCGAGTGTAGCGACAGAGATACAAACGGAGGCATGTGGACGGCAGACTCGGTACCACGAGGCCTAACAAACAAGATCAGCGTCAAGCGAAATTAGGGATAAAAACACAGAAAGGCAGCAAGTGAGAGGTAATTTAATATGTTCAACATGTTGGTGCCTGGAGACCTGGCTGCTCAGCATTCCTCGTGTGTGTCTGTTTCTGTTTCTAACTTGAAAACAACTCGACGAATTTATGAGCGGGAACAACACAGTCGTTAGGTTTGTGACATTCCACACATGCACACCAAGCTTAACAACCCGCCGTGTATTTATACAACCACAACACGACCCGACAAACTTGGGAAACACCCCAAATGAAGTATGGAAATATGTATAAATAGTGAACAGAGAGGTGACGTGAACTAGTGAACAAAACACGGTGTATTTTCTAAATTACCTGCATGACAGGATCATAAAGGGAAAGTGGAACGACCAGGAAACAACAGAAAGCTGCACACGCTTCAGACTGCAGATCATTTTGTTTAGAGATTAAAGTGGAAAACTAAAAGCAGAAGTCCTGAGGTGTAGGATGAATGTATTCCTGACTAGGAGCAAAGGACTTAAGGCAAAGGGAAGGAGGTAAGGGGGGAAAAAAATCACTTCAGAGTGGAATGCAAATAGAGGGAGAGGAAGGAGTGACGAATTTCACAAGACGATTCAGAGGAAAGTCAAAGAGGAGTTGTGTAAAAACACAAATTAAACAGCTCATGTCGTCCTCCCTGACCCAGTTTTAAGGCAGCGTGGGGTCCTGACACCGAGAGCGGACGGAACGGATGACTCAGCTGAGTCATCTGGCAGTCTGTGAGTAAACATTACAACGGGCAACCCACTGCAGGACCTGAGTTAATGTGTGAGGAGCTATTAATCACTCAAACATAAAAGCCCAGCCCGGACTTTACGCAACTGAGTACACAACTCAAAGCCGAGGAAACAGTTTGTGTTAGTGAGACTGCAGTTTATTACAACACCAGAGCTTCATGGCCAAAACGGTGAAGACAACAGGAGCTGCTTCTTCACTGAGCTCCCAAGAAAGGAAATCTTAGTGATACTGTAAACAAGCGTGCTTCAGACTTCTGGGAAGAGTCTGTGCTGACTCAGCACAACGCCGTCCTCATTTACAGCCGCAGCTAACAATTATCACCATCATCATCATCATCATCATCATCATCATCATCCTCCTCCATCTTCAGTTGATTTTTCTGCTTTGTCCGCGTACTAATGTGGATGAATTTGTCTGATCATCTGTGATAAAGAAATTAAGTAATTGGTTTCAGAGAGTATATCAGACAATCACTGAATACATTTTGGAGCGATCGAGAGAATTTAGTTATCTTTTTTTTTTTTCTTCTTCTTTTTACGACACTAGTTCCTAATATTATACTCATAAATCAATAAAGATTACAGATTCATCAATAATAACATTTGCCAGTTTTTTTTTTTTTATATATATCCCAACAGTCATCAAAGGCCCTAATGTCTACATACTTTTGGCCACATGATTACAGATTACATGAACACCACAAACAACCATGTTCAATATTTTTCCATTTGATATTTTCATTTTTCGTCTTCTTCGACCTTCCGAACTTTTATTCCAGAAGGAAAAAATTCATTTTTACGTGTTATTTGGTTAATCTCTGGATTAAAGCAGGTAATTCCATCTGAATAAGTTCCTCTAGAGAAAGCAAAACTGATCTGTCATTTACTTCACCACCCCATAATACTCACCTGGCTTCACTTAACCCCTCCTTCATCTATTGATATAATCCCTAATGGTTTAATTTCACTTTTATTATTTGAAGTTATTCCTCCATCAGAGGTGACTTAAACCGATATTTATCTACATTATTGTGTTATGATTGATTGTTTAATTTTTTTTTTTTTTTTAATAAATACATCCACCCCTTCTTGCCCTCCTCACCTTGTGGGCCTCCTGGATGAGCCTCCTCACCACCTCCTTGATATGCGGTCCATTATCTTTAGGCGGGTGTGTGTGCACGGTGACCCGGGTCACCCCCTTGAACATCCCCCCGCTGGACCAGCCCAGATCCAGCGGCGGGACTTCGGTGTCCGACATCTGGGGCCAGTATGTGGAGTGGAGCCCGGAGCCATCCGCGTCTGGTCCTGGTCCGTGTCCGGTTCCGGCTCCGGCTCCCTGCTTGGACCCGGTACCGGATCCGGATTCGGATTCGGAGTCGTACTTCTTGAAGGTGCCCAGCAGCAGCTTGACCTCCCGGGCCGACAGGAAGTCCTTCATGTGGTCCTCCAGGAGCCGGGTCTTGAAGGCTCCGTCGCCGTTCCTCAGCAGCTCCTCCACGGCGGCGCGCTGCTCCTCGCTGTAGAAGAACTCCGGCCGGCTCTCCGGGACTTTGGCCCCGATGTGGCCGTCCTCCAGGCACACCAGCTGGGACTCGGCCATGGCTGCTCACCGGCTCTCTCTCCTGCCCTCGGATCAGGATCCGGATCTGGATCAGCGGATGTGGAGCGACCTGGGAAAGTTTCTCACCTGTCCGGATCAGGGAGGGAGGGAAGGAGGGAGGGGCGGTCCGTGCTGCCTTCAGGAGCTGTTGGGAATTCAGACTTCTAGGCTGCAGGCACGCCCAAAGATACTATAAATGTTTATAAATAAAGCTTTGAAAAAAAAAAAAAAATCCTTACAGCCAGTTAACAAATAAACATAAAAAAATACTATTATTTACCAACACTTCAAATTTTTTAATGAAACAGCATATAAATATAATCTTTATCACACATGCTTGAATGTTATTCTTGCAGCTCAAGTGTGCAACAGGTCTGTATAAAATAATCTTTCTGAAACAGTTTATAGAGGGAACCTGAACGCAGCAGGTGTGTGCTTGTTCTGCGGAAAGGTGAGGTTGTTTTTTTTTTTTGTTTTTTTTAAATTTGTTTCCCAAGGTGATAAGCCCAAAAAATAAACTGAGCAAAGAGCAAATTCATATTGAGAGCAAACACAAGAGTTGATTATAATAATCCGTTTTATTTGAGGAATGTCTTCTCTGTGTATTTAAACTGAATTTTCAAATGTAATTAGTTATTGAGGGGATGAATTCATGTGTGTTTGTTGCATTTACACCTAACATAACGTATAACAGCATTTTTTTTTGTAAGGAAAGTTATACATGTATAACATTAGTGCCACTTGCAAAGAAAATATGTTAATATAGTAATAAAAATGTACATCGCAGTTTACATTTTATATAATTCAGACCAAATTCAGTGGAATAAATGAGAGTTATGTCACATTACTGCATCAGTCACTCTGTAATAGCAGCTTTTTTTTCCAGATATTTTGGATTCACGTTCATCATACCTCAAATTGCCAATATTTAGGATTTATAATTTAATGTAAAAATAAGCTTTTTAATCGTGAGCCCAATTGACAAATCCTGAATTATTTATTCGTATTTAATATAACACCAACAAAGTGTTTGCCATGATCGGAAAGAAATATTCCAGATACAGTATGTGCATTTGTCTAAACCAACAAGTTTGTCTTGATTTCTATGAACAACGTCTGACACTTTCTGTCACACAACACTGAGCCTTTCACTGCGACCAACGTGGACTTGGGCTGAAGCTACGAGTCTCCTCTCAGATGGATTTGGTGTAGTTAGAGGGGAACAGGCCCGTCTTGCCCCTCAGCTGGCCTCGCCACCAGGCCTGACCCGGACACTCCAGGACTTCAATGATGTCGCCGGCGTTGAACTCCAGCTCGTCTCTCTCTTCAGCTTGAAAATTGTACACAGCTCTGACCTGCAGAGCGGGCGAGGTGGTTTGTACTCGTCTCAGTGTTACAGCTGAAAGAAACTTTGCTGTTTCATTCTGTCTGGCGTACCTGATGGCGTACTGGTTCATCAGGGCGGTTGAGCAGAGGAAGTTTGGGGAGAGCAGCAGGCAGACGTGGGAGACCGTCTGAGTTTCCTCTCTGCTGCTGGGACACAAAAAGTATATTCAGAAGATCGCACACCAAAACACCTTTTAACTTAAAATAGCCCCTCAGATCACACATCCATTTAACAGTTTTCCAACTACTGATGTGACAGTGCTCTGGTTCTTAATGACAATAAGACTAAGAGGCTGATTATTTTCCACCCAGTTCTGTTTAATGTTCAAGTGGAAGAGGAGTTCGACAATTTATGAACCTTTTTTTGATTGCTATTTAAGTCTTGCATGGGCACCAGTGGCCAGATGCATAAATTGCATAAATGTGTCTATATGAAAATTCATAAGCTAAAATAATTGCCACTGTGTGCTAAATGTTTAATTTTATACTCTCATAATTTATTGTGATTTTTCCCCCAAGGAGGAGACCACAAAGCCAACTCACCCACGAACAACTGAAAACATTTACAGAAAGTCCTCTTTAAAAAAAATGCGATAGCTCTGTTGAACTGGTGCAGGAATCTCGTCCATTATTTGTTTACACTGTGCAATAAAAGTGTCAGAAATCCTGTTTGGCATATTTCACATTTCCATTTGCAGCTCCTACCTCTTCTTGTGTGTCCTGCAGAAATATAGGAGTTTCTTTGGAGATGGAGTGTTTTTTATAATATTCCACCAGCTGGTTGAGAGACGGGAACTTTTCTGCCCACAGGTGATACTGCCCTCTGTCTTGCAGCACCTTGAAGTGCTCCACATCTCTTACTTTTCTACAAGAAAGTAATAGTCAAAAAAAAAATCAGCATTGGCTCAATGAAAAGAGTGATAATTTCCTTTTCTTGCAAATTTCCAACATATTTGTCTTATTTATAACAATGAAGGAAGGGAGAGAGGGAGGAAGACCATTAACGTGCTGCTAAAAGATAAAAGTTTTGTGCTTACCGGGCAAAAAATGTTACCTACAACTTTTTGAGTTTTTTGCGTGAGTCTGATATTTTGCACCAACTTTCAATGATGAGTGGTTAACAGTTGCCAAATTCAATGTAATTTAAAACAACAGGAGGTGATTGAAACTGATTAATAATTTGATATTTTGTTTTTTGCTTCAATCATAAAACATTGTGTCTCACTGTTATTTGGTTTGATTTAAGAAAAAAAAAACTTGACTGAGCAGCTGTTTATGTTTTTAGTTTTGGGTGGTTGTTGACTTTATTTGACTTTAGAAAAGCTTCACCGTTGCCATTTATATCGCTGCATAAAGTCATAAGAGTCAGATTATATATCATATCAGAACTGAGAATTGTCTTTGGTCTTCAAATCCAGTGTACTTTAAACATCCAGCCAACCAAAGGTGCAGCTCCACCACTCGTTTTATTTTATTACTTGGTCAGTCAGACATTTAAATTCATAGACTTGACCCCCCCGTGTTGCAGTTCAGCCAGGAAAATGCTGAAAGAGTATCAGTTCTGGCTCATTCTGACCCACCAGAAACCCCTTCAGCCTGTTGGAATTTGGAAAACAAATTTTTTATCTTCATGCCAGCGGTGAATTTGCAACAGAGCCAGAATGTCCCGGGTTTGAACATATTGTTTGCTTACGGCCTTTCAGTGTTGAGTTCACACCACTTGCTCGTACCAGTGAAGGTTTCCTCTGAGTGCAGGTCACTCTAAATGCCCTGCAGGGGGTGAATCTGACCAATACATCAGCCTTATGAACAACTAGATACCAACTGAAGTGTACGTGCACGCATTGACGCACAGTAAGCGCACCTGACGGAGATAGAGAAGTCACCCAGGGCGCTGCGTTGGCTGGCTCGTATGATAAAAGCACCAACAGTTTCTGACATCAGCTTCCTCTCAGCTTCGCTGCGGCTGGCGTCTTCTTGGTACCAACTGGAGCCACAGAGAAGGCAACGAAATGACGAAAATCATCAGCAGTTCAAACATAAATGTACGTACTCAGGTTAAGATGCATCAGCCTGAACAATAATAACATAAAACAAAACAAGAAGTGTTTGCCAAATTATCATGAATTTACTATGCAGCTGTTTTTCTCACTGTATCTTTGAGAAATGTACCGTTCCTAAAAAAAAGAAATAGTTTTCAAATGAAATTGCGCAAACATTTCCTTCCTCAAAATGAGGAATACAAACTTTCTTTTTAAATACTTCTCCTTTGTGTGACGACTCTTACCTTGGTAGGTGAATGCTGATGAAGTTTTTAGGTACAAACCCCTGAACTCCATTAATCTCTGCTTTGTACCAGTTGCCCGTGGTCTGCAGAATCTGGCAAAGCGGGACACATTCACATGAAATTAAATCCCATCACGATAAATGTTTAACGTTAATCTGGAAATACAAATGAAGTGAAATCAGTCAACATCAGAGAAAATTCATAAATGTAAACCTCCATAAATATTTACATCTTTGGACGGTAGAAATATCAAGATGGAACTCACATTTTTGGCTGCAGAACTTATCCAAATATTAAGCTAATGATGAGCCCGATGACATTGTATTGTTTTAATACACGTCTCAACACGGTCTTATTAAACACCTTCAATTTCACCCCTGAAAAATACTGTAGGATCAGACACTTTAACCGAAGAGGAAGTCTCACGTTTCCTCAGAAATATTGTGAATCGATGATCTTGAAATCGGGATTTCAAAATAAAAGGAGGTCACAGGGTCACTCAAGTATAGTCCTCAATGCTTACACGAATATTGTGACTGTGTGTTGAATTTAGGCAATTTTGTGTTTAATTTTTTCAGTTGCAGTTTATTTGCCTTTCTTTCTTTCTTTCTTGCCTGTTTATGTTTTTAAGCCTCAGCGGACATTAAGATTGTGACAGCTCTTCCTTGCAAATGGGAAACAAACTGGAATTTGAGCAGGAAGATGTAGTTTTGTAACACACTTTCATAACCAGTGACAACAACTTACAGTGTGCTGCAAATGGCTGTTTTAGTGCATTGAATGTTCAGGTGAAACTGATTTACATGAAAACGCTGCCGGGCGCTACTGTATATACACCTCCTCCACATTTGAATGCGTTTTCATATCAAGGACTATGCATAACTTGTGGGCTCGAGGTTACTGAAAAAAAACAAAACAGAAAACTAAGTAGAATCTATTCATGAGCTCAAGGTGTATTTGGTGTGTGAATGTGCCTTCAGTTTCTCTCCCTTTCTGAAGCTGAGTTCATCATCCGCTGTAGCTCCAAAGTCGTACTTGGCTGCAGCCTCCATGATGAAGGAGCTTAAAGAAAAAAGGAAAGTTGTTACAGTTGTGGGTAGCTAATGGAGAAAGCGGAAGTTTGATTGTAGTTTTGTTTATTATGCAAAGTAGAAAATTAACCAACAACGCTGAATCTGCTTTTGTTGAGAGGTCTAAGCGACATTAAACAAACACCGTTTAAATGCGAATTAAATTCTAACTTCATGCTGCAATGCAAATACTGGAGACTTGATGAAACAGCTGTTATAGTCAAACGTCTCGGTGCCATTTGGTTGGGATGGATTTTAGCTGAATACTTTCTGATGTACCGTATGTGTGATATACTCCTGATATATACAGAAAAAAAGATTTCCCCTGTCATCACCCCTTCATTTGTCTTTCTTCATTTAACAGAAAAGGATTGGACAGAAGAAATCAATAAGCTATCACAAGCTTCACCTGGACTCTGGCCTATTTCATGGGATGTGCTGCTGGATCCAATATGTCAACAGGTACAGTACCTTCAGTGCAGTCGGCGGAAAGTTCCTGTTGACAGCTCAGAAAGCAGCGGGCCACCAAACCCATAATTCAATATGACTATCTGTCGCCGATTGTGAAGTGAAACAGAAACAGTTACTCACCGAGCATGCGGGGCGCACAGATCGTAGAGAAAAGAGACAAACTCTTGCTCCCGGGCTCACAGGAAGCACAACCAGACTGCAGACTGAAGACACACTGAGTGTCGCTGCTGAACCGCTCGCACAGTCACATGTGCAGAAACAAATATAGAGATGCAAAGATAGACCAAAAAAGGATTAGAAGCTACATTTGGATGAATATAAACAACAGCTGGTAGCCTTCTTTTTTTAATGTATCAAGACAAAGCAGTTTAGCAAAAAAAAAAAAAAAGGAAAAAACCAAAACAAAACCCAGCTTTGAACGACTGGAGGCTCCAGTAGAAAAGCTAATAAATAGACATCACGTCATTTATGTGTTTTGTCAAGACGCTGTCTGGAAGTCCAGCTACAGACTTTAACTTTCTGTCAGTCTTGGCTACACATTAAATCCAAACAGGAAGCTAACAATATCATAAGATCCTGAAGTTACACGGTAAGCATCGATATGTTGGTTTTAATAGCAGTGGCCATTTTAGCTTATTATACCACAACAGTTGTGTTTATATAGTGAATAGTACACCAACATGCTACAATTAGCATTGAGCTGAATGTGAATCTGCTCTTTGGTCAAATGGGATGGTGGGAACTTTTAAACTTTTAAACTGAAGAACTTCTTCTTTGGATTGAATCTATTATTGCAGTCGACTTTTCCTTCCACTTCCCAGTTTAAGTGACTTTTGAGTGTGAACTCGTCTATAGATCTTGTAAGATGTTTAAAAGTCGCTGCAGAGACTAACTCTTCCCACCGAAGACAGGCAGCGTGCCGGGCCACCTGCTGATCACATCGTGATGAAACATTATCGTCAGCCTCTCCCGGGCCTTTGGTGTCTTATAAACTTGTGGACTTGCTAGGAAAGCTGTGCATAGTTATTACACCTACTCCCTAAATATTGAGCTCCAGGGCTCTGTTGGAAGCGGCCTGACTGACATTATCATCATCATCATCATCATCTGCACGACTTTTCAGAAGACAGAGACAATCATCAGAGTGCATTTCTCTCCCAGTTTGGGGCATTTTCAGATGAAAATCACTGCTGTTGAGTGGGATTCCTGTCACATTGTCAGCAGACTGTTTGCTCATCTGCTCTCTGGGAGGCGATAGACGTGCATCAGAGTCAGCCGCTGCAGCATGTGGCACAGCTTCATCCCTCAGGCCAAGAAGCAGTGGAACATTTTCTGAATAAATTATGTTCTCAGGATAGAGAGAGAGTTTACCAAATCAGTCCTTAGTAATAAAATAAAAGATCATCAGCTTTGTCAGAAATACACATTCCTATCAGTCTGAAAACGTGGATGTTTTCTGAGCTGCAGGGTTACAGGATTTAGAGTAAATGTTATAATTCGATTCCTCCTGTGACAAATGGTCTAACCCTCCGGATTTTCAGACCCATCCCACCAATACATAAGGTGCTTATAAGCCCACTTTTCTTCTTTCACATGTACTTATTCAAATTTACACAACTGCAGAAAACAGCAGTGTGAAGGTGTAACGTGGGGAAGAAGAAGGAAGTCCAGGGTTCTGCGACAGGAAGTGTTGGTGGCGCCACCTGTCTGTTATTCCCCCAGTCAGTCAAGCCATCTCTGCCACCGATGCTCAGACTCCTGCGTGCTGTTTCATCATGTGACTGTGGCTGAAAGTCAAATGTGATTTGAAAAAAAGAAAGCAGGGTCCAAACAATCAGCATCCAGACCAAGAGAGGCTTGATGAATGACCTCCATGTACACTTGAAGACGTTTATGTTTGATGGTTATTGGGGGGGTTTCTTTCCTTTTTCTTTTTAAATCACCAGAAGAATCATTTACTTGCCGAGGTGACCTACAGTCGTACGTGCATCCATTGTTATGCAGGCAGTTACGGCGCATCAGGAAAAACAAAGCAGGTAGGTGTAACTGATCGTGTGTTTGTTTCTTAGTCTGCGTGCGTGATACGCAACTGACTGCGTTTAATGGCCCGAGTCTGTGAAATATCCCATCTAGCTTCATGACAGAGCTCATAAAACTCTTTTTAAACAGGTGGAAAGGACTATATGGCTCAATGCAGAGCTGCATTTCTGCGATAATGGGACAATTAACTCGGGCCTGTGTGTGTCTGTGCATGTTAAAAACACTCCGAGACATCGACGGCTGCATCTTTTCAGGTGTCGAGGTTCTTCAAACTCTACGGGGCGAGTGAGGAACAAGACAAATGTGTTTGGCATCAAGGAGACGGAGGTGTGCAGCACCAGTTCCAGGTAGAGGTTTAAAATGCAGCATCAGGCCACTCGATACGATCTTATCCTCTTAAATCTCTGAGCTGAAGCCAGGTGCTAATTTGGATGAGCGGTGGTCCAGATTAAAGGCAGATTAAGACAATCGTTTTCCCTTTATTTACCTTTTACTGACAAATCATTACGACGTGATCAGTGGCACACACACACACACATAGATGCATAATCAATGTGTGATTAGTGTAAAACGTGAGGAGGTGCCGTAATTAGTGTCTTTGATTTATCCAGTTAAAAAAAAAATCCAGACAAATAAATAAAAGTAAATAAAATGACAGAAAACAAAAAGAACACAATGAAGATTTTAGGATTTGGATTCGTTATAATTTCTCAAATCCCAGTCAGAGTGGTCATCTGTCTGTTTCATTTGTTTGCTTTCTTCTGTGGCTCATTTTACTGACTCAACACGTCATGATACAGGTTAGTGATGTAAATGTTACTTTAATAAATCCTTTTTATTTTCATTTTATCTTTTATCTCTGCGCTTTTGTGACACCATATTGAATTTGTTTCTACGCTGTGGAGAAGGTTGGATCAGAAATTTAAATATTTTTTGGCTCACTGGTGAAAAATGTCAGACTCATGATGCTGACTATAGCTACAGTATGTGGGATTGATTTAAATGAAAATACAGCGACTGTTTTCGTGGTCAGGAAGGAACTCGTCCCCCAAACAGTGCCGATCTCTGATATGTCTTTCCAACAATGGAGTGAAAACAGACGATACTCTAGTCAGCAAGATAGCAAAGACAATAATCTGTCTCTTCCGGCCTCTTAACTCTCCTCTTTGTTCTCTCTCTAAAATTAAACATCATGTCATTACCTCGTCTCTTCATTGTCAGTTTTACCCTCTACTTTGTGAACATCTGCACCTTTTCATCGCAGAGACGCTTTCTGCCCTGCGTGCGAAACCACTTAACCTGTATGAATCACCATCCATTTGACTGGACTGTGTGCCAATTATTTTTTTGGCAGGCTGATCACTTGTTAGAGCGGCTTTTGGTTTATAGTGAAAGAGACGGAGAGAGCAACCAAGTGAGAGCAAGCAACTGGAAACAGAAACAGAAAATTGGAGCGACGGAAGGAGAGAAGAAAAAACAGGCTCCTTGTCCTTCAGTGCAAATAAAACGCTTTAGTGTAACTGCTGATATCACTTTCTCATAAAGCAAATAAGTCACTGAGCTGAGAACACATTCAACAGATTAGGACTCGCAAGAGTCGGTTTGCGTCATTCATTCAGGATTTACTGCCGAAGCGCCAAACTCAAATACAAGTACTTGCTTATGTCCACATGAATAGGAAAGTTGGCACGATCTGTTGACACCCAAGTTTACAGATGTTAACAGCAGCACACTGTCTGCTGGCTTTAAGGAAGTTTAAGGGTAATCATTGTGTGTGTCACTCATGATTTCTGTTAAGTGTAATATGGGATATCATCTCATTAAACAAGGATAAACAAAATACAGACCATTAATTTGTCCTTAGTTAAAGATAAAGACACTGTAAAGCAAATAAAAATTCTACCCAGATGGAAGAGGAAGTTTCGATCTTTGTCTGATCGTGAGTGATTTTCATTCTTTTGGAGAAATTAATGAGAAAAATCAGCTAACATGTCGACATACTGTACGAGCCTCAGTGTACGAAACTCCAGATGAAAGTTTGCACGAGTAGGATGTGCAGAATATCCGTGAATGTGGAAAAAAAATTAAAAGTTCTACAGCACTTTGATTTCCCTCATCAGCAGAGAGAACATTTCAAACTGTGATATAACAGATCTCTATTCTACGAAATGGGATTCAACTGGAGGAAGATTAGCATCCAATATTTTTGTGCATTCGGTGAATCCTGATTTCAGCTACGACCGATGCCGGTCAGCAGGGGTCAGTAGAGCGCCACAGACCACTGGAGCCGAGGAGGGAGGTGTGTGAACACAAAAACACACACACAGTCTTTGAATCTTCAATCTTCCCTCTTTCTGACTTTATCTCACACACTGATGCTTTGAGAAAAACCACCAGCGAACAGGTCAGAGTTCCCTCTGAGCTGAAGCAGCAGCCCGCCAGAAGCTCAGTTGTTGATGGGAGGGTGAAGAATCCGGGTCGGTTTTTAGGCTCCCTCCTGGACTGCACTTTGTGTTATTAGCTCAGCGAGCCAAAGACGTCGCACAGAGTCAAATTTACACTGCGTGAAAACACAGAAGAGACACTTTCAGCTTTCACTGGATCTGTGAGCGGAAGCCATCGTTAAGTACTTGACCATTTGTTTCCCCTCTCTCTCTCCTGCATCACATCAGATAAAGCTCATCTCCATCAACACGTGTTTGTCAGCTTAAAGTCCTTCACTTTGGCCCCTGTGTTGTTTTCACAAACCATCATGCTGCCCTCGCCCTGTTCTTTAAAACTCCAGACTCCTGAAGCCACAACCTTCCTCTCCGAGTCCTGCTTTGTGTGCTGGTCTGCCCAGTCCAGGTCACACGGTTGTCCTTGTTTGCCAGTGGCCCCAGATGGTAAATCTGCAGGAGTTGGCCTGCCCGCGAGACCGCCATCTCCCCATCGCACAGCACCGAAGAATTGCTCGACTCCCAGATGCTATTGTACCTTATTCATATGAAAACACAATGATGAGTTTATATGTGAAATAAAAAAAAACAAAAACAAAACATTTATTCATTTTCAACTCAGTCAGCTTTTGCAAATGCTGAGTCTTACAGCTGCACCGGTGTTTCCCGGTAATAGAAATATTTCACACAGATTATTTCACATCTCCGATGTGCTGTTATATCCTGAAAAAAGATGCAAAGACGCCCCACATCACACTTCCTTTTAAACCATTATACATCTTAATGGACAAATAACATAAAATTAGCCATTAAGTCTAATCTAATGTTGGGGAAATATTTCCTTTTGTGTTTTCTAAAAGCTGATCTGGGGATTTCCTGGTTGATTTTGGTCCTAATCTGGGATTTACACACATTCACCTTTAATCCCATTTGATCTCATAAAACTTCTAATTGAACTATTAAATTGTCTTCACTAATTTCTTTTCTACAACACAGTTTAACCTTGTTAACATGCCCATGTGGCTTTTTTTTTTTAATACCACAGTGAAATAATCAGTCAACACCACAGTTCAGATTGAGGTCGAGGCTCGATCTGAACTGTTGCGGTTGCGTATTTATTACCTTGTATCACCAGCAAAATCAATAATAATCTAACAAAACGGACTCTGACATCCATAAATCACAAACTAATAAACCAACTTATAGGGACAGGTGGTGGGATGTGACCGAGAGAGAGAGAGAGTTTGCATTAGCACTGCAGCTAACAACCTACAAGAGACTAACAACTCAAAACTTTTTATGTTGTACAAATTAGACCACACAAAAATCTCCCACAGTGAAGTCTGCCTCTGTCTGATCTTTCCTCCTATAAACATTTAAAGACTTAAATGCTGAGGCCCATAAAGCCCGATGCAGTGGGGATGTGCTCCTAACCCTAACCCGTTTACAATTTTCTTTTTCACCCTTTATGTGGGAAATCCTTTTTAAGATAATAAATGCGGAGAAGTATATTTTATTTTTCTAAAACTACCTTCTGAGTCCCTTTTATTACAAACAAAACAAAACAAAAACCAACTTCCATTAATTTGCTACCGTGGCTGGGTTTCAAACATTTACTTATCAAAGACTGTTTGAACTGAAGTGCCGGCGTCGAAAGCTTCATCAGACATGTAACCTTGTTAGATATTCTAGCATGCGGTGTGTGATTTAGCTCAGAGCAGTTTTATATTGTTCGTTACCTGGCTGTTGTACAGCTGCTCTCAATTTGGCTGAAGAAAACTGAACCCAAGTTCGGGTTTCACAAATATGTCAAATGTAAATATTACATTGGATTAAACTGTGAGCTATAACGAAGTACGAAGCTCCAGCAATTATTTATGTTGAGACTGTTTGTAAAGCTGTGACGGCGTCACCGGTCGCGGATGGACGGATCCGCACGGTTCACGACTTGCAACAGAAGCCGCGAACACACCAGCAAATGTCACCGTCAATTATCTCGACCCCATCCTGTCTGTTTTAACTCCCCGTCCTTAACCTCACTTTAGATAGCCAGATTGCCAGAGACGACAAGAAAGTAGATAGCAGACGAGTGCAGGCTCTTAAATGTCAAGAGAGGAAGAATACAAAGGGTGAAAGAGGAGGAAATAGGAAGAGTCGGAGAGGAGGAGGAAGGGTGGAAAAACTGGAGATAAGAATAGACGAGGAGGCAGGAGAACGGAGGGTGAGAGGACAAAGTTTTTTGTGACTTTGTGTAAGTGGGATGAAATTAGAGCCAGGACCAGCTCGGTCTCTTCACTTCAGGTTCTCTGTCGGCTCATTTACAGCATCGAGAGGCGAGAGAGGGAGAGGGCGAGGAGGTTGAAAGGAAGAGACCAAAAGGTTAGAGCTGATAAGAGCAGAGAGTTTCTGTGGATGGAGGAAAACAGCCTGAAGGTTCAGTTTACTTGTGTTCTTCAGAGACGGTGAAAAATGCGGCGCAGACTGAATCTGATTAAAAAAACCTTTTGGATTTTAAAATGTAATTCACTAATCGATGAAAACGACCAAGCATAAAACCGACAGACTGCCTTTGAATTATTTGTCCTGCTGAGAGAGGAGAGAGAGAGTTGTGGCCTTTTCAGTATGAAAGTGAGAAACAAAGCTTTAAAGCTTCACGGACAAAATCCGCGTTGTATCTGCCAAATGGCAAAAAGACGCTAGAGCTTCAATACTATGTGGAAACCACAAACTGCCCGTAGCGTACACATGCCATGTCCAGCTGTTCTGTGGCCATCGAGTCAGAAATCCAAGACCAGAACCACAAAACAATCCCAGCAGTGGCATGACTCCACCGTTAATGGTCCTGACAACAGGAGGGGGGGGGCAGTCGTACATGTGACCTTCAAGTCCTAAGAATAAAGTCAAGTTGCTCATTTTACACGATCAACCCCGGTTTAAACATTAAAATAATCTTCAGACTTTCAGACTTTTCAAAGCTTCAATTTTATAACTCAGCTATCGACATTTTGGTTTGTTTTGAAACCATATAAAAAACAAAAAAGCCATTTGTAGCCATGCCCCATTACATCTCCTGCTTTATGCTCTATTTTCCTCTCAGTGGAACCATCATTTAAAAAAATTAACATTGTGTTGTATTGAAAACAGACTATAAAGGGGCCATTTTCCCCAAATAGTTCGATACAATCTGACTTTTCTGACTTCTACAGGTGGAGTCGGCCCCAGTTGGACATTAAATAGAATACAGGTGTAAGCAAAGATTTCACTTTTCAACCGCAGAGGTCATATCCACTTTTATGTGAAGTCAAAGATGAGCTAAATCTTAAATAGCCCAAAAAAAACAAAAAAACATTTAATTAAGAAAAGCCTTTTTCTTTCTTAATTAAACGTTTTGTAATTAAACAAGTCCGTTCCAATCATCCGTCTCGGATCTCAGTCAAGTCATCAGGGACAAAAGCCAAGTTAAAGACAAGTTGAGTCCTTTTCTTAATTTTGGTCCAGCAGGTATGAAGGCATGTGACTCAAGCTTTCCACATCAGCAATAAATAAATAAATCCTAAATACAAATAAAATGTCTGAAAAAGATCTTTCATTTAATGATATTATTCATTGCATCACTTTAACGAACGGCCATCACAGCAGAGCAGAAAGGAAGTCAGACCAGCAGAGCCAACACAGGAGTCTGGCCATTACCAAATCATCATGACAAAGCTCGCAAGTGTCCTCTCCTCGAGAGACGGACGATGTACTACAGATATGCATTTAGTTTCCCCGGAGCTCTCGGATGATGAGGCAGCTCACTGCCATCGCGGCCCAGTCAGAGGCCACTAATCTGAGCTGCACAGCCGGGGAGCCTCAGAGGCCTTGGAGGAGGTCCAGCTCCTTCAAACTGCAGACAAAGTGATGCAGTATGTGTTCACACTAACACAGCTCCTGACGTGTGTTTTTTTTTTTTTTTTTTTTTTTATCATATACTGCACATCTGGCTTGATGAATAATACATGTTCCATCCTGCAGATGCTGATAGTTGAGTCACGTGTGCTGTATAATGTGTACTGTGACATGTGTTAAATGACAAATGAATGCATGTGTGGAACACACACACACACACACACACACACACAAAAGAGAGAGAGAAGTGCTGAGCTATTGGCCGTCAGCCAGTGAAAATGCAGTGCTGCTGAGTGCAGAGCAACCTCACCACTTGGCCTGCCAGCAATACTGCAAAGCACCATTTAACTGGGGTGTGTGTTCGAAAGTGTGTGTGTTTGTGCACCTGCGCGTGCGTGCATGCATCCAGGTAGGCTAAGGCAGCAGGTGTTGATGAGTCTGCAGTTGGCAGGACTCTGAAGCTACATGTGGTGCATCTGTGTGGGCCTCAGTGAGCTGAGCATCTACATATCCATCTACAGCAAATAACTAGAATTATTAGACTGGAGACACATTGAAAGGAACAGTCTAATCTCCACTTTCTCAGAAATGCCAGCATATTAAATAAATGTAAAATATAACTCCACAGAGGCAACGCTGCACATTCCTGACATCAGAGAAATGATTATCTGCCTCACTGATACATTACCAAATTATCATAACAGCTAAGCAGCAGCGACTGAGCTCCAAAGCAGCAAAGCAGTCAGTTATCAAACCTCTCACCTACTCCCCCCCCCCCAAAAGGAATCAGTGACAGTGTGCACACAGAAAAATGTGAATTATCTTGTATCTGAACTCTGGAGAGTGATTTGTTTGTGATTTATTGTGAGGTTGATTTCTTAAACCCCCCCCCCAACCTTCGTATACTTTGTCTGCACAGCTGTGGGCTTTGGAGGGTTTCAGTATTTTACACGACAGCCAAGCTCCCTCTGCGGAGAGACTCTGTAAGAGGAAGACCTTCAGCTGACGTTAATCACATACTAGACTAATATTAACAAACCGGAGCCATCGGCCCCGTCAGTGTGCTCTCACTTAACAGCTGCTTGGGGATCTTTGACGGTGACTGTCGGAGCTTTAAGAGTCCCGTGGGGTCTTGATGGTTTTAACAAATTACTCTCCCCAATATAACATTTCTGGCAGAAACATTTAACACCTGAAAAATTATGTTCTACAAATGGCTGATTTTAAGACATTTAAAGTGTCTTTAATGAGTGAGCTCTATTGCAACAAGACCATTGACCTCGTTCTTTTCTGGAGCTGACAATCATACCTTATATAAGGAAAAACCACCTCAGCTGGTCCCGAACTTCCCCCTCGACCCCATGTGGTGATTACGCAGGGGACAGAAACACGGCATCAGCTCTGAACCGCTGTAGTGTGCTGTCCATTCTGCAGCTATGAGCCCTCCCTCTTACCGCAAGACAAAAAAAACAAAAACAAAAAAAAAAACGGTAACACACAGATATACAGATGGACAAAGAACAGACCCACACACGCACACATACATGCACCATCAGGGCCTGTAGAGCGTCAGGGAGATGCATGCCTCTCACATTTAATTATCTGCCTAATGGTCTCACTGTAGTCTCACAAGAGATGAGAGAGAGAGAAAGAGGAAGAAGTAGGGAGGTTTTGCTTCCTTATAACAGAGACTGGATATAATTCAAACAGCTGGACAAAGATTTAAAAAAAAAAAAAAAAGTGCATTAAAGACATAAAGACATCTCCCCTGAAGTCTCAGTCCGTACTGAGGAGTTTGTGTGGCTACATTTAGTCCAATTAATGGAAGCACTCAAGCACAAACGTGTGTGGTGGTGTTATTTAAAAAAAAAAAAAAAAAGCTTTAGGTGCATTGAGACAATAAAAAAACCAAGAGGCGTTGTACTTCCAGTTTCAGTGTCAAGCTAATATATCACAAGTGATGTAGTATGATATAAGAGCTGTGGTGGAAGTAAATACACACTACCAAACACCATTTTTAACCACGGCTTTAGAACAGGATGGGTAATATAGTACAAAGTGGCCGACTCGTCCTGTTTTCCTCAACACAAAAAGCTTTTCGGCCACAGTAAACAGGACTGCCACTAATGTGGGATTTCATAGTTTTCATGCTCAGTAAACTGCTGACTTTGTAAACATTGTTGTTGTTTTTCCACCATGAAAAATAAACAAAGTGAATTGTCTTACCAGCCTTTCCTCTCTGCTCTTCCATTCCATCATGCATCCAGTTCGGAAGCAGCTTTTCTGTATTCAGCGGAGACTTAAAGCCCACAAGATGGAGGTCGGACTAGAGTCCAGGAGACAGTTCATACTGGTTTTTTTCAGTCCTCGTCTTTGTCTCCTTGTCGTTTGCTTCTTCTTTACTTGACTTATTCTACTTCTCTTCATTTGTCTTCTTCACTGTCACCTTCTTCTATCAGCCATGTTTTACGCATTAAAGCACAGAGGAAACTGGTACGAAGTCAAATAAAATAAATGTGTGTGTTAGATTCAAAGTTCTTCATTATATGTGACATCTTCAAATCAAATGACTGAAGGTCTGAAGATTATATAAACGGCCAGATCCGAGTGGATTCATCCAGCCTGCTGCTGGAGCAAACTTGTTTTGCACATTAGTGAGTCAGTTTAGTGTTACTGAAGAATGAGAGCTCTTAATTAAAAAAATACGCACAACAAATGAATTCATGTGTTTTGGTCCTCGGTTGGAGCGAGAGGCGATTAAATAAAGTAGTCAGACAAATTAACAATTAAAGAGGATTCAACCGGCAGCAGATGTTAAACAATACTGAAAGAAGAAGGCAGAGGAAGGTTTAACAAAGAAATTAAATCAATAAAACTAAATGAGACCTAAGCTGCCTGGAACTGAAACACATGTACACACACCGTACCTACACAGCTCTTATTAAGAAGAAACTTGCGCTTCAGCCTCGTCTTATATGGAGGGCTGCAGGCAGCTGATTGGTCAGTGGAGGATTAGTCTGCTCAGGTGGATCTCATCTGCTCCAATCAAGACCTGGAGAGAAAACAGGTGAGGGGGTAAAAACCACACACACACACTACTGCTGGCTGACATGTTACAACATGCCCAATGAAGGCAGAGTCGGCTTGTTAGGCCAATTATGGGTCAATAAGTAGCTTTTTATGTAGTTAAGTTTAAACATAAATGTTAGTGCACTTTTTTTTCACATGAAGCGTTAAGAGGCACTTTTTTTTTTTTTTTTTGAGATCTGTCTCTGGTAACTGGACATTTCCATTTAGTCTCAGAGGAGGACAAATGTCTCACCATTGTTTTGGGTAAGAAATTGAAATTTGTACAGTTTGTTTTGACACAAAAAAGTAGATTTTTCATGTAAGACACGGCCCGGTTTAGTTCGAAGTTTGTAGTGTTTTGTGTGTAACGTGTCAGCTGCCATGGCTACCTTTCTTTTTTTCTTTTTTTTCTTTCTTGCTTTTGAAAGTTAATTATATAAAATAACATCACATTTGACATCAGTTTGTTTGTTGCACGAAAACATTTTTTTTTTTTTATCGTATTGGCCCAAAGTACTGTTTTTATCTTTCTGCTTTTACATGATGTCTGTCAACATTGTTGGGGATCTTTTCTGTCTTCTCTCAAAGTATTTCACTCCTTCTCTGCCTGTGGATAAGAGAACTACAGATTAAAATGAAAGGGGGTATATCTTCCTTTTGCTGTAATACAGCTACTCTTTTTGTTCTAAAGTCTTTGATAATAAATATAAGCAACATATAAATGGACTTATTCCTTTTCGACCCATGGATACGAATAGAACAGTTTGGTAGCTCCATTTTTTTTTTCTTTCCTTAAATATAAGATAAGAATAATTTTGAAGTTATATGAGAAAGTCCGAAAAGGAAATTATTAAAATAACTCACTCACACTTTGGAATATAACACAGCAAAAACAAGTTCTCCTCCTTCATTCGGACTCTTTCTTCTTTTCTGTAGCTTCAATAAAACTCACTGGACAATAAAAATGGACCCAAACGCAGTGACAGCAACGACAGTGACGGGTGGAAGTATCTACTCAAGGGTGGATGAGGAGCCAGCGTGTGGAAGTCAAAAAGGATCCAGGTGACACATACTCAGAAACACACTTGGAGGGGGGAGGCGGAGGGAAGATGACAAAGGAGTGAGGATGTGAGGATGTCTGCCAAAACCAACTTCTAAAAATCATTCTGTGCAGCTTTCATACTCCAAAATGCTAAAGCATTATAAAAGGCACGTAAGAGCAGATGCGTCTCGCTTCGCTGGCGTTTGAGAGTGATTGCTGATCTTTAAAGCACTGATCTATGAACATGAGAAGTTTTTTTTTTTTTTAGTGGGGGGTCATTGTCCTTGTAGTGATCGCTGATTCTCAGTCAAAAGGTCACTGAGAAAAGTTTGTTTGGAAGTTTGGAGTTCATGAATAGTCTCTGGGCTGCTGTATTAAGAGCCAAGGTCGGGATAATAGGATGTCGTTTTTATTTTATATTTGCTTGAATCTGAATTGAGGTAATAACCCCCCCGCGTCGCTGTTTCTCTTCAAATGTCTCCTGCTCTCTGCGGTTGACACAAGAACAGGTACACTTGTTTAGGAGTTCTACATCAAGGTCACTCTGCCACAGAGACACAAGTGAGCTGAAAGGGAGCATTAAAAGGCTCATCTGTGAAGTTTATTTATTCTTTTAATCAGTGATTTCTGGCTCAATAGGCGCTCTGCTTACACTTCAAAATACTCCACAACAACAGAGCACCCTTTTAAAATCACATATTTACTGAACGAGGGGTTGCGTTGAGGTGATGCACTCAGATGTCGTCAGTGATAAAAGCCCTGTCTGGTTGAGCTCTCAGATTGACAGTGTCATCAGAGGGTGAGGGTGAGGGGGGGGGGGGGGTGACCCCCGGTGGAGGACAAACTGCCAAACATCCTCTAACTTTGAGGACTTTTCCTCAGGGGTCTTTTCTTTTGTGTCATCAGCACTTTGCTGTTTGTGACTGGAATATTTAATGACTTATCCAAATGTTGAGTGAGTAACTGTTCAAACGTCTCTCCTCTGGTTCTCTTTTTTTTTTTTTTATATCGTTAACGTTTTTATTAACATTCAGCATAAACTCTGGTCCAGATTGACTGGCTGGTTTCTCATCACCACCCCCCCGCTGAATTACGCAAACTGCCAGGCCTGTCATCCTCTTCTCATTTAGCCCACCTTTGTCAAGTCACAGCCACCAGAAACGATGTGTCAGTTTGATAGAGAGAGAAAAAAAACACACGTAGAGGATTTGCTCTCCTTGTGTGTTTCGTATGTATCAGGCGAGGTGAAGGTGATTTTTAGCGTGTTCAGAGAGATGAGGTGCATCTTTTTCTTCGCCTGAATGCGTCAGATCCTTGTAAGTGATCCAGATTTAGTTTTCTGCTCACTGATGACTCATTTATTAGCTGGGAGAACATCCGAACTTGCACATACCTGTTGCAAGAAGTGTCAAAAAGTGTAATGTACTCAGATGCTTTTACTGAAAAGGACACATTATTTTTATTTATTTTTTTTTCTACCGTTACAGAAGTCGTTGTGGTGCTGAGATGTTTGGTGACATCTTTTTCTTTCTGGATCTTGTACCAGAGTCCTTCAGCTTCCTCCGCTGTTGTTTTCCCTCTAAGTTCACCTCATGGGCTGAAATGCTTAGAACAAAAATCAATAAGGTTGTGTTCCACCGGGTCACGCTGCTCGCCATATTTCAGCGGTCTACCTTATTCCAGTCCCTGTGGTCCATGACGACGAAGTGGACATGGAGCCCACAGTGGGAATGTGACTGAGGTGCACAACCAGCACTTTGCCTCCGGTGGGGGTGGGGGTGTCGCTCACCGGCATCTAGCAGGCAGTTTGACCTTCCCTTGTTGTGTTTGTAGTTACGAGAGGAAGAGGAAGGCGGGACAAGGTGAAATCCAATAAGGTTTTGATAAACTGCGCTGTCACCGCTGCGTGTGCGGTAAAGAGGTGAGAGACTTCTTGTTGTGCAGAAACGAATACTCCTCATAAGGTGTTTTTGGTGCACGCCGGTTTGGGCTGAATGGAAAAAGCTCACTCCCGAACTGCAGCTCTAGATGAAGCCCGGTGTTTTTGGATGTTTCATAGCATAAACAATCCACCTCTATAAACGTAACCATAACCCTGCTGCACTACTATCATGGAAATTTGGTACTTGTCGGCCTCCTGTGATGTTTCCAACCTGAACAACCGTATTTGTGACTCTCTTCAACTTCCTGATACGACCCATAAATGTCTCCTGAGATCTTGATGATTACGGTGGTTTAAATAAAAGATCAGTTCTTCCTGTAACGACATAAACTTTAGACAATCTCTGTTTTTGTGGTCAAAAGGTCTTCAGTAATAGAAACAATATAAACTCCTCTCCTGTGTTGTGTTGACCCCAAAACGTCTCCCCCGAGGTCGGCTTGTCTCTCTATACGCTACTTCACCACACTTTTCCCTTCAACCCCTGTCATGATTAATAAAAACGCTAGATGTTTCCATGCACCAGAGTATGGCTAATTTTGAATCATAACAAGCTGCTGCACAAACCGATGGGCACGTTTTCTGCAGCACAGTCTCCGTGTTTGCTGGATATTTATTTGAGTTATGATAGTTATGATATTGTACGACACATTAGCAGACTGTTTTCGCAAAACCAAATTAAATCACCACATAAATTATCACGTCTTGAATGACTCTTATTAGCGAATGGAAATGCAAACAATAGACCGATCTTTGGCACAGTCCCCACATATGTCTTTTGCTTATCTGGCCGTTGGACTATAATGTATTCCGAGCGCCTGTTTTCTCATAACTCACTGCCATTTATTGTCAGTTGGCTTTAAATGCAAGCAGGCAGGAGAGAGAAGATGGCGACGGTTGAAATGCCAATAAGTTGGCTGGTTTCATTCTTTAAATGGAGAAAATTGTGTTCTGAAGGCCAAAGAGCTCAGCAGCTGGTGACTTATTTTATTGGGAAATCTGGCAACCACTCCGGCGAAGTATCACACGGGGAAGAATGAGAATATATTCTTTATTTTGGACCAATTTTAAGTTCATAAGAGCAAATGTGGAGGAAGGCCAAGTGTCAGTCCTGAATATCTTTATGGAACAGTTTCATTGATTTGGGATAAACAATTGGAGGCAAAACTGTCCGAGTTGTGTATATAAAAAAAGTTTAACTGCAGTCATTTTCAGGGGTTTACTAAGTGAGGAAGACTTCACAATGAATAACAAGAGAAGAAGGAAATCTTTTCTCTTTAGCTTGCCAAAGGGCAGAAGGAATAAACCGATGTGACCCGGGTCAGGCCACCGCCACAGCTTTACTCAAAGCTCAACCAGCTCAAGTGGTAACAAACTTTTGCTTCGTAGGCAACAACGGTGACGGTGATGGTCTTGATGATGATGATGATGATGATGATGATGATGATGGAGATTAAGACAACGATGACTCATGTCCAAAAAAAGCACAGTTGGAAGAGACCAGCTCTGCGTTCTTGCTCAAATGAGGGACGTGTGTGGGATGAATTGTGAAGACTGAGGCTCGTCTTTGAAGGCCCCCCAATATAAGATTGAATAAATTAATAAAAAATCCGCCTTCGTTGCTGAACAGTCACTGTGGATATCCTCGCATCACGCACCGTTCACCAATGAAACGGCTCTTTGTGACTTATTTTTTTTACAAATTTGTCATGTAGCGCTGTTATTTTGGTGAAGGGCTTCCTAATTATTGAGTGGCAAAGTGATGTCTGTTTTGATTTTTTTTTTTCATTTTAATATGCCAAGTCAAGACTCTGGGAACCAGTGAAGCCTGTTGGTGATCAATATCATCAAGTATCCCAAAGTGAATTAAGTCATAACCAAACAATGGCTGACATTTATTTACTGTCACAAGGGGATCCAAATTGATTTGGACTCAGCTTTCAGATAGACGGTTTAACTAACAATCTCACGTCTTTATCTCCATTATGTTGGTAAGACCTTGACTGCGTATTTGTTTTTGAAACACAGACGCTCTGTCTTCCCCCCCCCCCCCCCCCCCCCCCCCCAGTGGGACCATGATATAACGTTTTCATTATATGGTTGGTGTCTCGCTCTGTACCGCCTGAAGTGAAAAGACAGATTCTCGTTGGGTTGTTCCTCAGCTGCTTATATGGAGTTTTCCAGTCAGATCTAATAATGGAAGCATCAAAATCAGCTGTTTGTCTGCCTCCCACATTTATAAGCTATAATGTTCTGTGGATAGAAACGTTTTGGTCCCACATCCAGTCTCTCTTTGTCTTCTCCTCTTTCTCTCTCTGTTTAGTCAATCTTTCACTCTAACTTCTCTCTCTTTGTCCCCTCAGTCTCTGCTCTTCATCTACATCACACACTTCTTTTTCTTTGACTCCTCAATATTGTCTCTCTCACTTGCCATCATTTTTCCATTTCTGTCTGTCTCACTCTGCGTTGCACAGTCATGAATGTTCACCACAGATTTTCATCCCCACCTCTCTCTCTTTCTCAGACACGCAAGCGCACACACACCTCCTCCTTTTCAAATATTCATTTGCTCAAAGGCCCTTCAGCCTCCCACCTGCCTCCTCCAGCTGAGACACCGCGGAGCCTTCTTTTGGCTTTTTAAAGTCAGCTCGGTAACATGTGAGAAATATTGTTGAAAGAAACGAAATGAAGTCCGGAGTGAAGAGTTTACATCAGAAGCTCCAGCAGACCCCGATCATGGACGACTCACAGTCCGGATCAGAGTCTGTCAGTCCGGATCAGTCTGTCAGTCCTCTCTGAGCTCCAATTCGGCTGCTGCTGATTTAAAATCCCCTGTGGATTCTTTTTTTATTTTTATTCCTTTTTTTTGTGTGTGGGTAAAGCAAACTATTGATTTACACCCCCCCCCTCGTTCCACCTCCTCCTCCTCCTCCAGAATCTGGCACCGCGGAGCCAGACCGCGCAACAGACCGCAACAGGCAGGTTGTAGTTTCCACAGGAATCCCCGGACTTTGGAGCGACGAGCCGACCAAAGGCACCCCCGGTTTGAACTCCCCCCCCCCCCCCTCCTCCTTCACTCAGCTTCTCCTGATCTTCATCAGAGGACGGTGTTTTTGGAGGGGGGCCCGTAGCGGGAGGGAGGACGCGTCCAAAGCGGAGGGAGAGAGAGCGCACGGATTGGAGCTTACACACTTCTGCTTGCTTTTTTTTTTTTTTAAACCCCCCCCCTCCTTTGCGCCTCCACCTTCACAGGTTGCTGATATTCTCCTGCCTCCTCCAGCCGCCTCCAACCTCTCCAGTCTCCGGTGCGCAACGACTGCGTCGTCACTCCGCGCAGATGGAGAGATCGCTCCCCCGGGCCACCTGGATACGGTTCCAGGGCCCCTTCACAGCGTAAGTCCTCCTGATTCGGTGAACTGGAGAGTGGGCAAATAAAAAAAAAAAAAAAAAGGGAAAGGATAGAAAGGACCAGGAAGGAGGAAGGAAGACACGTGGATTCCCGAGGTGCATCATCGGATCCGCTTTTTGATGCGCTCAGCTGTCCAATTCTTCATTTTAACCTCTCTCTCTGGCGTGAACTGCCAATTTCTATATTTCTGTGCCAAACTGACAGGGGAAAAAAAAATATAGTGGAGGGGGAAGACCTGAGCTGGAGTGCTTCTAACACAGGAATGCTGCCGGTCGGATATTTGCTTTGGGTTTGAGGGTCAATCTCTCGGATATCAAACGCGTCCAGAGGAGCCAGAGCAGCAGATCTGGAGTTCCACAGAGCAGGAGAGAGGAATTTGGAAAGTAGAACCTCTATTTACGGATTACCAGCCCCCCCCCTTTTTTTTCCTCTTCCTTCTTCTTCTTCTTTTTCTTCTCCTGAACAACTGTAGACACGCTCCTGTTTAATGTCTGAAAAGGTAAGAGAAACCTTCTCCTCCTCCTCCTCCTCATCCTCCGTGATCTTCTGCGGTTTGCTCTCAGAAAACAATCACCATTAGTCAAAGGTTTTGGTTAAATGTCATCTAAAGAGTTGGAAATTATTAATCCCCCCCCCCCCCCCCCCCCATCTATGTTTATGAGAATTAGTCTGCTTCTTTCTCACAGAGGCGTTTATTTCTGTCTGTTTACAGGCAGCTGCATGTATTTTTCATTTTCGTAGAAATTGAATAAAAAGGGGAATAAAAAAATTATTGCACGTTGCAAAGACACAAAAACTGTAAATATTCAGTTTATTGCGACACTAATAATAAGATTGTTCATTGTTTCTTGCATTGAATGTGTTGCTGTACATGATACTTGTCATGCGGTTATTGGTTATTGAAGGGAAGGAAAAACCCATCTGAATAAATTAAAAAAAAAAAAAAAAAAAAAAAAGGCTTTTCAATGAGGTGACGCCACTGCAGGTCGGCCTGAAGGCACCGTGATGAATATCAGCTTTCTTTAAATGGCTCCGGGTCAACAGGTCTCTATCTCTCCTCCACCTCCCTCTTCTCTCTCTATAGACAAGTATTAATAGTGGATGAACTGCTGATCCCATTTTTCTTTTGGATTGCTGCCGTTCTCCAAAAGGTTATTTGGGCAAATCTTTGAACTCCAGTCTGTTAATTTTTTTTTTTCCCCCAGCAGTAAAGCGTTCAAACAGGCAACAGGGGGCGCTCATTCAACTGGTTTCAAACAGCCCACTCCCCCCTCCTCCTTTTTTTATTTATTTTTTTTTTTTTTCCTGTCTACATCCACGAGGTTTGAAACTGCAGTTTAGATATGAGATCAATTGCTGGATAGATATGTTTATGTCTTGTCGACTCTGTGGGTACAGTAGATGCACTGGCGGTGAATACGATGCTCCTGTTTGTTTGTTTGTTTGTTTGTTTGTTTGTTTGTTTTTTTGTTTTTTGTTTTTTTTAAATGTTCAATTTCCTGAAGGGGTTGAAATGAACTTAATCTGATGTGCTCATTTGAGTGCACAATGCAGAGCGGGATAAACAGGGCAGATAGCTAGACGGATGAATATTGACTGCTTGCTTCCAAATAAACCAAATACTTTGTGTACCATTGCCCCCAGAGAAAACTGACCCAAAGAGGAGAGTGGCAATTAAAATCCCAGAGGATGACATTTCATCTCACCATAAAGGATGATCAGGAGGAGGAGGAGGAGGAGGAGGAGGAGGAGGAGGAGGGGGGGGTGTAATTGGCTCATTACTTGTTCCCCTGTGCATGTTTGGCCTATCAAACAATGCATCTCTATCAAAAAACCCTGATGACACAAGATACCTTTTCATTTACTGCCATTCTTCTCACACTGCTATGAACTGGTGGTCTCGCTCTGCCTTCACACGGTCGGGGGGGGTTTGCGGCCCGCGGGTTAGAGGAATCGACTTGTGACCACAAGGCTGTTCAGTGCAAACCCCGAGAGAGGTTTGTGAAGGACTTCTGCTGTTATGGTTGCCTCAAGCTTGGCACTTCATTCCCTTCCTCCTCACACCGAGCTGCTCTGTAGTGACCGCACTGTGTTGGGTAACTCTCATGAATACAAACGGGATATAAAACTATGACTGTGACCTTTCCTGGATTATCTACGTCTGCTGTTGCATTTTGAGGTTTTGTTTCATTCAGCTGCAGCCTCCAAAGGACTGTGACATGTTTAATGGTTATGATCCATTCGTCTTGGTTCTCTCAGTCAAGGCAGAGATTTTAACCGGTGTGATCAATGAATCCTCATTATCCAGATGTTGATCCCTTTGTATGTTAACGCTGCACCACCTGTCCTGAGCTCCATCTTAGCCGGTTTGATGTGTACACATCCTTGAAAGACTCTCTTGTGGTTTGCAATCTTGATTCGATGCCAGCTTTGTTTGCATCATTACATTTTATTATTATTTTATTTTTATTTTTTTTTAGCAAACTCAGACTTCAATAAATATATTATATAAATACAACAGGACAGTATTCCTGTTTGTCCCAGTCTGGCTGCTGTATCAGTGGATGTTTACTCCCTCACCACTTTCTCTTTTTATAATTCACATCTCAAGGAGCACACAAATGAGGGATGCTTTTCCACCATAAATCACAGTATGTGCAATTTCTTCTCTGGATGTGAAGGGAACAGCCAGAGAGCCATAAGGCATGACGTGCTTTTGGACAGAGTCCCTTTAGGAATGAGTGGAACAATCTCAAAAGCAACAATACACTCAGTTTCAAATTTAATTTGCTGTTTTGTTTTTTGTTTTTTTTGTTTTTTGGGGGGGGGGGTTTCCCTCAAAGGATGTGTCATACAGCTGTAGGTGGAACCTAAACTGCCAAAACAATCACTGTGAATGGAAACCCGGGCCGCCACGTTAGGGGGTGGAATTTGGGAGTCACAATAAAGGAGGCGATGTGAGAAATAAGACGCTGAAATAAGTTGACGCCTCGAAACACGAAGGCTCAGTCTTTGAAAGGATGCTTTTCTTTTTGTTATTTGACTAAAAGTGTGTGTGTGTGTGTGTGTGTGTGTGTGTGTGTGTGTGTGTGCTGGCAACTACTGCTGCATTTTAGTGGCTCATGAGGTCTGGGCGTGCCTTAATGCTGGCTGCCGTCCCTTCCTAACTGGATGCTCTGTGGAAAACCAGATGACATGAATGCTGAAGGAGAGATGGCGTACACAGTGTGTGTGTGTGTGTGTGTGTGTGTGTGTGTGAGGAAGAGTCAGTATCATGATTATTTGATGGATGTAAACAAGCAGGACACAATTTGGACAATAGAAATGTCTCACATTGATTTTCCTGAGTATTATCCTGCTGAATTAAAAAGGGAATTTTGTTGCCAGGAGACAACCAAGCACGTCTTTTTAAATTTTAAATTATTATTATTATTATTTTTTTGCTTCTGGATGTGTTTATTTTTGCCTTTACCTCTGGCTGCCGTGACTTAAACAAACTGTCATTGAGCAGGTATGCTGGAGTGTCAGATATGACGGGAAATATTAATCAGTTTCCAAAAGCAGGAAAAAAAAACAAAAACAAAAAAACTTCAAAAAACTTGATGTGGAGACCAGAAATCAGGAGTGACCTGCAGCAGAAGCAACAGGACCTGTGATATCACTGTACAAAAACAGAATGAGCATTTTAGGGACCAACAGAGAAAATCGAGCCCCAGAATCAACGGGCGTTCCCTGAAAGTCAGCTGCCGCCCCCCCCCCATTAGTGTTCATGCATGTGTTGAAAGTTTTTATTTTTTTTTTTTGCCTCTAGTTTTGGTCTCATCTTTTCTGTAGCACAGATCCTTGTTCAGTTGATATGCTGGGTGTTTTTTTTTTGCTTTTCTCACACAGTACTGGCGCTATTGAGTTGGGTTGTTTTTTTTTGTTTTTTGTTTTTTTTTTTTACGAGCTTTCCCCCATTTTCTTTGTCTTCGGTCCCACGTGTGTACACACACACACACACACACTCAGGGGCCTTGACGCCACTCTCACACTGCGTCAGACATCTTTCTGCTGTCAAAACAGTTTCAGTTTTTCTTGGCAGTGACACCCCAAGATGGTGCCAGCGTTGAGGTTCTGCAGCGTGTTGACATGATTGCATCGCTCTGCTTGTGCATGGTTGTCAGTCACACAATCACGCTGTCACCTTTGACTGAAGCTCCTTGTGTGTGTCTTCATTACTTCATCCAGCGTGCCGTGTCTATTAGGAACAGATGTACACCTGCTTATTCCTGCAAAGTGCTCCCTTTGAATGTATACGACATCCCGTCCAAGTCATGTTCCAAAATCTTAAAATAATAATAATTATGTTTTTATTAGAAATCTTCTGTGTGTTTTTCTTGAAGAACTCTTAATGTAAACTAAATCTGTAGACCAGTCGGGGCAACTCACAGATAAGATGCTTATTTTCTTTGTTTCATTCAAAGATTGACTCTTTAATGACATTCATGTCTTTCTGCTGTACGCTGCAGCTGCTACAGGTTCACAGTTTGGATCGGCTCATGAAGTAAAAGCAGCTTCATGTTTATCATTCTGTAAAAGTGTCCAGAACTTTTTTTTTTTTTTTTTTTTTTTCCTGCGCTGGTTAAACATTTCAGCTGCTCTGGAAACGAATGAAATAAATTCACAAGATAAAGTCTGCGCTCCTAAGAGCAGCGACAGCCACCCTTGGGAAGCTGTCAAACTTGGGCCTTGAGCTGCGTCAGAACATATCGGCTCATTCCTTTATGGAGGAATGCTTCCAGATTGTCAGGCCAAATACATTTCCATTATTTTGCTAGTCCAACTTTCCAGAAAGTTGTAGTCATGTTTAGATCGACTGATTAGCTCTACACACGGCCAATCTGTTGACTTAGTGACTCCAGTGACGTAGCGGAGATGGACTGCATTGATAAGCAGACTTTCACCGGGTTGACGGACACCCTCCATGTCAATCTGCGCACATGTAGAGAAAAGGATGACAGATACAGACATTACTTTTCCGTTTCTAATGGCTGTTTCATCCCGGTTGTGTGTCAGTTTGCAGCAGCCTTGGATTTTGAATGTTGGCCTTACCAACATCCACGTTTAAGAGTCAGTCTCGACGTGTAACGTTAGTCAAGACTGACTCACGGCGACCTTGATTCAGTCATACCATCCAGTTTTTGAGTCTGTCAGTTCGTGCTTTTTGCAACTTTTCTGTCAAGTCTCCATCCGCCCCTGTGAGCGAGCTTACAGCCCCCATTTCCTCTTTAAACCAAAGACTGTTTACTTCTGTGCCACGTTCAATAAATTAACAGTTTTTGTGACAGATGCACCTTCACTTTGAGTGCCAACTGTTTGGCTTCTTTTCATTTCTCTCAGCTGCCTCAAAATTCTTGCAGAAAGGCGATGATTGTGGGAGCTTATTAAAGGCTGCCACATCGTGATATTTCACTGGAGCACTCGCCTGTTTCGCAGTCCTCACACTTCTAATTTATTACATATGAAGCTTTTAGGAAAATACATGTAAACATCAGCACCATCCTTTGAATGGGAAGGTATTACCTTTGGATTGTTGCGTTGCACTTTCAGTGCTGTATCTTTATTTAAAAAAATGACTTTCATAACGACCGGGTTGTTGCTCTCGATAGAAGGTTATTCCATCCATTTATGATTTATTACTGCTACTCTGCTGTTGTATTCAGTCATGTTATCTCTCCTGCGTCTGACAGATGTCATTCCAAAGGTCTACATGTTTTTCATAACGTGCATGGACACTTGGTCTGTGTCTGCAACACTGTAGAGTACACACACTCCTTTCTTTGCCATTTTGCCATTTTAGGAGTAACTGAATTTATTAGAGCTGTATATGTAAGATATGTAAGAAGAGGTTTCCATCAAATTTGCAATATTTCCAAGTGCAATTTTCACTGATGTGTCATCTTTGTGCATCATTTGCACCTTAAACATTATAGTTGCTCCAGCAAGACTCTGAGCCGCAACTCATGTTAGCATCTGGTGCCCTCACTTTTCATCCAATGATTGTGTGTTATAACAGCACGCTGTCCAGTTTTTGTGCCGGTGCTGCTTCTCTAAAATAACATCACACTGGTACAAATCTGCTACCAGTGCCCCAAACTGTCTGCCAAAACACTGAAAATGTTTATCACTCTTATGAAATATAATATGAGGCTTAAGGTCACGTGTGGAGGACAGGAAGTGAACGCTCGGAGCTCAACGATGGGAAGTTACTGTCCACACACAAAACCTCCAATCACTGCAAGGCCTGCTGGGATCAATATGTTCCCATAACTCAGGGCCCCTGATCGCATATCATTATTGTCCTCTGGAGACGAGATTGATACACACAGAGAGACACACACACACACAGATGTCTCTGCTATTTTGCCAATCATTCCAAAAGGCTTTAAATATCCTCACAGGCAGGTTGCAGCCACCTACACGTGCACGCACACACACACAGACTCAGCACAGCCCAACGGTGCAAGGAGAATTGAGTGCCGGGGGGCTGACAGGAAGGGGGAGATGCAGTTAGGGAATCCAGTTGATTAACAGAGCACATGACAAGTAGACTGGGGACTCCCTCTCTGTGAATATCATCTCTTTGTATGCTTTACTGTTTTCATTATCACTGTTATGAGACGCAGAGCTCGGTGGAAACAAACGTTGGGTTCAGAATTTCCTTCGGCAGTGAAATCGCAGAGGAGACAGGCCGATGTGTTTATGACACAATAATATTTTAATGCACAGCTTCGCCATTTTTCTCTCCGCTGTGTTGTGCTCTCAAAACGGTCGGCGGACAAATCGGAGCAGAAATAAATGCCCCTCATGGAATGGGACCGTTTTCCCATTGACTTCAATCCAATCTGCCACCACAGGATTGGCAGATTTGACAGAATTGACTTCACTGTCAAGCCTGGAGTTAACTTCCACTTTTTTCAACAGTCCGTTTTTGCGTACTTTAAGTCTACAGTCGTCGATTTTGGTTATTGATCGAATGAGTTGTTCAGTTCATCGACTGCTTTGTCTATAAAATGTCATTCATTTATCAACGTTTCCTCTCGGAGTTTCTCACAGCCCAAGCTGACGTCTTTTAATACAGCTAATCGTTACGCTTAAGAAACAGAAACCAGATATTTAAATAAAATAAAATCATATTCCATGACAAATCTGTTTTTAGGTGATCTGTTTAAAATCTGTTTCTTTCTGAAAGTGATTAAAGGGCACGTTGTTGTTGTTGTTGTTGTTGTAAAAGGTAAAATCATGATTTAAAGAGCAGCTCTCTATCTGATGTACGATCCTTCACACTGTCTTTAAGTGTGTGTGTGTGTGTGTGTGTGTGTGTGTGTGTGTGCGGTGGGCCATTCTCGCTGTGTGTCTGACCTTCCTTAATAGTGTTTTGTCGTGGAGTGTTTGTGCTTCTCCCTCCATCATTTTTATATTTAGGCTGCCATCTCCGGCATTTATGGAGGCCGCGCTCCTCCGACACACAAATCGTTGCGACGACTTCACGTTCTTGACTCCCAAACTGCCGAGACCCGGAGGGCCGTTTGGTGACAAAATGGTTTTGGAGCTTATAAGCGTCACGGTGGCAAAGTGAATAATTAAGTCCCTGCAACACTCCCGTTCCATTTAATAGTATAAAAACTTTTTTTTTTTTTTTTTTTTTTTTTCTGGTTTGGTGGACATCTCTGCTGCCACAGTCCAAATTTTCAATTGTTCTTTGCCATTAAATGTCAAACAACGAAAAAAATGACTCTTCGTCACTCATTTGAGCCTCCGTGACTGATTATGATCGAGTAAGGACAAAACTCGGGCACTTCAGTGAATGATGGTTCTTTTTCACACACAGGAACGTTTTATCAGTGCATTCATTTTCCCCAAAAAGATGGACGGGGTTAGGGGACGAATGAAAAAGGAATCCGGCATCTGTTTAAACGACAAACTATACGTGAGAGCAGATGGCTGCTCTGTCATAAATTCTTCCTCCACGGTTTGTAAACTGTTATTGTCAGTTTATTTTGTCTTCAGTCTGGCGAACTGACCTTGATTTAAACATCAGTCTCCACTGGGAGGAATACCCCCAAAATAAAAATATATCTCCTCACAAACAGAACTTTTTTTTTTTTTTTTTTTTTTTCCCACTTTCAGACATGGCAACGTGTCGGCACTTCAAAAGGGAGCGTTCAATCGTTTGAATTGTACAAATGTAAACACATCAAAAATTTATCAGAGATGAGCCATATTATGGGATTATAAAACCATAACATCTGACGGCTCTGTTGTCATGGAGACAGAGCAGTGTCTAATTCTGATTGAGAAAAGCATTGTAAGTGACTCTGTAGTTTAGCAATTAATTTCTGGTTAGTTGGCATCATTTTTGCCAAAGTTCGACTCGATGGTGTGTTGCAGCAAGAAACTTTTTTTTTTTTTTGGGCTTTTATTTCAGGCAGTAGTTGAAAGAGAGGCTGACGGGGAGGGAGTATCCGCACAACCACGAAGTCCAAACATCATCAGAGGGAACATTACCTTTTACGCTGGAGAATAAAGCATGAAACGAAAAATTACCGCCTCCGAAGAGCTGCTGGGAAAATCTAGTTTCAGTCCTTATGCACCACGAAGACTGACTCTTATTACTTGATGTTTGTTTAATATCACTGGTGGTATATTCTGGGTAATAACATCAACCTTTAAAAGAGGAAGGTGATTTCCTTTGAATAGTGTTCCAACAGTTACTGACAATCCAGCAGCAGCATTAGCATTGATCAGTGAATGAATGAATGAATGAATGAATGAATATTTTGTACCAAAGAAATTTCATTTAATGTAAAACTTAAAGTCAAGACCTTTATGATCCTACAACGCAGCTTCTAATTACACTTATACACACAGACAGACACACAAATAATTGACTGGTTGTCTCTGAACATCACCTTAATCAGCTGGATTGATTAGATCTGTGTGTGTGTGTGTGTGTGTGTGTGTGTGTGTGTCTGTATGTGTGTGCACCTCAAGAGGGTTTCTGCAGGCTAATTGGTACCAGAGCGACAATGCATTGTGGGAATACAGGAGACTGTGGAGCCGATACGTTAGTTTTTCATAACTCTGTACAGGAGTTTTACCTTCTCCGTCTTGTTCTCTCTCCTTCATTATACATTTCACCATCTGCCATTTTGACGGAGAGTTTGGAAGCAAGTTTCAAAGATTTCACTGCTGCGCCGGTGGATTTGTTTGTCCTCTCCGCAGGGCACTCTTATTGTGAAAGTGGAACAGAAGGGGGGAGCGGTGGCATCTGTTTGTTTTTCAGTCAGTATGCATCAAGCTTTGGCGTTTCTGAGACACAGACCCACAAACAGCGACAAGTGCGAAAGATTACAGTTTGAATTCCGTTTGTCCCGGTGAAAGGGGCGAGGCGTCGTGGCGATAATCTTTTCTCCTGAGACCGCCTGATATGAACTTTACTGCTCATTATGTGCTGTATGGCAAAGTAGTTGCAACACATCTTTTGAAGCTTGGCACTCTGACGCAACACAATGAGGACAAAAGGCAACACAGACGCAACAAAAGAACTGTATGAAAAACAGAAACAAGGTGACGTTTAACTATTCAACTAACCGTCACACTGATTGTTTCTGAAGTTGACTGTATAGACGGGACAGCATGCATTTTCTGCGGCTGTAACACAAATTGGGAAAAGAAAAGAAGACTGATTTGTGATCTGCCACTTTTGATATTTTTCTTTTTTTGAGTTTGAGTTCGTTAAGGCCGAGAATGAGCCAAACAAAGTTCGTTGTCTGTATGAGTCAGGATTTGAGCAGCAGTGATGCAGCGAACTGTCAGTCATTCACTTCATATTCAATCTCCTCCATCATCGTAACCAACAAACTCCCCAAATTTAAATTACTTATGCAAATCAGCAGTATCTTCGCTGCACTGTGCTTCTACTTCCTGTTTCCTCGAAAGACATCAAAGAAAATGGATGAGAAGTTCAATAATCCAATCGCCTCTCCATTATTGCAGCACTCTACTGCCCCCTTCCCCCCCAACCGGCAGTTTGGAGGCAGTTCCCATCGTTTACTTTCCCCTATAAGCATTGAAGATGAAGAATGATGTTCCACCTGTTTCCAGCACCTCTTGTGTGTCCTCCTCACGCTGCACTCCGGGGCCTCGTGCTTGTCTTTTGCAAAGCTTTGTTGTTTCGTAACCCCACGTCTTTCTCCCTTCCCGTGCTCCTCATTCCCGTCCTCATATTTTCTCCCCATCCTCCGGTTCCTCATCTTCTCTATAGTTCCTTTGTACCTGTAATTAATCCTCGCTCGCCCCCGCTCTCATACCCAACCAGCCTGCAATATCGCCATCGTTTTTCTTGCCGCTTTTTTTTCACCCACCGGGCCACAGTGTGTGTGTGTGTGTGTGTGTAAAAGTGAGTCTTATTGTTCATATCTGCTGGTGTCTCCCATTGTTTATGTTTATGGAGGCCAATGATTGGGTGCATGCTGGGAAAAGTGCGAGTTTGTGTGCGTGTGTGTCTGTCACTCCACACCTGGCTGTGGCTAACATGCAGCAGTTAGTCAGTGTTGGTGGCAGCCAGCTGATAATTAAAGCGGAGACAGACAGACAGAAGAGAGCAACGAGAGGAAACGAGGGAGCCGTGAGGCAAAAGAGGGGTGAGACTGTGGTTTTAACGTTATTTAGCAGTTTTTATTGGAACCTCCTTTTTATTTATATTTTTTCCTACCTATTTTATTTCTGCTTCTCTCTGTGGGGGGGTGTCCTTGCCTTTGCAACCAAACCAAATCCACCCACCACTGCTGGCATACTGTATCTGTTATTTTTGCTTCCTCTTCTAAACCATCTGTCAAGCGGTTGCTTTGCTTTCACCTGTTGCACTGTCGAGAACCCCGCTATTTCAAATTCAGGTCATAGGAATTGGATTTATTAGAGACAAAGTCGAATCTTCTCGTTGCAGCGTTGGATTCGTCCCTGTGGGTGTTAAAGTGCAACAACTTGGGTCTGTTTTTTTTTTTCTTTTTTTCTGCTCAGCCTCCACATTGACAACATAACTCTGTATTCACAAAGTGAGTTGCAAAGATCTTGAAGCTTGCAACAACTTTCTTTAAAAAAAAAAACCAAACCTGTCCAGACAACTTTGATTCTAAAATCTAAAAAATTTAACTAATGCCAATTTAATCTTTTTGTTTCACCTCCAATGCTGATTAATTTACACTTCGCATCAAGTTCTTCTGCGAAGTTACACCGGCATTTCATATCTTGACATTTTTGCAGCATAAACAGGGAAATGGAATTGGTGTCTCTTATCCATAGTATAAAATCACGTCACAAACAAGTTGCTGTTGCTGTATGTGATGAGAACTGCCAAACACTCATCTGTGGCCAACTTTTCACGGTCAGCACACTTGTTGACTAAACACTTGCTGGTTTAGAGCCATAATTATTCTGAAATGAAGCAAAGAAGTGGATTGATGGTATTTTAGTGGATCTTTTTTTCAAGGTACTGAAGTTTGATGGATGAGAAGAGGAAGCTGTGTCAAAATGTCACGTATGATTTGTCGTACTTGAGCTGTTGAACAAACCCAGCCTTCAGAGCGGAGCGGCAGCGTTGAGGTAAAGTTGAGCAAATATGAAAGTTGCTAAGAAAGAAAAGTGGCATCGGGCGCTGTCAGTAGTTGTCGTCGTCGTCCCAAAGTGTGCTTGGCTGGCAAACAGAGAGCAGAAACGTAAGAGAGATTTGGCTGAGTGTTGAGAGGGAGAGACTGAAAAAGACTGATCAGGATGAATAGAAGAAGAAGAGAGAAGAAGAGGAAGGAGGTGGAGATGAGCGAGGAGGTCACACTCATGATGGAGGAAGTTGACCCTCTTTACCTCCTTGACAATGATCCATTATGCGCACACACACGACAGCAAGGGGCTGATTCAACTCCTGGCTTTGTGCCTTCTTTTGACTCTCACTTGCATGTGCTCTTACATACACACACACACACGCACAGATCAACCACAACACAAAACAGACACAAAAATGTGTTTGAGAACAGGCAGATTTGAATTCCACAGCTCGCTTTGTGCTTCTGTTCTCTAACTTAACCCGACTGGGGACTGCGGCTAATCAAATCAAACAGTCCCTTCTGGAGAATTTCCATCAGCGTCTTCGCTTGTGCCTCTCTGCACCAGGCGGCCGCACACGCAGACACGCACAGATCCAGGTTACGGTTGATTGGTCTACCGGCTCCGGCTGTTTTTTGGGTTTTGGCCCTGAAGGAGGAGGGAGAAGCGGTTTTCTTTCTTTTTCCTCATTCCCATTCAAAGCCGGGCAGCGTTCAAGATCATAATTAGCTTAGTTAGCCTGCTGCTGCCATTTTCAACTGTACTTAGTGTTTTCATCCAGTGGCTGCTGTTGTTGTTGTTGTCGTCATTTTTGTTCATTAAATACTGTCACCCCAAATCTACGGAGGCTGCCAGAGGCACTATGGGTATTTCTGGAGTGTAATGAGCTCGTCAGCAAATGAGAATAAAACTTCATTGTTTTTGTGTCATTATGTCGACAACACCCCGAGGAAATGTCTTCACCCGACATTCATTGTATACTTTTTGTTCTTGAAAGAACAAACGGTCTTTGTGTGAGTAAATATCCTGAAATGTGGCCGTAGTTTTCTGTGAGACAAGCAAAATGGGACACTTATACTTCGTCCTTCATTCTTAGCGATTGTTGAGCACTTAGCCGCAATGTGAAAATAAAAAGATAATTTTAGACTGTGCTGATTCGTTTTGTGTAAAAAGGAGGTCCTCTGTCATCGAGGGACACAGCGGCCTTTTGTTGTGTTAATTAAAGCTCCAGAGATGATGAAATGTAGATTCAGTTCACAGAAAGGTTGATTTCCTGCGTGGTGTCTTGACACGATATTGAAATCTTTGCCTTTTGTGTTGAAAATAATCATCGTAAATTATACCCCTGGCGGTTTTTTTTTTTTTTAAAGAATTGTGCTGCTTTGATTAGAAGAGAAATGGTTGGTTTTGTCAAATACTGAAAAAGTTAACATTTCCTTAAAGCACAAGAACAATATTATTATATTTAAGAAATACCACAGTCTTGCTTTGACCTTTTGCAAGTGTTCAATTAGGTGCATCGGGATGCAAAGGTCTCTTCCACCAAAGGTCGGTGCTTCGTGAATCCAACCCTCCCCTTCGGACATTTAGCTCTTTGTTTCTGTGCTGAGTAAATTAAAATCAAACTTTCTGGATTCAGAGGTTTCCACTGACTATGATCCGAGCAGAAAAAACAGTTTTCCTAAATATTATCTGTTATAAACTGAGTAATTATGAACTACCATCAGAGGCTGCATTTGGAGGCCAAGTTGACACAAAATCCTGCGTAAACCAGACCTTCAAATTTTAGTTGTGCCCTTCGCGCTGTACATCGGCCAGGGAAGTAACTCACCTTCACCTGCCCCATCTTCCAAAAAGACACGGCTTTTTTCTTTGAAGAACTACAACTTCCAGCATTAGCCACATACTGTTTCATGTTCAAGCACGATCATTAACACCACAGAGAGCAAAGTCTTTCATTATCAATCAAAGCAAGTGAAACCTGAACTGACGAGCTGTGTTTCATATAGTCCCTTTTGTCGAGCTCCGCTTTGTTTGTTTTTTTTTTTTAATTTGCAAAACTCAGCTGCAGTTATGCTTTTTTTTTTTTCTGTGTGTGAAACTAAATGTGATTGTTATCACATCCACAAGGTAATCAGTGTCCCTTCCATCGTTCCACTCCCACAGAGATTGTCGCATCAAGCTCTCGCAGAGGCGTTTGAATGTCAGATATGATCCAGTATCATCCACTTCAGGGACTTGCCCGCTGATGGCTCATCAGATCTGTCAGAGGGTTAAATGCTTCTCACCGTTTGACTGAAATTAGGATGAAAGTATATTGCAGACATTAAGCATGACTGTAAAGTCAGCTTTGAACAAGAAAAAAAAAGAGAAAAAAAAGTTCACACTCTCCACTGAACAGATTTTTTTTTTTTTTAAAGTTGGAAGTACTTTGTAAACACACAGTGCGTATTAAACTTCACAGTGAAGTGAGATCCACGTGAATGGCAGGACCCGAAGTTTCCCGTCCTCTGACTCTACCAGTTTGCACTCTTCCCACAGAGCATAAAGATTTCCCAGCCGTCCACATGGGGATCATTAGAACGGGCCGCCATCTTCCGCTGACGCTAACGTGTCCAGCGTGGGCACTTCTGACAGTTTCTAACGGTGTGATTTAGGTACCTTGATTGGTCTGCAGCAGACAACAAACTGTGACGCACACCTGAGTGTGTGTCCTGACACCTTTCCATCAGCAGTTTCAGCCCAAATCTGGAGCTGTAACTCTTTTGTTTGATCGGACCAGACGAGCCGGCTTTGACTCCCCACGCCTCATAATCTGGTTCGTCCCCTTTTTTCCCAACTAAGTCACCCAGCCATCACAACTGGACCTTAACTATGTTACTTATCTTTGCTCATTTTTCAACTTTGAGGATGAGATCTTCCCCCGCTGCCTAATTTTGTATTTCTTCGCCCCACCTGTCAGTGGTCATGATGAACCAATGCTCAACATGTGCAGATTATCGGCTGTGCTTTAGAAAGCAGGTGACTCATCTTTCTCCTTCTCGAATGTCTCCAGAAAACCCGGCTGATTTGTGTTTCATCTCTCCTCAAATGTCAGTTGATTAACCTGCTGGCTGCGATTGCTAACACTCGCCAAGCAGAATAGAACATTAAGCGAACGTCCATCCAAACAATGAGCAATGATTGGTGTCTAAACATTTCGTTGTTTCACAGCAAAAAGGATGCAAATGCTTTTAGCAAAATGTTATCAGCTGCAGAAGCTATTTCTTTTCCTGTTTGTACTTTCCCTTTATCTCTCAATAAAATAGTGTCTTCTTCAAAAATGGACTCATTGTTGCCAGGTGGGACAATAGACATATAAAAGCTCATCATTTTAGATGGAGGAAAACTATATATGTATTTAAAAAAAGTGAATTTTAACCTGGTGGTACATTAATGTGACTTAAAAATAGCTTTAGTTTTCAGTGTCTGTCTATAGTGTTTAACCTCTGAGAGGCAAATGAAAATGACATGCTTCAAAACACACTTGTATCTTTGGGATGAGTTAAAATAAACTTGCATTAAAATCCATAAATATCCAGGTTGTGATGTGAGACTTTAAGCATTATCAAGAGCTCAACTACTTTTCTATTTTAGGATTTTCAAATCTTAAGCGTTCATCTTTTTCACAGTAAATACCAGATATGGCAGCTCCGCAGCGTTGGGTTACCCTTCGACCTGAAAGCTAAGGCGGGTCATGAAGTCGGAGTAGTGCGACGCCCCCGTAAATTTATATCATTTCAGCTTTTATTGAAGTGACCAAAGAAAAGAAATAATAATAATAATAATAAAAAAAAAAAAAAAATGCTTTTGCGAACGGAGACATATGTGCTACTGCAGGCGAGGAAGGCGAGCGAGAGGAATATTGAAGCTATTACTCTTCAAGTGGACGGCTGTTGAGGCAGAGAGGCTTGAGAAAATAAAGTTCCCCTGGAGACAAAGAGTTCCACATATCTATTGGGGACGCCGTGCACATGCGTTTCCCGGCTATTGAAAAATTAAATGGCACTGACAACAATGGCTCCTCACTTTGACTTAATAGCAGCCTGTAAATGAGCTATAATTGATTTTTTTTTTTTTTTTTTTTTTTTTAAACGGTAGAAAAATTGAGAGCGGGGAGACAATGGGACAATGTAAACGGTGTCGTTTATATTCATGAACCAGCGGAGAGGTATCACCCAAATCTGCAGCTCTCCTCAGATTTGTGGAGATTTAAAGGAGTCAGACGGCTGTCGGGCTCGTGGCTTCGCTCGCTGTGCTCTCATATTAGCATTTTGGGATGCAGACTCTGGAAACCTGCTTTAGGCTGCCTGCTCAACAGCAGGTTACACAGTTAGCTGATGAACATAATGGAGACTTTGGCTGCTAAACGTTTCCCTCAGCTGGTAGAGACTGTAGAAAAGCTGCCAACAGTCCACGAGTTAGGTGATGGAAACATGGGTGAAAACACAAATCCAGCCTTGATTGGGATTGAAGACATGCCCCTTCCCCAAACAAACAACTGAAACTATCTGTAAGTCCAAAACTACCGCTATGAAAGAAATGTCTTACTATGGGATGGCTGATAAACGCAAAAGGCCTCTTACCCAGCCAGCGTGGGTGATTCGGCACCTCACAGCTTGAGTCCATTCTGTTCCAACACATGGAGCAGGGTGCTTCATATGCAGCGAAGCAGAAAGTATGAGCATCCAGAGCTTGGTCCTCTCTCAAACTTACTACGCCATCGTGAGCCAAAACGTATTTCCTCAATATTTCCAGTGTGTCTTCTTACCAGATAAAAAATGTAATAGTTCCTATAAGCAGAGTGGCAGCACCAAAATATTAAACATGGTTGACCGTTAATCAAAATGGCCTATTTAGTGTGTTTTGTTTTGTTTTACATTTAATACCAGCTGTGTTGTTTTAGTCGAACCATGAGACAGCTTTTGTCTTTTCTGTGTTTTGTTGTTTTGTTTTTTTTCTCTGCACTGAAATGCCAAAAGTCATCTAATACGATGATCAAAATAACAGAATAAAACAACCTTGACGTGCAGTGATGCAATAAACCTGCAAGAAAATCAAAGGTTGGAGGACAATCCAAAATATTGCCCTCAAAAAGTTTAGTTGGAAGTCCCCCAAAGATTTGTCGAGCAACAATCTGAGAAGGTTGCAAATCCGTATTTTGACCCACTATGACAAAGTTGTCTCTGATACAAAAAAAAAAAAAAAGAGATTGGATGGGCATGAAAATGACAGAAAAGGTTTCATTGAAAGGAAAATAAAAGAAGCAAAAATTGAATGGAGTCTAAATGCGCCCGAAATCAAAGGCAGGGAAAGAAAATTGACAGCAGATTGAGGCGCAATTGCACGGCAGCTTCAGACGACAGCAAAGGTGAATGGGAGCAGAGAAAAACAGGGAAACGCACGCACGACTGGAGGAGCGAGATGAGAGCAGGCTTTCAAAGGGAAGCAGGCGAATGTGTCAAACAAACGCAGAAATTTGAATCATTTTTTTCCCCTCCATTTCTTTTATGTCATCCCGTCTCAGTAATCCTCAGCACGTTCCTTTGTCGATTCGTATTTCCATCATTACCGTGAGTTTGTGCTGCGTCGCCTGTCGGTATTCTTGATGTAATACTTGTATGCACACCGACACACGAGGCCGCCGGATGGAGAAGGTGACTGATGGCGGCAGATAGAGGCTCTGGGCTCTCTGTCCTGTATGCCCTCTGAGGAAAACACAAACACATGTAAAGAAGGCACACATTGTGTATTCCCATTGCATGTTAACTACGGACGAGGCTCTGACCTTTAAAACCACGGCAGAGCGATATCTTTTGGCCATTCACAAATAAATAACACCTTTAGTAACTTGTTGCTTTTTTACTTGTGTTGGCATGCTTATATCAGCTTCTTTTGGCTTTCCTACAAAAAAAAAACCAAAACAAAAAACAACTGCATTTAGAGCGGGCGGCCAAACCCATTTACTCCCTTTTGTTTGTTCTCCCTTTGCAAAAAAATGTTCAGAAATGATTTGAAACCTGGAGTTTGCATGTCACCCCTTTATCTGTCCATCAGTCCAAAGACTTTGCCCATTGCATTAACAGGAGCGTCTAAACCGCCTGTTGGCCGCGTGGTTGACTGGCGGCCTCGTGGTATGGAGGGAGGAGGAAAAGACAAGTGCATTATTTGAAACGGCAATCGTGCGAAATGACAACTTCTCAGAGCCAAGAAGAGGCGGGATAGCTGTGGCTGGTTTGTGACATCTGTTTTTCTTCTTAAAACACTAGATGATTAATTTCCAAAATTTCTTTGAATTTTTTTTACACTTTCTTCCAAAGCAGCAGGCAGTCAGCAGGCAGAAGCATTATTGTGTGCAGTCTTGCAGCGGGGTGGTTAGCCGTTGGCTCACGCACTGGAGAACACCCCAAGGGGTATAAATTGCTATTTGTAAATCAGTGCTGAAGCAGCATTTATTAGAGTCTCCGGTTCCTTCATGGGTGGCGAAATGTTCAGCGTCTGGAAAAGTAGTTGCTGCACTTTGCATGTGAAAAGCTCCTTCCGATCCCCGTGAGTCGAGGAGATGAACTCAGACGTCTCGTATTTGTTTACACATGTTGTGTTACCTTAGACATCTTCTCCAGGCACATTGTCGCACAGCTTGAGCGGAGCCACCCGGGCCAAATGAAAATCTGTGGTGATAGATGGCGGTACATCACATATTTCACTGCGAGCAGATGGAAGGAAAGGCAAGACCCTGCTTGGTGGCAAATGGATGATGCAATATCCTCGCATTTTCCGCTGCATCAAACTGAAGGGGAGAGTTTAAATATGCCTGTTGGTGCTATTTTGGATTTCTGTGTCGCAAACGGCGGAAGGCAGGGAGGAGCTCTTGACAGGGATCGCGTGTACGCACGTAAACACACTGCTGGTCACGCCTTTACGGGAATTTAAAGTCACCAGACAGCGCGTGGAAATCAACACAATCCAGGGAACCTGTGTGAACATAAAATAGTACACAAACAGAAGCTGTGAGGCGAAGACACTGCAGAGCACCAACCAAGTTGCTGATTACAATATGAACACAAACTACATAACCTAATGGTTGTTTTCCAACTCAGCTAACGGGAGAGATGTCCAGAGTCATCAGAGTCCAGAGCTTCGGCTCGTTTGGTGGAGTTCAAGGAATCAAACTAAAGACAGTTTGTTTAAACTTCCACTGATACAATCAGCTAAACACACACAAATGAATGGATGCTTAAATGTTCTTAAATTTTGGGCCTGAAGGAGTAAATGAGTAAATCTAGCCAGTTGTTGGAGTTCAGAAATCATCATCCAATATCTAATAATGCTGGTGGCTGTTTTTAAATACACAAACATGTTTGAGTGCGCGTCATCAGGTATCAAAGTTATAAATAATATCCAGCACAAGTGAAATGTGACCTTTAAAACTCTTCCGCTTCTCTGGAAAGATTTATTTGTCACGTAGTGTTGATGATTGCGCAACAAACGAATGTAGCAAACGTGAGCATTTTCCAGTAAAAGCAGCGTTATTGTGTGATCGTCTGTGATTTTCAGTGTCGGTCACCTCAAGATGAGTCTCGTCGAATTTGTTCTGCTCAGCTGCGTTTCTCCGTCTTTCCCTCGTTCGTGGTTTCTCTCCATCATTCTCTCTCTGTCCTTCCTTCCTTTTCACCTCAGCGCTCTGCAAACTGTCAACTAGCAGGGAGTGGGTGTGCGACACACTTGCATAAAGCTTGCGTGTTACGCAATTTGAACGTAGCGTATCGGTGCACATGTGCATGCGTGTTGTTGCCTGCATGTGGGCTGAAAGGGGGTGAAAGTCTTGACAGAGCCTAAAATAAAAGGAGCCGCATGTGACTATGTGGGTTTGTGTTGATGTGCAAGTCTGTGCTGTGTGTGTGTGTGTGTGTGTGTGTGTGTGTTCTTTCTTTTTTTTTTTTTTTTTTAACATACATTCCAGGCTTGTGAAACGTAAATCCGTTGTATTAATCTACGCTGCTTTCTTCACTTCCCGCCTCAGCACTGTGTAGCCTACAGAGCGGGGATGTTAATCCTCATATCAAACAGGATATGTGTTTGTTTGGGGTTTTTTTTTTTTTTTTATTAAAAACTGTTAATGCAGAGCTGCACAGATTTCTTCTCACACCGGCCCGTTCAGTACTTCATGGACGAGCCTCAGCCACACACACACTCACCCACTTGGCCTGCCCATTCATGTGAGATATGAGAGCAGCCTGGTCTTCAATCTTCGCTTCTGTAATTTCCCCTCAGTTTTCTGTCTGTCTCACTTCTTCTTCACTTATTGACCTCACAACTTCTTGGCTTCCTTTTGTTTGTCCTTGCTTGCCGTCCTTTTTGCTGACCTGTCTAACTCCCATCTGGCCTCCTTCGTTTCCTCCAACTTTTCCTGCTTCCTAACTGACTCCCTTTACAATCGTACCATCTGACCTTTCTGTTCTGTTACCTGTTTTGTTTCCAGCATTTATGTTCACCCATATCCAATCCTCTCTCCTCCTCCTTTGCTGCCGCTGAGCTAAAGAACCAAAAAGCTGTCGAGATCAAAACATCAAGGCTGTGCTGAAAAATGTGCTCTTCCCCAAATTAATAAATGGAACCAACAATAATATCATATTGCCACCTTCTTTTTATCTGGTAGCTAACAGCAGGGCCCGGCCCTGTAAACATTTCTATTTCAAAATGATTTAGGACAAACAAACACAGATTTGACAGCTTAGCCTCTAGATTTCGACTCCTCAGGTCCCTTTGGCAACTTTTTTTTTTTTTTTTTTTTTTAAATCACAAAGCAACAAGCCGAATAAGTTATTGGAAAAGCCTTAGCAACTTTCCAAAAAAGACGGATGCCATTCTTGCCCAACAAGTGCAGGTTGTTTTTTTTTTTTTTTTTTTTCTTTCACATGCACGGCTCTCTACGCTGACTGAAAAACAGCTAACTTTCTCCCTCAATGATCATTTTACTTTATTAAGTGATTATAGCCAAAATGGCAGCACAGCCTGTGCCTTTAATTAATCTGTTTAGTCATTTTAGCCAGATGGTGTTGTGGTAATAAAATTGGGAATTTAAGTAGCAGCTTGCAAGTAACTGCTGAAGTCTTAAAGGACTAGACTTCGGTCACAATTTCAAACTAATCTCAAACCAGATAAACCTTTAAATGAGAGAAACCAGCTGACGGGAGGCAGAAGACCATTTATGAAGATTTGACCAAGTCGTATTCACCACCAGGAAGTTTGACCAGATCTCCTATTAGCTCCATCAACTCTATATTCTCAACTAACCCGACCCCAAATATTTGTTGATAAGAGTATCTGTGTGAAATATTCATCAACTTGGTTTTTCTTTTACAGATAAATTCACGTAGAATTGTCTGGTTAAGGAAGAGGTGGGGGAGTCAGGAGTAGAGATGAATAAAAATAAAACACTGTTAAATTAGAAGCTGCAGGAAGTGAAAAGATGGGTGTGGCACACAATTCCTTCAAAGGGCGGAGGTTGGCGGAGACGCGCCACAAATGAGAACTGGCAAAGGTGATTTCTGTTGACTGTCCGGCCGGTCCTCACCTCCAACACAGACCAGACAGGAAGGAACAGAGCGGCGAATAAGGAAGTTTCTCTTTGTGATGATTTGTTGAATAATTGTCTCCTGTCCCTCCTTCCTGTGGTCTGACCCCCGACAGTTATATGGTGGTGTGATGGTGTGATGACGGTGTGTCTGAGTATCTTGTTGGATTATTTACTGTAGCAAAGGTTCAGAGAGTCCCACCTACGGTACCAGCCCGTCGTGTCGATACATCATTATCCGTCAGTCAGTACCAGCTGAAGTCTGTGTGTGCGTGTGTGTGCGCACACCTCTGGATGTCTCTCCAGCTGTTATAGCCTCCTCCTTCACATCTCCTCTCTCTCTTTCTGATTTTGGAGGGGAGTTGTCGACATTACTTGTGCGACCGTGGGCTCTCCTCGCACTGACACACAATCTTGCAGGATTATTTATGCACATCTACAATATATTTTACTCCGTCTATAATGCCTGCTCACACACACACACACACACACACAGTCAGGTCCCTCCTGTGTAATTCCGGTGATGAGTTATTTTGATCCAGGCCCACCGTTACTCACGAGGTATCAGTCACATCACCCCCACGCTCCCTCCCCTCTCCTCCCAACCATCATCTCACACCCCCCCCCTCTCTCTGTTCCACTATCTGTCTCTCTTTCGCTCTCACATGGACACAAATCTCACATCCTCTGGCCCATCCAATCGCTGACCGCACCGAACCTCCCTGCTCTGCCCTCAGCCCTTCCTCAACAGATGCCTTTTCTCCTTCTGTTCGTGCCTCCGGCGATATTCAGCTGCGGGTGATTCATTAGTGTCAAAGCTGCGGCTGTATCGAAGTGGGAGCGGTATCTGATTTTTTTTTTTTTTTTCTTCTCTGTGACTGATTTGAAAAAGCAAACACAAGTTGGTGTCGCTGGTCTGTTGTGTTGTGTTGTGTTTGTCATGGCCTGAATCCAAGCCATTAGGAGCAGCGATGGGGACGGTGGCAGTGATGCAGCGGCATGACGAGCTGTCATAAGTCACACCAGAAGATGACCTGCTTGATCAGTGCACTCGTACACCGGAAGGCTGATATCTAAGCCAACACTGTCACTGCTGAGAATGCAGGTTTTATATATAAATTCCTGCATTTCTTGTTCTCTCTTATTTGGTCTGCTGTAGTCCAGATTGAAATATCTCAAACATGAAATGTGGTCTCACACTTTCGTGCTCCCCAGGAGTATCTTGATATTTTTATCCATCAACTTCACCTCCTTTAAAACCCTCACATGTATCAGCATTAACTCTCAGGTCAGCTTAATGTCTGTGCAGCCCCCCCCCCCCCCTTTTTTTTTTTTTTTTGGGGTGCTGTGTATTGTCCTGTCACCTGTCCGGCTCGTCCAGCAGATAAACCGAGCTGCAGGAAAAAGTCTTGAAAGCACACTGTCTGACACCGACAGAAGAGATGAGATGTTTCCACAGTAGCCAGCAGCTCATGAGGCAAAAAAAAAAAAAAAAAAGAAAACAAAAACATGCTAAATTTGTTGTTTGGTGCTCAAACTCAAAATCTGTTAGCTGAAAAACGTTGCTGTTTCTTCACCATCCGTTCTTTTGGCACAGACACAGCAAGAAAACAGTTTTTCATCAGCTTCTTCTGAACTTGTAGCTTCACAGGTTCCTTGATGTGAAGGTGCATTTTGTCTTTTCACCACATCTTTTTCTCAAACTATCCAAAAATGTTTCACAGCTCATCGGGGGATTTGTTTTCTTTTTCTTCTGTCTTGCTTTTTACCGCTGTTGAACATCTTCACCAGCTTCCAGTTTGATTAATTAATGTGTTATTTTTCTCATTTTATCAAGTAAGAGCCGAAGCTGCCTGCAGCCATGTCACAAGAACAGTTCGTTAATTAACTCACACTTGTGTGTCATAGAGTGAGTCACATATTGTCGCACTTCTCTTTTTTGTTATTTGTGCAGCACTTCGCAGTGTTGATTGTCTTTAGTTGTGGATCTGAAATGTCCCCAGAACAAATTTTTCAAGCATTTCTAACACATGGTTGGCCTGGTGACCGAAAGGTCGCTGGTTTGAATCCCACTGGCACTGGCAGGAGGAATTATGGGTAGAGGAAGTGAATGATCAGCACAGCTCCTAGCTTATGTGTGTGTGTGCGCTGCTTGCTGATGGTTTTAATGGCATTAGAAATAATGCAGTTTGCTTTTCTTTTTTTTTTTAACATCAAAAAATGCATTATCATAACAATTTGAAAGGCATGTTAGCATTTCGTTTTCTTTTAGCAGTATTTCACCAAACATTAGCATCTGTGAGTCCTGTAGAATATTTAATACTGTTTTGTTTTTCTCTCCATTGTGTTTACAGGCTGCAGCACTCGCTTTTAAATAACACGCTTTTAAAATGGGGAGCTACCCAAATATTAATAATGGATTGTAAACATCGCAGCACAGTCACAAAAGTAGTATGACAATGTTGAAAGGCAATTGAATCGTCTTTCTTTTCCATTTTCTCCTGACGTGTTCTTTCCAAAGAGGTGCAGATAAGGACTGCCACGTTATTCACGAGCCTCAGCTCCACTAATTAACGTTGCTCCATCTTCCAATTAAGAGATGAAATTGCATGTCATGAGCTAAACGTGTGTAATGACCCAAAAAGCAAGCCGAATTACTGAAATAAATGATGATTCCTCTGGAGTGCATTTGCATCGGATTAAAATGGTAAACAAGCAACAGAAAACTAGTTTTAACACCGTCTTCATTTGACTGTATATGATCATCAGATCCCTCCTTGAAAACCCTTCAAAACAAAATCAGGTTTCAAATGTTTAGATGGCAGGAAGGTGTCCGCTGGGAATTTACATCACTTGAAGGGAATAGAAACAAATAAAAAAAGATGCAAGTCAACATGCAACATGCTCAAAGCCTTTAAAGAGGTACTTGTGTTGATCGTTCTGTGTTTCCAGAGTCTGCAGCAAGAACATTTTGGTCATAATGTTTGTTACTTAGTACTCTTGTACTTCTTGAATAGACGCAGCGCTCAGGAAGCTCACGTGTAAGTTGAGTAAACGATTAAAAGACAATGTATCAGCACTTTACTTTAATTAGCAGAGTTTAATCTATCAATCCATTTTCTTCTGGTTATCAGATCTCAGTAGCAGAAGGCCAAGCAAGAATTCCAAAAATCCCTCTCCTCTGCAAAGCTTTTCACTTCTTCCTCAAGGATCTCAAGACGTCCCCGGGCCTTATGAGATATTTAGTCCCTCCAGTGAATAGTCCAGTTGGACGTGTCCTCAGGAGCATCCTTATCAGACGCCTGGACCGTCTCTACTAGCTCCTTTTGAGGTGAAGGAGCGAGCTGCTCTTCACCTTCGTTATAAGGCTCAGCCCCAGCCTCCCTCCAGAGGATCACACACACAGTCTGGACATTTAGTCATGGCTTGAAGTGTTGGTCCTCCGTGGGGTCCCCACTGCGATCGGCCATAATTCTATGTGGTAGTTTGTTTATATCGATGAACTCCATTGCAGTACATTAACATTTTGTCTCACTCACTTCAAAACACCTCAGTGGATCAGAGAAACCGCATCAGAGGACGATTAATCCATCTACGATGCAGAACGGAAAGATTTAATTCAAACGGCCGAATATCTCTGTGGGGATCAATAAATTATTTCTGATTCTGATATAGTTTTTGTATAGTTAAGTTGCTTTTTAGACTTTTTTTATTTTTTATGTCTTTTCTCCAGAATAATTGGCTCCTGCCTGGTCTTGGCTGCCTCATCGTAACACAATGCCACTGTGACACACGATGACACTAACAGGTAACCCTGGCTGTTTGTAAAAAAAAAAAAAAAAAAACACATGCAGAAGCAGGAAAATGAGGCTTTGCACGTTCTGTTGCTATAGTTACTCTCCGAGGTCAGTAAAGTCAGGAGCGTTCGGATCTACAGCACACGATCTTTATCACCGACACAGGAGGAGGCAACCATGTAACTGTGTAAACAACAAAAAGTGTAAAGAACGAGCATCCACCAATCCCCGCTGACAAAACCAGCCTTCAACTTCACTTCCAACTACTACAATTACTCGATTATATTCATTTACGATGGCAATAAGCAATGGCAGACTAATGAGAGGGTGCAAATTATCACAGTTCCATCATTTGAAAGTACAAATTATTCATTTGAAGGAACCGATGAATATTTGTCCCTTCCCTCAGAGACTAATGAGACCTGACCAAACAAACACTGCTGTCATTCTGTTTGTCTTTAATCTGAATTGAGTGTTTTGATGAACCCAAACTTAAAATACACTGAGTGAATCAAAATTAAACAGCCGAGCAAAACGCTTTTTTACCGCAGGTAGATATTTTGAGAGCGTTTAAAATCGAATGAAATCGGAGCCTTAACGAGCCGGTCCTCCAGGGCGGTGACAGTGACGCATCACTCACACTAACTAGGTTGTGTATATTTACACTCCACGAAACTGCTGTCTTGTATCGGTGAATCCTTTAACCCGGAGAAACGAGCGGGCTGATATTTATGGAAGCAGCTTCCTCCGACCCTCAGCACCGCAGACGGATAGTGTGACTGTAGACAGATTGTGTTAGCGCCAGCCTACAGAACACTACAGCTGCTTCACTGGTCTATTTTTACCAGCCATAGATCCTGACGGTCTGGTACTGTCACACCCTCCACATCTAGACTAATGGAGGACCCACTGAGAACGGCACTGGTAATAATTCACACACACAGGAAGAGGTGCAGATTGTAGACACGGGGCGCGCTCATGCAAATGTGAACGCGCTAATTCAGTTATGCACCTGATTCATCTCTGAATTCACACAATCGCAAGCGATATTCAGGAGTATTTCACTGAGTCGTGTCGTCCGAGCTCATTTTAATGAATGCATCATCAGCTGTTCATCAATAAAAGTGAGAAAACACCCGGTCTGAGGGACATCCACTATCAGCAGATCGTTTCATTGAATTTCAGCCTTGCACCAAAGGCACTAGATGCATAAAAAACAATGAGATGTCAAGCTGTTTTTTTTTTTTTTTTCATCCTGCTGGTGGCAACTACTACCTCCAAAATGATTCAAAGGGTCAGTACACACAAATCGCCCCCCAAAAAATTAAACAACAACAAAAAAAAGAACTTGGCCTCACTTTCCTCTTGTAGGATTTGGCTGTGCATTTAGTTTTGGTTATGTAATAAGACTTCCACCTTTACTCCAATGCAGTGGAGGCTAATGGAAAGGAAAAGTTTAAGATTTACAGCTCCAAAACCACGGAGATGGATGTTCATAGAAAAATGGCCTTCGCATCAACTTTACTGCTGTACAGTCACCAAAGCCGACTTCTTGTTCGTCTTTAAAATGTAATTTAAACACTTTGAGTGTCATAGGTGAAGTTCCGGTCACCTCCATTGTACTGGGGATGATCTCTCAAAAGACAAGTTAACTGATATATAACTTCACAGAGACATGAAAAACACATTAAAAACCAAATACAAAGTAAAACAAAGCTGCTTAAATTACAGAATTTGCGATATTCCGTAATAAAACTGAAGGAATCCTTTTTGTTTATTGAAAGAGGATAAGCAGTAAGTTTAACTGTTTAAGAAGTTCAAATTCATCCCGAACAATACAATGAAATAAGTTTGCTTTCTGTGCTGTGGAAGGAAAACAAAATAAAACTGGATAACATAAGAAGTCATGCTTCTCTTGGCCACATTTAAATTGTGTATCTTTGTTTTGTGATGTTGATGAAAACCTCACTAAGCCCAGCTTTGGTCTGGACATGATTCATCTCAAACACAGCTTTGACATCACGTGTAATCCGATCCAACGCGTTACGACTGTAACGACTGGCAGATGTCACATACTTTGCATGATTTGACGTGTTGTGTATATTCGTGCTCCCAAGAGGAGGAAGCTCGTTGTTTACGCCGGCTCTGGTGACCTTTTGCTCTCGGCGCCATCAGCCAAACCTACAAATTTACCAAATGGTTTCATCTCAGGGGCCCTGAGCTGTGAACACCGGAATATTTGGTGCAAAAATTATAGTCCCAACGGGAACGAAGCCATTGATTTCCGGCGACCCCTGTGACCTTTCCTCTGGAGGCTTTTCGTCAGGCGACACATCGCTCACCCTCGTGCGACGGCCCCGTTCTCCGCTGGTGTAAATTTCTCTGCCTTCATTGGCCAAATGAGTTTTTCCTCTCCAGAGTGTTTTCTCACTAAAACCTTTTGTTGGTTTTGATCTGATCCTGTCTTGGTTGATGGATTGGTATCGCAGACTCCGGTCTTATCAAGCAGCCGGGGTTTCTGTGAAGACACCGGCTTCTCCTGGTCAGCTGTAGTATCATTCAATCATTGAGTCATGGCGAACCCATGACTCAATTTTAGATCCACAGCAATCCGTTGCTTCATGGTACATCAAAATAATTTCAATGGCAGTAAAGTACAGAGAAAAAGACAGCCCTGGTGTTTGATCTGAGCTTGGCATTGGCAGACACTCGGCGTTTAGTCGTCAGAGTAACTAGAAGAAGCATAAAAACAGCTAGTTCTGTTTAATTTAACTTGCTGGTTCGTGTCCTTTTGTGTCTTTTGGACAGCTAGATTTATTTATTTTTTTATTCAACACGTTAAAGTTCTGAAAGCCTATTTATACCAGAACTATCACATACGCCCACTGGTTTTCAACGCATCCAAGAAATACTTCTGCTTAATGGACCTTTGTTGAAAGTGCTGCTCCCTGTGAAAGAGATTTTTATTTTTTTCTGTCAGTTTATAAAATGGAAGTAATGCTGAAGTATCTTACATGTGGCAGCTGATCAAGGGTTCACCTGTTCTATGGATTTAACATCACGTTTGCAGAGACTGACGCCGATCCCAGCCTTTTAGTGTTTCACTGTCTATTCCCACTCAGTTCAAGATTCTGTTGATTTCAGGGATCTTGATGAGTCTAAAGATCCACGGAGGTCACCTGGCTTCGCCTTTAGTGCCAACATGAGGCTGAGGTCAGGCTTGGATTACTACGAAAGTCCGATCCAGACATGAACGAATGAAAAGGTTTAACTTTTGTAACGGCTGATTTTTCATTTCTTAGGTCACACTTTTCAATAAACATTGTACTCGTCAGACTTTTGTGGCACTTTAGATGTTCAGATTCTTATTCTTCTTCACATGATGCCATCAGCGGCCGTCTGTCATAAATGCAAAAACTCAAAAGCAGACGCAAAGCAGGACGAGCTCAGTCCAAGAAGTCACATACTGTTTGTAAAATTTGACCTACTGCCTCATTTTCCTAATGAGCCTTCTTCTCTTTTTTTTTTTTTTAAAATAACGGTCCTATTAAGGAGGAAATTGACCATAAAGCAGGTCATGCATTAGTGTGATTGACAGTCCTTTTTCCTGTGCATTTGTACGAGCCTTTACAAGCAGATTCAGGGAGTAAAATGTTTTATTACGCTGACTTATTGCCTCCATCTCTCTGTCTTCATGCCTTTTTGTCTTTTTTTTTTTTTTTTGTTCTTTTCCACTCCAATCTTGAATTCAATCTTTCACCGTCTCTCCCTCTTGCCCCATCCCACTTAAATTCTCTCTCTCGCTCTCTCTTTCGGTCTTTCATGGACTCAGTAGATCCAGATGACCATTTGTTTGACCTATCAGCGCCGTGTCATCACGGGACGACTGAATCGGTGACAATGGTCTGTCTCTGCAGAGAGTTTACTGGGGTGGTGAGAGCAGGTTTTGCCCTTGAGCCAGGCACCGGACACCAAGCGTGTTCCAGTGGAAGCTGCTCTGGTTACAAGTGGCAAGTTGTAGCTGTGCTGGAAATATTTATCAAGATATTTCTTCAAGAATAAAGCGTGACGGTTCAACACACACCACCCGTGTCCATACCCGCGGCCCAGAGCAGACAAAGACAGGCTGAAAAGTCCAACGAGGAGCTGAATAATTCAACGGGCTCTCATGCAGTCACCCCGTTCACCGCAGTCCTTTGTTGCTGATGAAGTCCCACTGTTTCGCCCCCCCGCTGCCCGCACCCCTCCAGTTGTGTTGGCTTCCTGCTGGGTTTACTTTGTCACTACGTGTCGATGTGACGAGACATCTTTTTCTCTCCCCTTTCCTGCTGTTCTCCCCCCACGCAGTCTCTGCATTTTTTTTATTTTATTTTTTTTTTTTTATTTTCACTTCTGTCCCTCTGGTTTCAGTCTTCTCTCTTTCTCTCTTTCTCTCTATACTGAGCAGCTGAATGAACAAAGGCTTCCTGAATTAGTCTGTTAATTATACGGGGCATAAAACGAGCAATAGAGTCCATTGCAAGAACTAATTTGAAGCAATTATATGTATATATATTATGTTTTTTTTACATAACTGTCCATCTCCTGCCTTTTATTTGGATTATCATGCTACGAATGCGTCCTTCCTGCTTGGACTTCTGCTGGATTAAACACCCAGAGTCTGTTTGATACTCTATATGGTACATGGAGGGAATGTGATTTTATTCCTCCAGCAGCAACAGCGGTTTGTTTTGGAATAAACAGAAGCAGCACTGTGAAGTTAATATGAGCGGTGACAGTTATCAGAGCTGTTTAAAAAAAAAAAAAAAAATTCATCATGTGAAATAGCAACAGCTAAAGCCTTTGAAATGGTAGCCAGCACGAAAAAACATACAAATCTTAGAGTTTATGTGGGGAGCGGCTAAGGGAATTACTGATTGCAAGGCTGTTTGATAAAATTATAACTTGTTAAAATGCCTTAAATTTGTTTTTTGCATGTTTGGCTTGCCAGTTCCTCCTAATGATAGAAGGGATCTATTTTTATCCAGCACAACACTCGGCTGCGGTTTGATGGAGGTTCGGTGTTGCAAAGATGCACTCGGCTCAGTCAGATTCCTCTTGATAAAGGTTAGGACAAACATGTGGGAAGCAGAAGAGGTTCTTCTTCTTCTCCTTTCGGCTTTTCCCTTCAGGGGTCGCCACAGCGAATCAGTTGCCTCCATCTAAGCCTGTCTTCTGCATCCTCTTCTCTCACGCCAACCACCTTCATGTCCTCTTTCACTACATCTATAAACCTCCTCTTAGGTCTTCCTCTAGGCCTCCTGCCTGGCAGTTCAAAACTCAGCATCCTTCTACCAATATATTCACTATCTCTCCTCTGGACATGTCCGAACCATCTCAGTCTGGCCTCTCTGACTTTATCTCCAAAACCTCTAACATGTGCTGTCCCTCTGATGTACTCATTCCTGACCCTATCCAACCTGGTCACTCCCAAAGAGAACCTCAGCATCTTCATCTCTGCTACCTCCAGCTCTGCCTCCTGTCTTTTCCTCAGTGACACTGTCTCTAGACCAAACAACATCGCTGGTCTCACCACAGTTTTGTACACCTTTCCTTTCATCTTAGCTGAAACTCTCCTATCACACATAACACCTGACACTTTTCTCCACCCGTTCCAGCCTGCCTGCACACGCTTCTTCACCTCTTTTCCACACTCTCCATTGCTCTGGACTGTTGACCCTAAGTACTTAAAATCTTCTACCTTCTTTATCTCTTCTCCCTGTAACCTCACTCTTCCACTTGGGTCCCTCTCATTCACACACATATACTCCGTCTTACTGCGGCTAACCTTCATTCCTCTCCTTTCCAGGGCAAACCTCCACCACTCTAGCTTCTCCTCCACCTGTTCCCTGCTCTCACTACAGATCACAATGTCATCTGCAAACATCATAGTCCATGGAGATTCCTGTCTAACCTCGTCTGTCAGCCTGTCCATCACCATAGCAAACAAGAAGGGGCTCAGAGCTGATCCCTGATGCAGTCCCACCTCCACCTTGAACTCCTCTGTCACACCTACAGCACACCTCACCACTGTCTTACAGTCCTCATACATGTCCTGCACCACTCTAACATACTTCTCTGCCACTCCAGACTTCCTCGTACAATACCACAGTTCTTCTCTGGGCACCCTGTCATAAGCTTTCTCCAGATCTACAAAGATACAATGCAGCTCCCTCTGACCTTCTCTGTACTTCTCTATCAACATCCTCAAAGCAAATACTGCATCTGTAGTACTCTTGGGAAGCAGAAGAGGTTAATTACAGAAAATAAGCGGGTGGCGATGGCTGTGATGGCTCAAAAAGGACTGCTCATTAGCAGATTTGAGATTGCTGCACCTAACGCAAATTACAGATGAGAGTTTTTGGGAAACCTCCTCTCGGATCAACCCAAACTGCCCGTCTCTGTTTCAAATGTTTTGCTTTCTTAACAGCTCCTTTTGTTGTCTTTCGAAGTGAATTTACTGGAGACAGTGACCATCTGGTGGGGTCAGTAATTGAGTTTGCCAGCTGGACCTTTAAACCACGACGATGTTTTCACTGTTCCTTCTGGACCTTCGCAACAGCAGCAGCTTGGTTTGTTTCTTTGTTTTGTTTTGCTATTAATTCCCCACACTTGATGCAGTGACGAATATGTTTCTTTACCATTATTCTACTTGGATGTGTGATGTCTGTTGGGGAGCAACAGTGATTCAGCCCATTGGTCTGTGAACTGTCTTTAAGCCTCCAGTGGGCTGGAAGTCCCAAAGTCGAAATAGGATGAACCTTCCTGATATGAACTGAAAAACTCCTGATGGACAAACAGCAGGAAAAGGCAGTGAAGGGCCCCCCGTGGTAATGGGTGACAACGAGAAAGCAGAGCAGCATTTGAGATCTCTGTCTAGAAGAGCTTAGAGTCTTAGAAACAGCTAAGCTGCTGTGCAGAACATTTAAGTTCGCAGGTTTCCAGTGGAGGAGGGTAAAGGGTAACAAGAAGAGTTAGAGCGAGCCGAAATGTGATTTGTGTGCAGTGTGTCGTGGCAAATGGGATTCCTCTTTGAGGGTGTGAACTTCTCTGTGTGTTCTCCATAAACCTGTTGTCACAGCGTAAAGGTGTATATCTACTGAGCAGACGATACAGCCGGTGCGAGTCAGAAAGTGGAAAAAAGGCAAAAAAACTGGACGGAAAGACGTGAAAAGGCTGTTCGTCTCAGTGTGTGAGGCACAAAGAGCGAGTATGAGCACAAATGATTGAATTCTCTTACAGGAGGAAACGCATACAAGTCATTTTCACATAAGTGGCACCGTGGCTGTAATGAAGAGGTACAGCTGAACAGGAGCAGCGGAGTAAATGTTAATGTTCCCCCAAAGCTGTCAAACAGGAGATAATGGTGTTCGCAGCGGTCTGCAAATGTACGTGTCAGTTTGTCCAATAGGTTGCTGTGTAAAGAGGAAAATATGGGATTTAACTGTAACACATAAACGTCTCCTCTGTGCTTCCCTGTGTGCAGATTTAGATCTGCAGCTCTAGAGGAGGAAATAATCTCAGTGCTTGAGCCCCACGAGTGAAGCGTAGGTGGGAGGTTATGTGTTCAGGCTCACAAAGGACAAAGCCCAGGACTTTGAGGCTTTGTGTCCTTCATTTTGGTCTGATCCTGGAAAAAAAACAAAACATCAACGCTCTTCTCTTGCAGGAGTTGGGACATTAACTGACAATGATCTTTCAGAAACATGAACAAGTGCTTTGATTGGCCTTATGGTAGAAACGCAGCTTCCAGGAGAGGTACAACAATTAACCTTGAATCTTGGTGCCGCGGTGGCATCTTGAATTTGAGTTGAGCTGGGAAATCCTTGAAGTTGGTGTTTAGGCAGAAAGTCCATCACGCTGTATGAATCCATTTAAACTGAGTGCTTTGGTGGCACACTGACTACTTGCCTACATGCCCCATTTACTGGCCATACGTATTATTCCTGCAACATAGAAAACACTTTTTAAAGCACAAAAAAACCTTAATCCAGTATAAATTCTTAATTTTAATGTAATTTGAGATGTGTTCAACTAACTAGACAGCACAGATGAATTTCACACTGCAAAATTAAAGCTGCACCCAATTTTTTATTTTATTTTTTTTTGCTTATATTTATAACATCTTTATTTTCACAGTAGGCTTCACATTACCTCGCCTCTTTTTCTGGCTCCGCCCCCTCTCTTCGTTTCAGTCAATCGGATTATTTGTCCGAGCTCTCCAGAGAAGACAAAACGATTAACCCCCTCTCAGTTTTCCTCTGTCTCATCCTTCATCTCCTCCGTCTTCCTCCTCTCCATACAGCAGCAGTAAATAACATCAGTTCCTCAAATGAATTCCCCTTCAGCCCTCGCTGGCCTTCTTCACTGTCTCCACCAGGTTTATGGGATAACTCTCCTATCAATTAAAGGCCAATTCTCTTTACTGTCGTGTACGGAGCACTAGGGTGTCTCCTCAGCTTATGAAAATGCCACTTCATTTTACCAAAGTGTCATCTCTAATACTACCTACACACTGTGGCACTTGGAAGGACTGAATAACGTGAGAAATGGCAAATATTGAAAGAGGAGAGAGAGTTTTTAATGATTACATTTAAAAGCCAAATAAAATTAGCCACCAAACCTTTGCTCTGTCAGTCCTGCTGCCTGTAAATCTTTTTAGTTTAAAGAGACAAAAACGGCCGTGAAGAGCTGAGTTATAACTTCCTGAAGGTAAAGGTAAGGTAATTTAAATTGTCATATAGGAGAGCTCTGTTTAAAATGTATAAAACCGACAGACTTTGTCTTTTGATATCGAAGCCTGTTACCTTGTTGGCAGATGAGACCTTTAAGACCACTTTAACGGTGAAAGTAAATAGGCTGGCTGGACAGATTTCAACTTTTTCTTTCAAATTAAATGTATTTTCATGTTGATATTTCACAAAAAAAAAAAAAAAAAAATTACCATCATCTCATCCACAAGTTTTTAAAGAAAGTAATGCAAAGTGCATTTCTGAGTGTCTCACAGCTTTTATTTACACTTATTTAGGATACAAATCACGTTTTGTTATGGTAATCATTCAGATGCATGCTTAAAATATTTTATTATGGCAGACAAAGAAATCGTTTGGTGATATAAGTCAGATTTTTAGTATGAATGGTATTCGCTGAACCAAACAAACGTTTCCCCTTTCTGGATCTGGAGAGAGAGTTTTATCTCTGTAGTCCCACAGTTGTTCATTTATAAGGGAGCGTAGTGACACATTTTAGTTTTGTCGAGCTCTGCGCCTCGCAATATTGTGATGTTGATCATGTTGTGATTAACTACTCAGCCCACTGAGGATTACAAACGGTGGTGGGAAGCAGTTTAATGCAGAGAGTTGATCAGCTGACGCGGATATTTTTGTCGCTAAAACAAATGCAGAGCTGCTCTGCGTTACTTCCCCGACACTTGCACAATGTTCAGAGGGCGGTGTGGTGTGATGGGAGGGGAAAATGTTTTCCCCGGAGCCCTCCGGCTCCTGTGGTGGCAACCCATTTAGACCTGAGGTGGCCTTTAAAATAACTGTAAAACCCCAACACTGTTTGAAAATAACCTCCTAAAGCCTGTGGGTTTTTTTTTTTTTTCTGGAATACTTGATGTCTACTAGTGCCTTTTTATTTCTGAGCTTCTGGAGCAGACATTAACAATAAATGACGTAAAAAAACCCGAAACCTTTCACTTATATTGTAAATCACTGGCTTTACCTCCTACATTGTAAAATCCAGGTGTTAAAATTCTCAATTCACTTTAACTTTAAAAGTTTATATAAACTTATCAACTCAGGTTAACGTCAGTTAAAAGGTTGTATAGGTTGACATCCATGTGTGAACCTTCTAAATCATTTTAGCTGTTTTCATCCAGATAAAAGCTGTAATCTGGTTCGATAACTCTGCCCTTGCTCCGGTCATCATCCAGCCATTGTCAGAAAGCTGTAACATTGAAAAACCTTTTTTTTTCTTTTTTTTTTTTTTTGGGCATCTGTAAGATAAACTTCTCATCGTGTGTTTCCTCTTCCTGACACAGACGGCCTTACAAACGGTGTAAATCATAACAGTTCCACGTCTTCATGCCTTTTTTTTTTTTTTTAACGTAAACAAACATTACAGAGGAAAATAATATTCATGGGATTCAAGGATTTCAAAAGTGGTGAGATCTTCTGTGGTAAAGCGGAGGACTAATCAGGTTGTCGGGTGTTTGATTACCTGCATTACAGACATTACATCAGCTAAAAGTAAAAAAAAAACAAAAAACAATTCTGCTGGTTGATGGATGCTCAGACAGACAGTCGAGTTCTCTGATGTTAACATGCACAAAGAAAACATTTATTCCCACACACGTAAACTACATGCAGGTTCATAAAGTCCTGCCAACTGGAGTCTCATCGAAACCTACAGATCTGGCTTCGTACACAAACGCGCATACAAATACAGCAGAGACAAAACGCACACACACACACAGCCGTTTCTCAGCAACACAGTCGAGCGTTGTGCTTTTGAGCCAATCACTCAAAGTCTAATTGGCAGGATGGACTCCTCGAGTAAGTAGAAGGCCGCGATCACGCCTGTTTGAAGTCTGCTGAAGAGGTCTTTATGTGGAAACCGCTCGTTCTCCCCGCTCAGCTACTTCAGGTCCTCGGCAGCGTCTCTTCGGTCCATAAAAGGACGGGGATGTGAGCTGGTCGCAGCTTATTGATGGAAGCCAGCTGGACTGCATGGAATCCAGAGCAGAGACACACGATAGTCACTTGACCTACAGCAGATATATTTACCTAAAGCCACTCATTCTGCCAGAATATGGTGCACTTGAGCAGAGATTCTGTGGATGAACTCGGTCCATGCAGCTGTTGTTGGCTACACCTTGTAAATTAACTTGTAGAATCGTGTATAGAAGTTTCCTTGGGTAAAAAAAAACAAACAAACAAACAAACAAACATGTAAGATCCCTGAATTGAGTTTATGTTTATGTTTTCTGGATTGTTGGAGGACTTTATTTGTGTTTACCCCTCGGTCCATGCTTCCTTTCCCTTCCTTCTGCTCCAGGCAAATACTGATCTGCCCTGGTGCGTCGATATAACTTCAAAGATTTTTGCTTTTATGAGTCTTGTTAACATTTAATGTTGTGTCTTTATAGGAGAACTGCCAGAGAACTGTTAGCACACGACAGAAGAAGTTTAATTCAAAGCTTATAGAGTACATTCAGAAACCCTTTCCATTCCATTCATTTGACAAAATGATTACATCAATTTTTTTACTCCTTTAATCTGCACTCAATATCCCATAATGACAGGTAAAGAAAGTGTAGGGACATCTTAAATATGATAAAGGTCTGATTCCTTACTTCAGTTAGACTTCGATAACAGGTAACTTATCTCAGCGTGTTTTGCAACATAAACTTGTAAAATCTAAAAGGTCTGAACATTTTGAATACATTGTGTGGGACTCCAGAACATAACATGCCGAGGTGGATTGTTGGATACATAAATATTGATGTGTTGCCCTCTCATTTTTTTTTTATTTTGGGGCTTACAATTAAGATTTAAAGAATGAAACATTCAGAGTGCATGGACGTCGGCTCCAAAGAGGCAAAGACTCATGCATTAAGTAAAAATCTCTCAAAACAGCAGCGATTCATCAGCTAAAATAGACTTTAATTCGGTTGAAAATTGCCCAGAAAAAGTCCGTATTCATGCACACCAGCACTCAGCTTTTTAAGATGCCAAATAGGACTTCACTTTACACTTTGTAAACAAGTAATGATTTCCTCAGGGCATGGCGAGCGTGTTTGACTGCACAGCACAGTTGTGTACCACTTGAACCTTCATGTGGTTTTGGATAATTAATGGCTTCACATACAGATCTCAACGAAGAGGATAGATCAGCTGTCAGGAACACAACAAATCACTCCGTGTCCACACAACAGGGAGGGCAAACCAAGTTAGACAAAAACAAATCAAGGACAAATAATCCTGTGGCCTTTTTTTTAAAGGCTCTTCGAAAAATGTAGCAGTTGCAGTCCAAAGAACAGGTTGTGTTACTGATGGAAACGTTGGCACCTTTCTCTGCCCGCCCCGACCTCTGAGGAATCGAACCTGGAGCTCCTCCCTTTCTCCGCTGCGTCCTGGCTGACTTTAAAATCTATTTCTGAAAATGAGCAAGCGTGCATACTCGGTGTTAACCGGCTGGCAGGCGGGGTGGAGGGGGTGGGGGGGTAGAAGCCCTCGTTTGTCAGTGTTTGTTTCTCTGTGGGAAAGTCGATGAGCTAACAGCTCGCGTCGTTAGCTGGTGGAAATGTCAATGCGGGGATAGTGGGAGCAGCAACGGGCTCCGCTGGGCCCCACTGGGCCCTGCTAAAGTCTTTCATCTGAGTTAGCCAGCATCATTAAGAGCCGGCCTATGCTTTTTTTTTTATTTAACTGCCTGGGTTTGTGCGTTCGTGTGAGGCAGTTTGGGTTGTGAGGTGCAGTCTTTAATGAGTGTGTACTGGCCTTGTTTGAGCGTGATAATTTGCCGGTCTGTGTCTGTGTGTGTGTCTCACACAGCCTGGTTTCTATTGTCTATAGTGATATTTTTTTATTTTTTCTTGTGTGTGTGTGTGTGTGTGTGTGTGTGTCTCACACAGCCTGGTTTCTATTGTCTATAGTGATATTTTTTATTTTTGCTTGTGTGTGTGTGTGTGTGTCTCGATGCCTATGTCAACTGAGCTCACAGGTCATTAAGCCTTCAGCACAGTCTGTAAGTCACTAATGAGGTTCATTGTCACATCAAAACCCATCATCACCAGACCTAGATGGCTTTTTATAGTTGTTATCCTCCAAGGTGTCGTCACTTACCCCCCCATGAGTCCGTCACATCATCACCACTCCTGGTTAGACAGGTGTTGGCCAAACTCCTCACTCTTGTAGTTTGTCCTTTTTCCCGTCAGCCGTTTGCTTTGTAATGTCGGACTCCCTGCCGGGTAAATTGAAGTTGCACCCGACAGGCAGCAGCGTTTTTCAGATTTAGTTTATGATGATTTGAGTGAGTTCGAGATGATAACCCTGAGCACTTTGAATATCTTTTATTTTATTTTATGCCAGCTGTGACTCGAAGGGTGAATCAGCTTTTTCCAAGGAAAACACAGCAGATTGTGTTGAATTTGGTGGTTAAAGCAAGATATTGACACACAACTGAGTTCCACTCTGAAAACAACAATCAAGATGTGACTCCGAAGCCTGAGAAATCTCAAATACAGACAACAAAATCAAATTTTATGAATTTAATAGCCAACAATCACATTGCATTTCAATAATAGGCTTAAAAAGGGGACCTCTACCGAATTCTCCCACCAGAATCATCTTACTGGATCCAGATCATTTTTCCATGAACTTTTTGGATAATTTTTTGTTATTGGTCTCTGTTATTATATCAAAATATAATATTCAGATTTTTTTTTTTTTTTTTAATTTTTATCAGTATTCTAATTTCCTGTGTGTTGTGGTGCTGCTGTAGCTTGCCGTGGTCGGAAGCACTTTCCACATCAAGCATTCATTAAGCAACACTTCATCACAGGTTGGTGACACTTTGAGTGGCTCACCACATTAACACAGCCAGTAAATGTGATGGAAAACCTGAATTTACAGATCGCTGGAATAAAAAAATGATTGAAGAAGTGAAAAGTAGATTGGGATGTTAGTTTACTTTCAACACGTGACTGCAGGACCTTTAAGATAATTATTTTCCTTTACAGGCCAAGAAAAAGAAATACAAATCATAACATTACAAACAAACACAACACAACACACACCTTACACACCGTAGCACATTACAGGGACTTGTGGAGTGTCAGCAGGTCTGCTTTGGTGTGTGATTATTATGCATGTTTATGACATATAAATAGACTAAAGGAAATTAACTAAATCCATCCTTGCATTGCCAGTAAGCGTGTTTGTGTGTAATTTACAGTACATACTGTACCCCCCCCCCCCCCCCCCCCCGCATTAGCCAGATTGGTGCTCAAAATACAATGAATCAAAAACATGGGAGAGAAACTCGATCAGTCTTAAAGAAGTAATTCTCCATGCTGAATGTCTTTGGGTGGATATGTGTACATTCCCTCCCGCCCCCCCCCCCAGTTTTGTGCAATCTGTGATATATCTGTGATGTACGAGGCGGCCGCTGACACGTGATCAGTAAATGTCAATCTGTGCCTGACGGGCGTCGTTAATCACACGCCACTCAGATTTAACAGCACCGTCTCAGAGATGCTTGTGATGTTTTATTACCTTTTTAGCTGAGTGCCAAGCCAACGGCTTGAAATTAGCTTTATTATCCACAGAGCACAGCGGCTGATAAATCGCCGCTTTACCAACAAACGCAGATGAGAAAATGTACAAAAGTCTCCTTGTTTAGAAATGAGGAAAAAAAAAATCCACCTGCTGGATTGTTTCAGATCATGTTGTCTCTGGGGGGCAATTAATGATCGTTTTCAGTTCGATGCCATCTGTTAGTTTCTCAGTTAATCAATGGATGGTCTGGTTTGATGAACATTTGGAAATCAGCGTAAGCTTCCAGATTCCTGAACAATTAAGGAAAGTACTGAAGAAGCTGAAGAAATGGAAATATCACTTATATTCAGTATAATTCCATCCACGAACACAATAACTTATTGTATTGTCATTATTTCAGTCAAGGGTTCAAACACTTCAACATCTAAAACCAGAAATCGTATCTATTTGGGATTCACGGTCTAATTTTTGCTCCTTTTGGGGTCTTTGATGTGAAAATTTTCAGCTAAAATAAAATACACTTTTGTGTAGTTTCGTCAGTCAACACATTTTTACATTTTAGAGACTTGTTAAAATAAATAAAGTAATTAACTCAATAGTTCTTGAACTCAAGATGTGGCAAGAAAATGAAAGTCAAGTCCTCAAATTTCTGTTTAGCCATCTCAAAGACTTTCATTTACAAATAAGTAAGTAAAATAAGTCACCATGGTGACTCACCCACTTATGAAATTATGTGCAAGTTTTTGCATTTTACACCTTTATGACACCAGCATGAACCTGTAACCACCACATATGGCCAAACTAGACCACTTTAGGGCATTTAAGTCAAGGACCTCGGTTCCAAGACTTTTGTGTCGTTAGATTAACAATTATTTTATTCCAACTTTTCCTCCAAGTGCTATTTGCTTTGTTGACCTTCCTCTTAAAAAAAAAAAAAAAAAAAAAAAAAAAACTAAACTAAACATACAGGCCGAACATTTTTTGACAGCAGCTGTCGCTGTTGTCCGAGAAATTATGGCAAATTTTCATCGCCACGATTCAGCAACATGAATCGTTAAATTTGAACTAATGCTAGTTTTTCAGGCAGTAAGGTCGGCATGTTTAATAATGAAGCGACTCTGGGTGACCTTTTGGGTTTTGGGAACCTGGTTCACGTGTGTTTAGGTTGAAGCAGATAATTCTGAGACATTTTCAGGTGAAGTAACAGTGACTCATGTTTCCTGTTTTTATCATCACCGTTATTTTAGAGTTTGTGTCTTTATCAGATCTGACAGATTAATGGGGGCTGTGTAAACCTTAGTAAACCTCATCTCTGGGTTAATGATCAGGGAATTTGATCGTTGAACTTTGGCCGACCGTTAAGTTTCTTCAGCTTTAGCTTCACTCAGCTCAGAAATGTTCTTTCTTTATCCCGAGAAATGGCGTTTTCATCCCATCCTGCACCTCCACACCAGTTATACATAGAAATGTGACACTGAATCCCACTTGAACTTTGTGTCTCTGCCACGCTGAGTTCATTAACGCTGGATTAATGCCTGGATGAAACCTCCCGTTTTAACTAGCCGTTCCCCTCCGCCTGTTTTCAGCTTTGGCTTTCGTTTCTTCAAATATAAATTGCCTAATTCAAAACAGCGAATGGCTGACTGGCTGAACGGTACATGAAATTATTGTGAAGCGACATAATGTGTGTGTGTGTGTGTGTGTGTTTTTTATCCCAATGGATGTGGCCAGATGTGATGAGATTTTACGTGCTGAAGGAGAATATGGACCTGTACTGTAATTTCCATTGTGGGTTTAATTCAAAAACAACAGTGATGGCGGGCAGCTAAACTCACCTTGCTTCTCTTTGCCTGATGGTTCCACATTGACTAATGGTGGTGTATCAGAGGGAATAACATGTCTAGCGTCGCTTTCAGCTGCATGGAAATCATGGTGTCACGCTGAACGCCTGAGCCAGTGAGCGGAGAATAGGCGCAAATGTGCAGAAAAGCAGCATATATATATTAAAAAAAAAAAAGGCCATGCAGGTTAAAATATGCACATTGAGACTACAAAGAACAATCTGCCTCATATTGTCAAGGTCCCCGAGCAGTTGCCTCACACTCAAAAACCTTTCAGCTGCAAACGGTGAAGTCAGTAAACAGCAGCACTTTTGTCCCACCGGCCCTAATGAGCAATAATCTGTCACTGACTCCAGCACTCTGCATTTGTAATGGGTGCACCACTTTTAATAGGAAGAGTTAAAAAAAAAAAAAAAAAAAAAACACCATGAGAATACAATGAAGCTGCATAAACACAACTTCTTTATTCATGTTGTTGTTGGTTTTGGCCAGAAAACAGTCAGTTTCTGGCTGTGATTTATATAAATTAGTCCTCCTATCCTCCTGTGAAACAGTTTTTGCCTTTGTGACAGAGATCTTCACCGGCTGACGGGTGTCCAACCGTCAAAACAACCAATATAGAAGCGACTCTGTCATTCGCAGTGTTGCTTTGTCTTGGAATCGGAGTTGCTGTCGTGCGAAGCATCACGGTGTTAAACGGCTTCTCAGGTTACACAACCATTTAATCTTAACGAATGTCAGCATTACAACAATACCGATGAATACTTTTAATAGCTTGCAGCTTCCACTGTCAGCACAAAGCATATCGCTGCAGTGCAGAAAGCTCCGACTGCAGACCTCATTACCGCGAGACGATGGGAGAAGTCTCCACGCATGAGGCCCCACATTTCTTCCTTTTAGTGTCCGTCCTCCGTTGAAAACTATCGGGAACCTTTATTATTTTCACTTCAGTGCTTGTTTCTCTTCCTTCCGCTCAGAATTACTGTAACATTACCGTAACTTAGACAAACAGTACAGCTTCACTCTGGGCGACACACCAGTCTTCAGCATTTCCAGTGACAGTAATAACAACAACACATTTTACATGTATGTGTCTTTCAAAGCCATAAAGGAGGCTTTATAACAGCAAAATAAATGAAATGACAAATACAATCCAAAGAATAAATTTGAATAAATATGTTTTGCGTTGGACCTTGGAGTCGGTGTTGAACAGGAAGATGTGAGTCCAGAACTGAGGAGCAACACATCTCAGGGCTCTGAACGCCATGGCAGTCAGTCATTTGGTTACAGCATCATATTATACACGTGTACGTTACACGAGGTATTGATATTTGGACAGCAATGGTTTGAATTGGTTGTCTAATGAAGTAAGTGTATATTTTCCCAGCTGTACTTGAACATCACACAGGATTTTGCCTCACTAATTGGTTTCCAGTGTCATTACTTTGACGCTTTGAGCAAAAAGGAGTTTATATAATCCCAAAAAAATCCCTATATATCACACAATGCTGGCAGAAAGGGAGAGACGTGCTTCATCCTGAAGGATCCAAAAAAGGAAACACTTCCGTTGCATCCTCACGCTGCAGGAAGTGAATCAGTAAAAATATAAAATGACACGCCATCTTGACATTTGAACAGATTTGTCATATAAATTTTTTATTAACGACACTGATATTTTAGTCCTGGATCAGTTTTCTGTTGTCATTCTTCGCAAAACTTGAAATCTGCAATAGAGACAAGTGGCCAACCATCCTCCCTTACACAGTGCTGCGTTCCTCTAAATAAATAAAACGATCAATTTTTCCTCCAAGAGAACAAAAGTATTTTTAATGTAGCCTTGCACAACACAATCATAATTAGCGGGGGGCTCGATGGGGCTGCTGGTCTTTACTCAACTTGTAAATGTCAGCAGCAAAAACAGCACATGGTGACATGAATGTGCAGCTGTTTGGAGTCTGTTATTGCCTGCATTTATTTGTGTCTTTATTGCCTGATTTTATTTATTTATTTTATTTTATTTTTTTTATGATCTACTCGTGTTCGTTTACTTTCCTTGCAGAGATTCTCGCACTCTGCAGCCGCTAACAGCCCACACAGGATGCAATAGTTTGATATTATTTTGCCAATAATCCGATGATTGCTCTGTCAGATGCTGAGTTTATTTTGCTTCGTTTGTTTTTTTTTTTTTTTCCATCCCAGGCTTGATTTACCAACAAAGCACTCCTTGCTCTCCTCTGGTAGAATATATTGTATCTCTGCTCTAATTAGCAGCCCTTTCTTCTGTTGTGTGTGTAACTGTGAGCTTTGCCTGAAGTTGATGTTGCAATTACGTTCCCACTAACAAACTGCCTCCATAATGTCCATGCAGTGAAAACCAACCTATAACTCGAAGGCACGCAGTCCACTTTAAGGAAAGCTGGAAGCTCTTGTCTCTGCTTGCAGTGAACTTGAGCTTCTACTAACTTTCCTTGAAAATAGTCCCAGCGTCTCTGCAGCTAACTTACTGAGATGTGTGACACTTGAATCCCTCTTGAACTTTGTCTTTTTATTTTCTCCCTCACTCCAAGTTCATTAACGCTGGATTACGGCCCTGATGAAACATCCCGCTCGAACTTTATTAGTATGTTGATGCACACAACAGCTCAAATCTTCACAGTCTGCGCTTTCTGTCATGATTACATTCAGAACAACAATGACAGTGAAAAGCTGAACTCTTCTCTCTATTCTTTGCCTGATTTTTATCTCACAGTTCTTGGTCCACCAAATCTCCTGTAGTCTTAAAAACAACATCTGCGCTCAGATTCAGCGGGTGAGCGGGTCGGATTTGAGCTCTTAGTTGCTTTTTATTGAGGATAACACGTTTGGCTCGCTCATTGGAAATCTATGAGCAGGTGCCACACAATCATATCAGGGCTCCTGCTTCGTCTATTCTCTTTCCAGCTCCGCAGTATTGATTCCGCTCAACACTAAATCTCTTACTAAACCACTGAACTCTCCCTCCTCATTCGCTCTTTCCTTATTCTTTTATTTCTCTCGCCAGCCTTTCGACTTTCTGCCACCTTCTCTCGCTGTACGACCTCCCATTGGTGCTCCTTTTCCCTCTCTGTCTCCCGCGAAGGAAGAGCTTGTAGTCACGAGGGATGTATCGCCTTGTTTGGTTTCTGTTCCTTTTGAGTTTAGACTAAAGGCCCAAAAAAAGGCGGGGGAGCAGCTGGCCTGGCTGTGTCCAAGTTTATATAACACATAGTACGCAACTTCCTTTATTGCATCTGTCTAATGCTTTAGAAAGAAAACAAGAATCTAATCTTGGTCTAAAAGCATAGCTGCTGACTTTCAGTGGTTTTGGAAGGTAGAGGCACTTGATGTCTTCCTGTAGGGTCAAGGATATCCAGTGGGCTGTTTCAACCTCTAAGCCAGTCTGAATATGGCCATCTCTTCTCGGGGCTAAAGGTGGAAGAGCTGCAGTGTCGTTGGATTGCAGTAAATGGGTGAGAGGACTTTGCCAAGTTTGGAGTTGGTTCATGTGTCTTCAAGGGTCAGTTTGCTTTTCCAGAGCTTCACTGTTGGTGTACATCAGAAATCAAACTCCTGTTGTTCCAAGTTCTTGGTTCTAGACCAGCGAGGTGTTAATGATCGGCACCAAACTGGCCGTCTACTTGGCCTGGCTGAGAAGCTGTATTTGAGGTCAAATTTCTTCTAATCAAATTATGACAATCCTTTCTTTTTGCCATGTTAGTTTTTGCTGTCTAAATTCAACTAAAACTTTTTTTTTTCATTAAGCGTGATGGCTCAGAAAATATTCACATGTATTCTGGTGATAAATATATGCTCAGCTTTGCTTTCTATAAATGAACTGCGAGCTTATTTTTCCTCTGTCTGTCTTCTCTCTCTCTCTCTCTCATCCCAGACCGTTGGGCTGCCATGACAAGCGAGGAGGAGGAGGGCCCCGGCGTTGCAACATCAACAGCGGCAAAGCCATCAGCGGCGGCCATCTCCAGGGTAACAGCAGCCATAGCCAGGGGCGACGACGGCGACGATGCCGTCACTTCCTCCTCCCCCCGCAGGCCCTCGCCGTTCCGACTGCCGTGTCCCGAGGAAAAGGAGGAGAAAGAGGAGGAAATAGAAGTGGAAGGGATTACTCGAGAAGAAAGGATGGAGAAGGAGGAGGAAGAGGAGGTGGTGGAGTGTGATGGAGACGATGAAGACGATGGGGACGATGGCAGCAGTGATGCCAGCGTGTTGGTGGTGCCCTACCCTGAGCTGGTACCCATGGTCTTCTTCTGCCTCAAGCAGACCACCTGCCCTCGCAGCTGGTGCATCCGCATGGTCTCCAGCCCATATCCTTTTCACACCGTGAGCGACAGCAGCGTGAGTCTGCTCGTCACTGAATACGTTAATCATCATCATCCTCCCGTTCTCAGAACATAAAGAAAACATTGACAAAAGCTTTTTTTATTTATTTTTTATTTTTATTTACTTTACTTAGGTGTGATACATTTAAATTCGCATTTTTTAGAACTGAAGACACGGACACACTGTTTAGAGCTCAAACGTGCCTCTCAGGATGAAGCCACTCTTCTCTTTTCTTACATGATCTGTGTGCACAGATGTTTATAGTATAAATAAGATCAGGAGCCAGATGAACAGACACTTCAGTACCTGTTTTTCCTCCTCATATCTAATAAATTTTGTCCCAGGGCACATTTTATATTCATCAAACATGCATCACGCTGCAGCAGAAGTGTTTTTAAGCTGCAAATCTTTCCTAAAAGCATTGTGATTTAAGGAAAATGAGCATAGATCATCGGATGCCACGTTATGTGTTTTCCTGTTTTTGCTTTTGCCCTTATGCAAATTGTAAAGGTCAGTTTAATCTACCAGCTGAAGTTTAAGTAAATGCTGTAGACTCAGTCACTGAGCTATTTTCTAAACTTTCGAGGAACAAAAACTTCTGTTCCCGCTTATTTAAGAGATAACACACCATGTTTGTGAAATATGGTTTAAAATAGCTTGTTGTTTGCATTTGGAAATTAATATTTCCAGCTGAAATCTGTATTTTTATATAATTATTGTCATTCCATCAACTTACTTTGAACAGTTCAGGCCTTTTGTGTGAAGAGATGTAGGAAACTGTTGTTTTTTTATGTCTTTTAAATTCTTGGATTGTCCAAACTGGTCTGAGGATGGAAACTAGCTCCGTCCATCAGTCCATTTGATGTGGTGCAGTATCTGAGGACCAAGGTTTCCTCTTTATTCTGTCCACGATTAAATTCAGCTTCTCCCAACCCAACCGCAACATTGATCTTTTGCCAGCATTGTAGTTTTCGTCTAAACTCGACCTGCCTTTGCTACAGGAAGATTATAAAATGTGCAGACTCTGTGTAACTATTCATCTGAATGTATGTTTCGGAGTTTGAGTTCAGACCTTTTGTGTGCTTGCAGCTGCATAAATGGAGAAAAACTTGGATGAATCCACAATGCAGACCCTGTTCAGGAGGAGATCCAGGGCCACTGCAGTCAGTACTGCAGGTTTTTGTTGTCGACATCAGAGACCCCTGTTCACAAGGTTTCACGTGGTCCAAGCTTTGTAAGAAAGACGTGTCATTCTGAATCCTCCGGACGCACAACTTTGCTCCCTTTTCTGGTGTTTGTGCGTTGTGTTGCATGAGTTGAGCGTATTCACAGGCACACGCTCTACTAGTGACCGAGACGTTTGTAGAAATGACAGAAGTCCTGGATGGAGGACAAACCGTGCTCGGCTTAACCCCCCCCCCCCCCCCCGGTTCGACAGGCACTGCTTATTGAGCTTCTTCAGAGCAACACTTACAGCGAGCTGATGTGTGACTCACATTGAAACACTTTGAGTTGATATATCTGTAAGTAGTAACACCTCTGAGTGTAAGGAGTGAGAATGAGTGCATGGAAAAGGCAGAGATATGACAGACTGTGTGAGATTCACTGAAGTGGAGATGCAGAAAAAAAAAGATCAGGGAATAAGAGGCGTTGAGAAAATGGACGCGTGAAGAGAGAGATAGGAGAAGATGAAATGTGTCCTGAAGTGACGCCATCGGCCTGAAGTCTAACATGATATGATGAGAGGAAGGAAAGGATTCAGCATACTGTGTTAATGGCAGCAGTTTGGGTTTGTTTCTATGTGTGCGCGTGTTTATGTAATCGTCATGAGGGGCAACATTTCCTTCCTTGGCGTCAGTCAGCTGACTGCAGTGATTTCAGTGAAAGGGAGCTTCAATGAGACGGGAAAAGAAATGTCCCATTTGTTGACTTCTTGCCTTCTTACCTTTCCATTAAGCAGCCATCACATCAGCTTCTGGCTGTGCCTGTCACAAATTTATAACCAACTGGAGACAGAGAGGCAGGAGAGATAGAGCGAAACAGAAAATAAAAGTTGCTTCGTACGCGAGCCATCCATTCAGAGAAAACAACAACCACGACAACAACAAAAACAACAACAAAAAAAAAACCACACTTGTCTTCGTGTTTGGCTCTATCGCCCGTCTCTTCTGATTCTGTTTCTGTGTCGGCCTCCTCCGGTGCATTTCTACATCTCTTTTACAAGTATCCCAGTGTTGTTACCTTAAAAACCTCCCAAGTGAATTAAGAATGATGAGCTTCTGTTTATGTTCTGTCTGTCTGTCTGTTCTGTCAGATCGGCTGCCGGGAACAAACAGGTTCTGTCGTGCGGCGCAGAGATTTGGGTCAAAGAGCTGAGAACGTGATCTCGAGGCTCGTTCCTCGGGATGAGCATTCGTTTCATGATGTTTGGGCTTGCAGAGCAGCAGCAGAGGGGTTGCTGAGAAAAGAAATAAGTCGGTTTGGTCGTATTTGGATGCTGAGCTGCCTCCTGAATGTTTGACAAAAGCGGTTTTCTCAGTTGTGTGTTTTTTCTTTTCTTTCTAACTGAATTGGTAAAAACTTTGGTTTTCACCACCAGCATTCAGTCAACTGTAACTGAATTGGCAGTAATAATAATATATGCATATATATGATATAATAGTAATAATATCGAGGCATGTGTGTGTCTGTGTGCGCTCTTGTTATTTCCCCAAAATAAAAAGGGTCTGTATCGACCTGGTCCACTTTCTGACATTGTGAGTTCAGACCGAATGGTGCAGCAGATTGATCCACAAGTGAAATCTTCTTTGTGTGAATGAATACATTCAGTCCGCTCTGTGTGTTTGCGTGTGTGTGTGTGTGTGTGCATATTTACAAACACCCCCCAAAAAAAGGACAAATGTTGGCTGTCTGAGGGTGAAAATTTTATTAAAGTTCATTTAGCTGATTATACATTCAGGGCCAAGGTGAGATGATGGGGAATGCATTATGTCAATGAAAATGAATGTCCTCACAAAACTACAGGCACGTGCGTGTGTGTGTGTGCTTTATTTAAGGGGGGCGTCGGCAAAATTTGCGTTGAGACGGAGTCAAAGGAGCTACAGTAGCCTGCAGATTATGCAAAGAATGAGTAAATGAATAATGAATTAATGAAGTGATAACGAAGAATAATTCAGATTTATGCAACTATCTAAAATTAAACCGCACCAGCTTACTGAGAATTCAGTCTGGGCCTAATTTCCATAGTTTTCGTCATTATTGGCTTTGGTTATGATAAATAGGGATGCAGTGAGTCAACTTATAGTGCAGTAGTAAAAAATGAAGTTTAAAATGTCCGTGTCCAGTGAGAACATGGGTCAGGATCAGCAGATACAATCAGCATTCAAAACGGGAAAGAAAAGGGAATTTAAAATCTTTCTTTCTGGATATGGTGCAATTTCACACTTTGTTGGAGAGCTCCACTTTTTCTCTTCCGTCTGTAAAGGCCGGACAGCTGAGGTGGAGAGCAGCTGAGTGAGCCGCACTGACCTGGGAGGAAAGCTGAGAGCTATTTGGCTTGTGTTTTTCTCTGCTGCTTATTTGACGATGATTGCTGAGGCTGATATCCATTATACAGACACACACCCAAAATGTAAATTTCACGGTTGAGAGAAAAGAAACGCGATGACAGTCTGCTGCAGAAATGTTTCCGAGAACCAAACCAAACAGGATACAGATGGAGAATATCGCTGATTGAAGAACCATTTAATAAAACTGGGGGGAAACTATTAGAAACACCTGAGTGTGAGAGTGCTGAGAACAGAACAGGCTGAGTGTAGTAATACTGATTAAGTCGTAGTTATTAGTACATTTTGTAAAGTATTTTGTGTATTAAAATGGTACAGTATTCGAAGATTATTGTGCTTTTATAAGTGCAGTAAAAGTACACAATATATATTGTGGGTCTATTGTGTACTGTTAAAAAACATGTTACCTTCCTCTGCTTCTGGTAACTTTGGCTCTCTACTGCAGGTTTTGTTTTTGTTTTGTTTTTAGATACTTAACTTTCTTCACTGGCTGCATTTCCCCTGTGCCATTCAGTGCAGAACAAGTAATGCACATTTAGATTTTATGAGGTGAAATACTCAAAGTAATTGTATATGAAAGAGGGGAGTGAGAGTTGTTTGGAACCCAACTACTGTAAATTAACAGAATAAATGAAGCAAAGCAATGAATTTGCTGATCCTCTGTGTGATATTTACAGAATTTCCCCCGAGGATTAATAAAGTATTTCTGATTCTGATATGAATATCAGAACTAGGAGGCGAAAAGGCAAATTGTTTCATCAAGCACTTAGTTTTATGCATCAATCCACTTTGTTACTTTACCCCAAGGCTTTAATTCCCGTTGTATTGTGTGGAAAATGGAGCACAAAATCCAAATTCATTTTGCTGAATTGAAGAAACGGTGGTTAGGAGAAAAGCATCACCTGAAATGTATGAGTTTCCTGTTACACGTTGTGTTTCACCTCCCAGCTGAGGTGCCGCCAGCAATCTTACCATACCTGGGAAGTTGCTATTTGTTTTTGCGAAATAGTTTCCCCGTGCTGAACGGACTGTGAAGTTTTGTGAGAAGAAAAACGTTTAGTCACAGTCTGCATTTTTTTTTTGTTTGTTTGTTTGTTTTTAACCCCCCTACAGGAAAAACTGTCATTCCATCTACATCAGTGTTGATTCTGAGCCGAGAGTGAAGGTAGAGCTGTATAACAGGAACAGCTTTGGGGGGGGGGGGGCGAAGGAGTAGTGGAGGTTATTTCATGTCCATCTAAACTTGGACCTGTGGATTGGAAAGGAAGGACTGGAGAAAGATGTGTGTGGTGATAAAGAGAGAGGAGTGAATAAATATTTAGCTCCCAGCCAAATCTGATGTGGAGGGAAGGTCAGATTAATAGCTTCCAATTCACTCTCAATCTCACCTGGATCAACACACGGGGCCCTCGGCGCCAACCGGCAATATTACACACACTCGTGCACAAACTCACTTCCAATGATATCTATAGACACACACAAACACACACATATGTAAATGGATCCTTTCGAGGTTTGCACCTTCCCCGTGAGTGCACTTTTAAATCTAATGAACGTTTGGCCAATTTTCTCGTCCTAAACGAGGATCCCCTCGTTAATCTCCCTTGTCACATGACACCGATGCTGTCTGTTGATTGGTTTAGCGGCTATATTTTTTGGTGCATGCAAAGGGCTTCTAGGTGAAGCTTCTAAAATTAGGAGTTTTAAGTGCGACTAGCATCCAGTAAGATAACTGCATTTCAATCAAAGGTGTGGACGGGTTGATCACATACATCAGGTCGGATAATGGGCATCATGTTGGCTTTTCCAGCACATGAAGGAAATGAGATTCATCTACATTTAATGCAAACTTACAATATTGGAATAATCATTGAGTTTTGGAGGACGGCTGTGAAATGGGATTTGTGGGACGTGACTGGATGATGATTGGATTGATGCAGCTCAGCTGGACTCTCTCATAGGAGACGTCGGCTCAACAAAATCAATTTAATTGCGAAATAATTTTCCTGCCAGTGGCTGCAGGTGATACATTTAATGATATCTAAAGGTAATTTCTGAGCAGGCTGGGTGTTGTGCACGGCTCACTGCCCACTATAAACACCAAATGGTCATGAATCGGTTTGTGTAGACGTGTAGAGAGCCGTGTATCTATTTACTGCGTGGATTTGGGGAAGAAGATCCGCTTCAGGTGCTCAGAGACAGTTTTAGTTGGGATAATTTTATGTCCTGTGTAAACAATTGGACCGCTGGACTCCATGGTTGGACAGTTGCACAGTTTTATTTTTTGATGATGCGCCGTCACAGGAGAGAAATCGCTGGAAACGCCCACACCATCAGTCACGTTGTGTTAGCTGCATTTTTGAGCAGCCCAGTTTGAAGTTGGCAGAAGCCAAACGGTGGCTCGTTGGATAAAGCTGAGGCAGGCTCAGATTATCCCGAGTCTATGTTTGAAAATGCAGCCACAAAAAAATATTTTTTATTGTTTGAAAACTTCATCAGTGCTTGAGGAGAGAAAAAAAAACAACAACAGATTCAGTTCTCTTTTGATGACCATTTCTTATTGGCTTTGTGTCATATTACACAATCTTTTTATTAATTCATATCAAGTCAGTTGATGGATCCAGTTCTGTAAATGCTCTGTGGAAAAACACAGCAAAGGTTTACATAAAACAAAACAAAAAGTCTTCTTAAATACTTCAGTACTTTGAAAAATCAGATCGAACACAAGTAAAAATTGGACCTTCTTTCTTCAGGCAAAGGTGATTTTCCTGAACTAAACCTCAGCCTGAAAGCTTCTTCATCATCCTTAGTGGTCAGTCCCATGATAGTTGTGTCACCTTTGAATTTGACCAGAATGTTGATCACAAGTCTGATGACCTTTTTTCACAGATGTAAAATGTGCGTGGATGACAGTTGGAAATGTTTCACTGGTAGCCAATCTCAAAAACACGAATCTTAACTCCAACCTTACCTCTCCACGTCACGATCAGGTGTCTTATTGTCTGTAGAATCACCTTTGTCGGTGTTTGGTCAGTGACTCCAGGTCATCTGTTAGTAAATTCTGTTCTCAAACTGTCTGAGATTGACCGCAGAGCCAACTAGAAGGTGGCGCGGGGCCGCATGTTGTTTTCAATATTAATTCAACACATAGAATCGGCTGTTGTTCAGTCTGTGTTTGACCATTTTTGCAGAACTTCCAACGATGTGGTTCTGTCCGTAATCCACAAATATTCCACCGATCTGATTCGTCTTAAGGCGTCGGTCATCGCTCTTCTCTGGCATTTTCAATTCCACCTAACCTCAAACCAGGGTGGTGTATTGGCTGAAGTTAAGCTGTGCAACAGTGGCTTGTTTTACTTTGAAGAATGATGCATTTCAATGCCACACTCCAGCCATCAAAATGACGATGTCCGGATTATACGTCTTTCCCAAAAACGAAAACACATTTGTTATTGATCGATCCGGGGAAAGACTTCATTAGTCAGAGGCGTAGACATTTTATAAAAGGGATTTCCTGCTGAGCAGAAATATTAATTCGATGATTTTGGTCGTATCGACTGAGATGCTGTCGATGAGCAGAGTTCACTTCCTGTCCAGCTGGACTCGACGGTACTTGACTCCTCACTGTGTTTCTAGTGTGCTCATGCAGTGACAAGTATTTCTACCTATAGAAAAGGAATTGGGCCGGAGGGAATATAGAGCTGACAGCTTGTCTCCCCTCAGAGGGACAATTCCTGTCTCAGAAGTGCATGCAGCAAGAGGGGGCGAAGGGCAAACTTATTTATGAAGACACGTTAGGAGAGGATGGTGCTGCGGCTGCCAACAGCTGTGATGGAAAAACACACACTCTCACTTCATCCCTTTGTTACCTCTCCATTATCACTGTTTCCATCCTCTCCAGTTTCTTCTGCCACGCCGCATCATTTCTTTTTATACTCCCTCGTCCTCTCGCCGTCTTGACGTGTGTTTCTTTGGCTCCCTCCCAGCCGCTGAGCTCATGCTAATGGCTGTATTAATTATGGTAATGCATCTGTTAATCACAATGCTAATGTCACTGTACCTACCTGTCAAACTGGTGAAAAGGCATCCTCCTAAATCTGCTTCTTGTCCCTCATTTACTCTTTTATTTATTAATTTTTGTGTGTTAAAACTTTTATTATGAAATGTTCTTTCCATTAACCTTCATGTTTTCATCGTGGTTGTTTTCGATATCACCTGTCCACCCTCGTCCTCCTTCTGCGTCTCATCACTTCTGAAATGGTGCGGCATGTTGACAGAGCAGGATGACGCACACAGGGAGATCCCACCAACACTGTTTGTGTCTGTGTATGTCTGTGTATGTGACAGCATGTGTGTGTAGGAATATGAGTGAATCATATTTTGTGTGAGGGACAGAAAATATAGGGGTGGCCGTGTTTGTCACTATGTGCACTCGTCCACGGTTGGTGTGTTTTTGTGTGTATGCATAGCCACTTGTAACATAGATAGACAATTGTGTGTGTGTGTGTGTGTGTGTGTGTGTTACAAGTGAATGCTAGTGACAGCAGTCATCAAAACCAGGCACTCCCTGTTCGTGTCAGGCCGAGAACAGTGGAACAAAAAATGAGCATCAGCTGTGTGCGTTTGTGCGTATTTGCTGTTTCAGGGCAGTGAAACAACATTTTCGGGGGCAGGCAAAGCACATCTTTTAATTATTTCTAGGAAAATGAAGCTGCAGCAGTGATATCACTTCTGTGTTTATTAATTTCAGTCCACTTTAGCAGATGTTAAATGATCAGCATCTTCCAACAAAATCACCAATTCACACCAGCCTCACCGAGACGCTACTGAAGTAATAAAACAAAACGGTTATCTAACCCAAAATATCGGTGCATTAGGAGACGAGTGGCCGATGAGCAAAAGGAATTCTTATAAGTGTTAAAGGGTTAATCTGCCCAGAGTAGAAACATCCACAGTAGGAGATGGTAAACAGTCCAATACCTGAGATCCACTGTTGTATATTTAGCTACACAAAAATAATTTTTTCCAGGCTTTCACCAAAATTACACAGCTTCTTTCAAAAGAACATTTGTCTCACTGTATGAAGCTCCTGTTTTCCATCGCAGGAAGATTTACAGCTAACAAGGTCTAATTAAGGAAAACATGGTTATGCAAATGTTTCACAGCAAGACAGCAAGAGACGAGGAAGCTGCAGACGCCGAGAGTTGCTTCTCATTATGTTTTTAAGTTTTTAAAGGAACTTTTAAGAAGTGGATTTGTAAACAAAACAAAAAGAAAAACATTTACTTTAAAAAAAAAAAAAAAAATCACTTTAAGAGAACAATGTGATGAAAATAACATTTTTGACTGGTTTTAATGTTTCGAAATACTGAAAATACAGTAATCAGGGGGGTTGTCACATAATTGTATGGATTTATATGAAGTCATCACCTACTTTTTATTCTTTGCTTGGGTTTTTGGGTGTCAGTCAGCCGAGATGCTGTGATGTCTCCATTAACAGTCTCTTGACAAAGCGATGAAGATCATACCCATAGATTCATAGATTCGTTCCCGCAGTAATTACCTCTTTCTACTTGTTTTATTTTTTACTTTTTATATTGAAACCATGTGTGGCATCATGGTGACAATGAGTGGTTCAAAGAGGCCTGTTGCACATTCACTGCAGTATTATAACCCATTAAGTCAGGCAGGATAAGCATGTGTGCTCACTTCCTCTGGTGCATTATGATATTAAAGTTAAACCGGGAAACTTCCCCTTTAGTCCCACCGGTACCTGACCTTTACATTTCCTTAGGCTGTGATAAAAATCAGAGTTTTAACAGCAGTGGTAACTATTTTCAATACAGAATAACTGCGAACATATCTACACCCAACACAACCAAGGCACTAAAAGGTAAAATGATATTACAGAGTGAGGATGATTCACTTCAGTCTATGAAAATGAAGAAGTGGATCACAAAATGAACGATTCACCTTTGAAAATCCATTAACATCTACAAACACCCAAAGTTATGGGTCATAACAAGATGCGTATTTTGCAGCCAGTTGTGTTTGAAGATATCATAATGTGCATCTAAAAATACAAGCCAGACTGGAGATGAGCTGTTTTATAACAACCTCCTTCACACGCAGGTATTCTGCAGGCTCTCTCGGCACCGGCAGATCCTTTTTTTCACTGAACAGACAATTTGTTCTTTAGCAGGAACCTACAATTCATTTTAATAGCCAACCTTTCCCCCAGTTAGCCATCGTGTTACATCCATAAGTTTTGCTCCTCAGAGCAGTTAGAGCCAGCGTTAGCGGTAGCACAGACAAATGAGACGGCTTAATAAAACGTCTGAGGGCAGGGAACGGACTTATTCTGACTTTCTAATTTATCTATAAGTAATGGTGCCACATGTAGCCTTTCAATTATTCCATTCGTCCTGACCGCAGCCGTCACGGTCAGATTTATGGTGTGTGTCAGAAGATTGAATTAATCGGGACATCTGTAATGTGCGACTGTGTCACCTCTCCGTTCTTAAACCATTAAAAGAGCCAAAGTTTTAAGTTTCTTGGTAGATGGTGAGTAGGTAATGAAGATAAAAACAAAATTGCTGCCGTTAACGTAGGATATTTTGGTGAAGTGTAAGACAAAGGTTGAATGTTGTGTGGGCTTCAAGTCTTTCCACAAACACCTGAATGTTCTGCAGGTCGCGTGGTCCCTGTATGGCCTCTGTGACCTTTGACCCCTCCCTCAGGGTGGGATACAAATCAGCACCCTTTTTATTTTCATGGCTTCCATTTTCATCCACCTCATCGAGCTTTCATGGATCAATTTTCTTATTTATTTAGTTTTTTTTTAATACGCTTTGCCAACCTTTATGGTGTCGTATCGCGGTCTATTGTGCACAATGTCATTTATAATATTTAGGCCATTTTTGGTGGCATGCTTGGTGGAAGTGATCAATAATCCAATAGCAACATCAAGAGGTCCCTAAGTCATCAGTAGGATTGTATTGATTGGGGATGGATGGATGGATGGATGCGGCTGGACTCTATTTTTTTTTTTTGTTTGTTTGTTTGTTCTTTTGTTCTCCTTTGTAATGTCAGTGGATCGTTGAGCTTTGTCTACTGTTTGCTCAGCCTCAGTGGAGTTGTTCTGGTTCTTTAATTGAACCTTTCCTCTTTCGGTATGATGGATAACAAGCGCAACCGCCGTTCTGCTTCAGACATTATTGGCGGGGTAGATTTATCCATCGTTCATCATCACTGTCACACCTCAACTCAACAAACCGAAACATAAAAAGAAAAGTTTTGATAGTTTGATATAATTAATTTGCCTATATAAAAATCTATTTCCAAAATGAAAAATAAAAAAGTTCACAAGTTCAGTATATCTACATTAACTGATGTTTGTCATTTAGTTATTTACCAGCTAGCTATCTAATTTTAGATAAGTTCATTCATTCATTCATTCATCTTCTACCGCTTATCTGTTACCGCTTGTGGGGGTTCTGGAGCCAATCCCAGCTCACTCTGGGTGAGGGCGGGGTCACCCTGGACAGGTCACCAGTCCTTCACAGAGACAGACAGAGACCAACAACCACTCACACTCACACTCACACTCAGACCTACAGACAATTTAGAGTCACCAGTGAACCCAAACATGATGTCTTTGGACAGTGGGAGGAAACCCACGACCTTCTAGTTGTGAGGCAGCAGCGCTAACCACCATGCCGCCGTGCTGTTCTGGTTAAGTTAATATTTCATTTAAATGAATTTGCCTTTCTGAGCTCCTTTCATCTCACTGATAGTGAATCAGGTGGCGGGGTCGACCCAGGTGAGCATCACCCACTCATTTTTCTCTTTCCTCCCTGTGCTCATTGTTACCTGATGTGAGTGGCGCATGCGCAGTCATGTCCGCCATCTTGGAGAGCTACATATGACAACTCAGCTCAATGGCGTCCAACTCAGTCACGGTTCTAGAGAAAACGTGAAATAAGAAATTTGGCACTTTGACAGACAATTTTGGAAAATCTGAGAATTTTATTTTCAAGCCATATCAGCTTCAGCCACTCGCCTGCTCTGAGCTTATGCTGATTGGATGGAGGGATTTAAAGAAGAATCTGGTCGCCATGATTTTCGTCCAAACACACGTTAACTCGTATAAACTGTAGAAACTGACAACAAAGGCAACATTTTTTGTGCAGCCTGTGGTTAACTTATCACACAAGTGTGAATGTATTTTATTTTTTAGGCCTCAGGTAGAAAATATATATATTCCTCAATAAGACATCGGAATTAAACGGAGAGGCGAGGTAGATGACAGTCATTAGTCTGTCATCTGCACTCGCCTCCAATGATTGCTGTCTGCATGCTGCTATCTTGGGGACTGCTGACTGGCATGTGTTAATGTGTCAATGCTTGTGTGTGTGTTTTTGTGCACGTTTGTTTGCCTTTGCTCTGAGAAGCAAAATGAGCATCTCAATTTAGGCAGACTCTCGTTCCCGCTGAAAGTGAAACTCGTCCCTGCAGATGCCACACTTTGTTCCCCTCGTTAGGACGGGAATATTAATTTGTCATCTTGTTATGCTCCAGCAGCAGTTTAATATAACGATGCCGAGCAAGACGAAATCCAGGGGACGCAACCCTACAAGTTTGGGCTGCTTGACCTCCTGCCACGCTAGAGCGATGCAGGTGGAGGACGACGGAGATAAGATAAAGGAAGAAAAGGTAAAGTTAACGTAGCTGAGCAGGAAATTAATGGCTGAGAAAGATTTTGAGCATGAAGGTGGTGTGGAAAGGAGATAAGTAGGGAAGGGTATTACCCAGGGGAAGACTTGAGGCTCGAAATGAAGTCAGACTTAAGGTGGAAATAATTTTTATAGCTTTCTCCGACTACTGAGATGCTGGGATGTGGCGACCGGACGGATGAGTCGAAAAGAAGAGAGAACAAAGAGGGCTTGTTATGGACGAGGAGTAGAATGGTTTATGCTCTGAATGTTTGTCAGGATAAACTGTTTGCTGGTTTAAAGGTTTCTTTCTCCAACATTGAGCTCTGACTGGAAACTTGGTACGCAAACGCACTGTGTCTGATACACACAAACACAAACGCATGCTTTTGTTTTTGTTCTCATTAACTCATTCTCTCATATCTCTGACATTTCCCTCTCACTCCCTCTTTGTCTTAGACCCCCTCCCCCCCGACCTTCTTTTTCTCTGTATCAGAGTTCATCTCTGTCATTTGCTCATTATTTTGCTCTACTTAAGCATCTATTATGTCTGAATACAGGCGGAGGAGGCTCGTGAACTTGGCTGTGATTAATAAGACTGATCTTCGCTCATACTTATTTGTTGCTGATTGAGTGAAACAAATGGGTTTTGGACTATTAAATACCTTTCCGTTGGTTATTTGAAGTGTTAATATCTATAAGATGATATAAAAAGCATCTCCTCTCTCGGACTCATCTCTGGAGGTCGGCTGACTGTCTTTCTGAGCGTCAGAATAAAAACTAGCAGATTTCAGGTAAACAACCCGAAGAACTGAATCTTTTCAGGCCAGATGGTTGTCCAGGTGGGACTGGCAGGAACAGCTTTGTTGTGACATCACAAAATCGCACAAATCTCGACAGCTTGTTTTAAGGCCCACTTCGCGAATACAGGTTGTGAATCTGCTTTATTATCTCACTTTATATAATTTATCATTTTGATATAGTTGCGTTTATCTTTTGTCAGTGATTGAAATTCAGTGTATTCTGGTCTCAGTCTTTTTTAGCTCTACCACAGTTGTATTATGTAAATGTTGGTCAGTCTGTTACAGATTTTTTATTTTTTATTTTTTATTTTTTGCTCCCAGTTACACAAGCCTGGCAACGCAGGTGGATGGAAATAGTATGTTACAGTGGTCATGGGCAGGAGAGGAAACCTACACACTTAACATCTGCATCATATTACCGCCATACTACATCACAGAAAGAAAGAAAGAAATAAAGGGAGGGAGGGAGCGGAAAATAAAGACAGAAAGCACAGAAAAATCCCACCAGTTGGTCTACCGGAAGACGACGTGTGGATGGTTGGTGCCCTTCACAAGCAGGTCTGTAACTGTAAAGTCTATCTGTAACTGCACACAAAGTATTTCCCTGCTGCTTTTTTCCGTCGTGGTCTTTGTGTGCCAGCAGAACTTTATCTGTGTGTTTGTCTTCAGACCCCCCCCCAACGCTACACTGAACTTTATCTTCCGCAGTCAGGAGGTGATGGACTCCTCAATTAACTCATAGCGCGATGATAATCTCACCAAGACCACCAATCTCCTTTTTTGATTGCGCTTCTCGTTTGAGACCAAATAAAAGTCAGTACGAACCGGATCCTCGGTCAAGATTTCAAAATGTGCATCATTCACTACACAAACAGCACGCACGTACACACACACACGCGCACAACACAGGACTCCCAATATTTTTGTCGGCACTGGTTGCCACAGCAACAGGGCTTGTCTAGAGGAATCCTATGGCTGCTGTGTGCAGACCATCTGGGGGAGAAGAAGAAGAGCATGAGACACAGACAGAAACAGAAGTCAGAGATTTGAGGAGGTGGAAAGTTGAGTAATTCTTAAAAGGAAAAAAAAAAAAAAAAAAAAAAGGTTTTACACAACTAAAACTTTTGAGTGTTTTGTTGAATAAGTTTTATTTAGCGGCAGATTTTAAAGAAAGAGCTCTTCTGGTGGAACGGGGGTGTGAAAAGAAAACCATTAAATGATGTTGGTTTGGGATGAAGTGATGTTTTTGTGTAACTGATGTGGCAAAGATAGCTGCCCCCACTTTAATGTCATCTGAAGTCTCGGAGTGATGTAGACGGAGACCCGAGCTGCGTAGAAAGAGATAAAAACAAAAAACAAAAGAACAAGTTTTGATTGGTTGCTGTGGTGTTTTGGTGAAATTAAGAGAACACAACGCAACGTTGTGATGGTTGTTGTCTTTATTTGTGTTTGTCTGTATGAGATACTGCTGCTGTGACTTTACAATTTCCTTTTATGGATTAATAAAGTATCTTTAAATCATTTCCCACAAAGCCACTGGGGGAAATTTGAATTCAAATAGCTTTATTTGTCCTGCAGCAGGGAAGTTCATTTTAAAGTACAAAAGACAGCAAGAATAAACAGTAAAGCTCCGTCTGACTACTGTGGCAAATATTTACGAACACAAAAGCAACACGTTAATTCATCAACGCTGGTTCTGATATTCAAATCCAGATTCTACTTCTTTCTTCTCTTCTGAAAGCTTTTGCACCACAGTTCGCTGTAAACCTTCACTTGTTCGTGTTCTCTCACATCTTTTCATTTGTACATTGTTTGCAACGATTCTGCCTCTGAGTTTGATTTGCATTCTGCCTGAGCCCTACGCTGCTTCCAGATCTCTGATTCACCGCCCACGTCGATGACTTGCTCGGTGATTCAAACAGGTCAGTCCATCAAAGGGTCCCTTTCCTACGTAGCTAGAAAATTGCCCAGCCACATTTATGAAAAAGAGAAATATGCAATACAAAATGAGGACACTGTTGCTCGGTGGGGAAAATCTTAAATTGACATATTTCTTTGATCAATCGAAAACACATCCAGGTGAAAACCCAACTGAAGGCTCTGATACGACTTGGATGGATTCTTCCCTCCAAGAAAACTGATGTGACCTCAAAGACCAAAGAAGAGGCCAACGTCCTACAGTACACGCCAGAAATCAGAGAAAAGGTTCTCTTTGGTGTTTAATCCTAATTTGACCTAAAATGGCTTCTTCCCGGCCAATTCCTCCAGGTTGGAGGTTGGAGCCCAAAATCAGCCTTTATACTCTCAGATTGCCACTTTTTGATGACAAACAAACGAAAACTGACCATCTGAGCATTTTTTTTTTCTTCCGGTCCTACAGATTGTCCTGAAGTTGTGGTAGTTGTGTTGTTTTCTGGCTTCTCTGCTGAAGTTGGTTGTTCCCAGCAGGGGAAGGGGGGCAATATGAATTTAGATATAAGAACCAATGCAGATCAACGTATGGAGATTCGCAGTAGCTCGCCGTCGGCGTCGGCCTGACGAGTAAAAGCTGCCATTTGTTAATTGTACTGATGGGTTACAGATTCATACTTTAAAAAGTTCAAATATCAGTTCCAGTCTAATTGTGGGTGAAGACAAAAGTCAGTTTAACAACGAGAGATTCACTGAACGGGTTGTTGATAATTGTCAGCCTAGCCTTTGGGCAGGGGGGGGTTGTGTACACCCCTCTGATGTGATGGCTTAGAGTATCGAGGAGCTGACATGAAATGCTGTGAAGCATGAACGAGTGATATTTACTGCAGTCCAGCGCACACACACACACACACACACACACCCCTCTTCCCTTTATCCAGTCAGCTGCACTGGATCGAAGACCCCCTGATGGAAAAATTCCCAGAAAGACGAAGAATAAGAAGAAGACCTGTCAGTTTCTCTGAACATTATACGGCTGAGGAGCAGAGCGACGGGAAGAGAGCGAGCTACTCAGAGATAGATGGCAACGTGACCACAGGTAGACGGGAGAGAAATGTGTACAGAAGAAAAGAGGAGACCGAAACAGCCGGTGACGGAGTGAACGCTTGTGCCATGTTTCAAATGGCGATGAGAGCCGAGCGCTAAGCGACACTTTCAGCCAGCAAAGCTAACAACCTTCAGCATTTTGCTCGGATAACAAATCCGTCACATTTTTTCTTTTTTATAAATTTTTGCTCAACACAAATTCCAACCATTCTACCTGTTTGTAACATCCGATCCCAATTTGACTAATGAATTACTTTACTGACGAATACTCTTCACTTCTTTTCTTTCAGTCGATGGTTTCTTGTTAAAAATGCTAAGCAGTCATGTTTAGCCTAGCTTAGCATCACGTTAGTAGCCAGGGGAAAACAACGAGCCGTGCAAACTCTCTCTTTTGTTGGGTCAACATGTACAAAGCAGAAATGTAAAGTTGACATTTTGACTAAAGTCCACACGGTTGGTGAGGATTTTGGTTCAGATGTTGGGTCAAGTCTTAGAGCTGGTCTTCGCTACATCAGGTTGGCCGTCAGGAATCCACTCAATTAGTTGTAAAAAAAAAAAAAAAAAAAAAAGGAAGTCGAGTTCCATTGACGTCTATGGGAAAATGGTCCTACTTCTCACTGGATTCATCACCTCAGTAAACATTCTCATTTTTTAAAATGGCGGCCCATAAAGCAGGGTATAAACGAGAAAATTAATTTGGATGTCTCATATATCTCAAAGACGTCTAATGTTCTGGTTTGTGTCGTTGCTTCTTTGTAGTCATTTGAATAGATTATAATGGCAATAACTGTTAAAGCTCATAATCTCTTCATTTACCAACCTAATATTTATCAATGATTTTATAATATTTTACATAACTTTCCAATCTCACACATGGATTGAGAGCAAATAATGGTATATCATAAAACGGCATGTTTATAGTTTAATTGTTTAAAACGACAATTAAGAAGCTATTTAACTTTGTTTCAACCAAAAGAAAAAGTGAAACTGACTGCTCATCTTTGCATTCACACACTCTTGTAGGTTGAGCGCCTTGCTGAGGAATCTGAGTTCATTTCTCTCCAAAGCTACTTTAACCCCAGTCGCCACACCTTCTCCCAAATCAACAAACTTTGTGTTTTTTCCTCTACGTCTTATCTTCATTTAAGTAAGGTAGAGCTCGTCCCCTCTCGCAGCTTCAGTAGCAGCCGTTGAAATGTGTAGTCGGTCGGTGAGGCCTGAAGAAACGGTCGGGGTCTCACTTAAGGAGACCGAAGCAAAGAAAACCAAAAATAACCTTCCCCTCTATCCCCTTCTTGCTCTCTATCCTCATCTCCCTCCTCTGTGACTATTCACTTGATAGTCGATCGGTTGCCATGGAAACCGGAGGTCGTTTGCCTCCTGCGTGTCTCTTTGGAAACAATAAAAAAAAGCCAAGAGAGGGAAGGCGGGACAGAAGGCAGCAGAGAGACGGGGAGTAAAAAGGGGCCGGGGAGAGTGACACCACGCAGTGAGGTATTAAGAATTCATTTAGCCCCCGCTGCCGCACACTTTCAACCTCGCAGCTCTTTCACCCAGCTCTGTCATGCCAAGGCTTTCTGCACAATCCAGAGGTTGTGGGTGCAGTGGGTCTTCGCTGCATTTCATCCGGACCTTTTTAAAAATCGGAGACCATACAGCTGAATCTGCTCCTGCGGCTTTGGATCAAACTTTGACGTTTTACATGACTCTGTTTCATCAGACACCAGAGGACGGTTTAGTCATTTCATTCTGAAGAAAATGGCCCCATTTGTTGAGTAATTTGGGCATGTCAGTGGTTGAAGAACAGCTTGCCTTTCAGAGGTTGTGATGGCTATTTTTCATTTAAATTTTCAGATAAACTGATCTGGAAAATAACAGATTAGAATAATTTGCCGCAGTCCATAAAACACATCAACTTTTGTCACATTATAATCTTTAAAATGACTGTTTGACTATGACTATGTATGACTTATGTTTTATATGTTGTTGAGTTGTGTACTTTATCCCAAACGATTGCACCATTTTTTTTTTACTATTATTATTTCAATTTGTGAAATCTGTGATTTAATCATGCTCGGTCCATTTAATTGGTCGCCTGTCAATGATGTCATCTCCCCCTCTGCATCATGAGCTACTGTTGTTGTCTGCCGGAGACTCAAAATTGACTTTTTAGACGCTCTGCGTTTAAGTGAAATACTTTGATGGCAAACTGGCATGGAGCAGTGAATTAGTCTGATGTCTGATGATCGAGCAAATAATTGTGTTATTCTTCGTATCACACCAACAACATCTCAGAATTTCATGTGTATATGTTTTTTTGGAGGCCTGAAATTTTCAGTTTGAATCCAAGAAGTAGTTCAGAGGAAACTCTTGAAGTGTTGTTTTGTTTTGTTTTTTCACTTCTTCAAAGGAGCAGTTCAGTGGCCCACATTGAAGTACTGTAAGTGTTCCCAGCAGCTTTCTGTAGTGAGTGACAGCCGCTGGATGAATGCGAAGCACAGCAAGCTGAAAAACAGCAGTCTACTTTGCATTCCCTCTCTCATTTACAAAAAAAAAAAAAAAAAAAAAAATCAATAAAAAGGGGAAATTCTAGCAGTGAAACATTTCTATTAAACAGCTTTTTAGAGGATGTTCTCATCCTTACCGGAGCTTTGTACTTCCACCTACTTTTCCATCCAGCTGGAGCACTTATGTTTGCATGCGTCTGTGTGAGAAGGAAGAAATGGGAAAAAGATGCAGAGCCTCCTCTAAGGCACCTACACTAATTGAGTCATTTTTCAGAAGTGGAGAGAGACAGACAGACATTTGGACGTCGTTAAAGGCAGCTCATTTAAAGTCAGGAGGAGCCAAACCGGAGAGCCAGGCAATCAGAGGGGGCTGCTTTGAAAGTTTGAATTTGACAGGTTCCAAGGCTGTCTTCATTACTTAGACCTGGGGGGGGGGGGGGGGTGAAAGCACTGACCGGCGGTTTTTAGCCCACCACCACCAATTGAGGAATATCTCTGACAGAGAGGGCTACGCTTTTTTATGGAAGTTTTTTTCAGGGCCTAGGCACGAGCGCCGTGACGCCTCATTAGGAAGCCGGAGCTTCAGCAAACAGCTGAGGTGGCAAAAGCGTGCATGTGGAGGTGACAACATGCGAATATGTTCCACCTGCAGCAACCGGTGCTGTTCAAGGATTCAAGGAAGTTTTATTGTCATACCAGCTCACATTTACATGCTTATGGTGCGAGATTTGGACTCAGGTCCCGGTTTGTAGTCTAATAAATATAGTATCAAAGTTGTTGTCACAGTGTGTGTGTTTGTGTTTATGTGTGCGTGTTCTAGGAACAAATTTCAGACAAGAGACCATTTTCTTTTTAGTTCATTCAATTAGGGACAAAAAAAAAAAAAAAAAAAAATGACAGTGTCTGTACTTATGTTGTTTTTCTGGAATTATCACTGAGGTGGATTTAAACTTAGTCGCCTGAGCTCCGTACTTTGACAAAACAATTTTTGCAGGAGTGGATGTGGAAAAAAAATTTATGAAATTATTTGATATAAAACAAAATGGCGTTCCAGAAGTTAACACATTATCGGTTTGATAATGCTTTACCCTTAAACGGAGCCTCGCTGTGACAGCGACTCCCTCAGTAGAAACGACTTGTGTGTTTAATGTTTATCTTTGTTTGTTTCTTTTTTTCTTTTTAAGGGTATAACCTTAACTTACCATCCGTTCATCACCATTAGATGCTGCTACGGCCGAACTGTCTGAGGGGTGGGACCAACAGCTATCAGATGAGCACATCTTCCGTCTTAAACTTGTTTCGCTTTACAGCCGTTCGCCTTTCGTGGCATCAGTATTAAACGCGGCCTCCTGCTGTGCTGAATATTTATCTTTAAATGATCCCCATCAGCTGACACACATCGATTTGATGTCTGATTTAATGGGAGTCTTAAAGCGCACAGCTGAGTGCGTGTGTGTGTGAGATGGAGTGTGAATGTGTGCGTAGGTGAGCGAGTGAGAGCATTTATGTTTTGTTGTTTTTTTTTTTTTTGTGTGTGCGTGTGAATGTTTTTGTTCGGTTGCACGTGCATTTCTGCGTACGTGCACTTTTCTGCCTGTGTGTGTTGACAAGTGGGCGTTTGGCTGCATGTGTGTGAGGCTCTGTCTGCGTGTTTGTGTGTGTGTGTGTGTGTGTGTGTTTATGTGTATCCATGTGTTTTGCCCACACACAGCCTATCTTTATCCACGCTTTGATACCTAAAGCCGTCCATTTCTTTGCAGGAAGGTTCAGGCAGGGCCAAGAGAAACATGTTGAAGAATTTAATCCCATCTGTTCAAACACTGCAGTGTAGTGAAGGGAAGAGCAGGTTCACCTCTTCGTCTTTTCTTCTTTTCTTTCTTTATTTTTTTGTTTCATTTCTTGCTGGAGCTGCTGCTGCGGGAAGCATTTCAAGCATCCTGGACTTTATCGCCTCGGGATAAAATCGGACCCCTCTGGGCTATTACAGCACATTCTCCTTCGTTAGCTGAAGAGTGTGCTCACCCCCCCCCGCCCACCTCCTCCAATCACACAGGAAGTACATATTGGATCCCTCCGTCACGTTCTGGGTGCTATTGACTCTGGAACTCAACTCTGGCTTTATGTGTTCTGCTGGCTTCGTTAGGCCTTTCCTCGAAACAGTTTTCGCTCTACAAAGGGTTTTTTTATCGCCGCCAATGTCGCCTGACATTTGCTCTGCAGTATTTCGAGAGGTCAGAATAAACTTGAACCTTCTTCATAGGAACCACTGAACCAGCAGGGACATCACGCATTGGCTGCCGGTCAGCATTTCTCACACGCTTCCAGAAAAAAGGACGACTCGGACACTGATTAAATACCACAGACCGCCTGAGTCCTCAAACACCCCCCAACAACCAATAGGCCTGCTTCTACAGGTGTTGTGGTGGAAAACTGCATGTTGGCGTCTTTACTGGATGGATTAGTGATAAAACAGGAAACAAAGAAACAGCCGACTTGGAACATCGAACTGGGATCTCAGAATAATAGGGCATGACCTTTATCCTTTATGCTTTCTCCTCACCGCTCTAAGGCAACACCACTGTCCAGATGTCAGTGAACGCACCACCAGCCTCAGTCATATGACCACATCACAGTAAAACTTGAGACTTGCCTGATGTGTCTGGTGCTTTGTCTCTTTTAAGCGACCTGGTCTGTTTTAAATGTTTATTAGGCTGCTGACACCTGGTGACGTTTAGGCTAACTGTTAGCTTCATCCACAACTTTTCTCAAACATTAAACATCATGGTGGCAATGCTGCAAAATGGTCGGACACACTGAAGTCCGATGGCAGTAAAATAGTTTACGAGGCAGGATAAGATAGACAGGATTAATGTCCTGGTGGGAAATTTGTCTTGGATTTCACAGTTCCATCATTAAACAGTAAAAACAACATAGTATATGCATCCAAAAACACAACAGTACAGATACATGCGTCCGTCTGATTGCACGTCTTCCTCCTTCCTAATATTAAAATAATATTAAAAGCAACACATAGCTTTGCGCTACTTGCTGAAGTAGCAGGGCCGCTCTCGGTCGCCCTGATGGAACAAATTCTGTGAGCATCTATCAGAACATATTTACTTTTAAACGTTTATGTGTCCAGGTAATAAAACAGCAAAGAAGCCTGCACTTTTAACGGCAACATTTAGCCTTTAGCTGTCCTGACTGGGCTTTTGCAGTCGAAGCTCTCAGAAACAATTCGATTTTGGGACAGACAGGATCTAACTGTTTTTCTGCAGGAGTTTTAAAAACTTGATGCTGTATTTGAGGCTCTGTTCTGAAGTTTTGGTGTAAATGTTAGCAGCGTTAGCAGTGATGTGATCCTGTGCAGGGTCAAAAGATTATACATTTTTATTATATAGATTCATTAGTAATGTCACTTAATACTCTGCATTAGTTTTTATTTCTTATATCTTGGCTGGATTGGAGACATTGAGAGATACGATCAAATTCATCCCCAAATATGTATTATATGACAAAAAGTTATGGTTGTGATTGCTTGTTTGTTTGTTTTGAGTTTTCAGTTTCCGTTCAGTTTCATTGCAGCTCGTCATTACAGGCAGAAGAGTCGATCCTATCCTCCTTACACGATAATTATCTTGGTGATTTGGGGCATTGGAGCGGCACTAACGTTTTGTTTTAAAGACTTGGCTTTCTTCCTTTCTAACCAGTTCTGTCAGCATGTTTGGATTCAGGCAGCAACTCAGTGATGTTTTTGTCATTTGTAACGGCCGCATCGAAAGAGTCCTGCAGCTTTATCCTGAAGAGGGAATCTGTCAGTCTGTCACCTTTTCTCCTTAACCAGCTGCGTATCTACGTGGTTCGAACGTGTCAGTATGATGGTGATCCTGCTGAACTGCGTGACTCTGGGAATGTACCAGCCCTGCGAGAACATCGACTGCTCCTCGGACCGATGCCAGATTCTGCAGGTAAACACACACACTTTTGTGTCAGCGTCCCATTTGTAATTTCTCTTTCGTTTTTTGTGGCTGTGTGTTAAGTTGTTGGTCCTTTTTTTTTTTTTTTTTTTTACCCCGCTAACAAGGAAGTGCTAAACAGTGATGGGTTGCGATTGGCTGCAATGATTCATGTAGTTGACAGTTTGGCCATTTTGACTGACAGGTTTCCACAAACTACAGCAAAGCCCCCCCCCCCACTTCTTTTCCCATTTTTAGATAAACCAGCCGCTGCCAAGATGGCATTGTTAGAACAGCCAGCTCTGAGCTCCAGAGCTGCTCTTCATGTGTGTTTATGTGACGGAGGATATATCCACTTTATGTTTCACACCAACGTAGCTGAAGGCCTCAGTCTTTCTCTCATGCACACTTACTCTAAGCCATGCATATTTTATATATAACCTGTAAGAAAAAAAAATACAATACACGCCGAGCTTACAAAAGGCCGCTGTACACAACAACATGCACAGAAACAGTCACATAAAGCGAGTACAAATACAAACACAATCACACACTTACACTGCCTCGCATTCATGAGGGTAAAGAGTGCGCTCCTTCGCCTCCACCTCTCTGTATTCCATCCTCTCAGCACTTCCTTGTCTAGTTCTCTCCCCCCTCACTCCCCCTCTCCAATGGCGGTGACTCAGTGCCAGTATGTGGTCTTTATGGCGCAGTGAGCATGACTTTCACACGTACGGCGGCTTCCACCTCATCATCTGGCAAGACAGCAACAATCCCTTCTCGCTTATGTCAAAGGTGGACCGAGTGGGAGTCACATCTGAGCACGCACATGTCAGTTGTCTTGTTTTTCCACATGCTCACACAAGCACACACGCACACAAGGCGCCGCACTCATCATACAACAGCCAACGCGCGCACACACAGTGGATTGATTCACGCTCCCTGGGGGAGGTGGCCAGTGAGTTGGACCTAATAGAATTTCTCCCCCAAGTATCTATAGACCCCCATTAGATATCAGCATGGATTTAGTGGGCTACGGCGCCACAGTCGATACGCTCCTCTTAGAAAATCCGTTTTTCAATACCGTGATTTGAATGGCGCCTCACCAGCACGATCCATAAACTCTGACAAATGTGGACTTACTGGGCTGTGGAAACACACTTAGTTGTTTAGGTAGCCGGATCACACTGGTGGGTGCGTGAGTGGTTAGAATCGGAGAAGGTTGTTTGGATAATAACTAAACTCTGACACCTCAGTTTGTTCTTTTCAAGCCAAAGGCAACTACATTTGTAGTCTGGAAGACAGTTCAAATGTCACCCTAGGGCATCCATGAACACCTCTTGAATGTGTGACCTGAACTTTCATTTGCATTTAACTGTCTTCCAGCTTTCTAATGACCCAGGCAGGCGTGAATCTTAATTGACATCACAGGTTGTTGCACGAAGATGGCAGCGTTTTTCATCTTCCTTAAAATAAAAAATGTAAGAGAGTCAACGACGAGACTCCCGGCAGAGAACTGCAGGCAAACATCGTCCTTCGTGGGAAAAAAAAATGCAGAACATGTTTGAGCTCGGACACAAGCTGAGACACTCGTGTCCCGTGGCGTCTTTTGTAATAGCAGCGTTCTTTGATCTGATCACTTTCTGAGCCGGGATAAAGACGTGCAAAGTTTAGCTCCTTCAGGCCAAAACGGTTATTGACATAAGTCAAGATTCAGTAGTCAGATTTAGATCATTGTGGTGAAAAAATGCAGGTGACACCGATGATGAAGACAACACAATAATGCCACGTTAACACACTTCTATTGGCAACGCTACGCTTTAGTATGCTGTCTAAAAAAAAAGAAAGGGATTTGTAGCTATGATCTCCAGCTTTTTTCATGCATTTCTCCATAAATATTAGATACATCCAATTTTTGATCTGAAAGCTAAGAAGAAAAACTTGTAGAAAAGAGAAAAGCCATGGAAGTATGGAGATTACAAGATGTAAAAGACAGGAAGGCAGAAAATATCTAAATGAAGTGATAAATGTCAAACAGGCAGCTGATAAAATATCAGAGAGGGAAAATATTCCTGACATTCCAGGGAATGTGAACTTTACACGCGGTCACACCTCGTCCATCTTTCCGCTTTGACAAAAGGTCAAGGTTTCAACCTTTGACCTTTCCTCCACATTGGCATGCCGGCCCAGCATATGTACACACCTCTAGGACTGCTGAGTGGGCTGCCTTTTTTATATATATATATTTTAATTTCTTTCTTCAGCAGTGAGCTGGTAACAAAATGAAGCTCCAAATCAGTGGTTCAGATTCAGATCATGCTGCTTTTACAGTCCTCGCCTCTGAAAATCAAATTAGAGGCAACGCCAAGCATGTCAATTCATCTCTAATCCCCCTGTATAAACAGAAAAGAACCCCAGCTAATCTGGGTTTTTTGCTCACAACAGCAATAACACGCTTTAGGAAGCTGAGATCATTGATTTATTTAGATTTTTTTTTTTCTTGCTCCTCTTTTAATTCGATGATTGATTAAAACGTCGAGTTAAGTGAGGGAGGTGTTGTCACGTTGGGCTTATCTCTGATTGCTGCTCAAACAAATTATTTTCCTTTACACCCCCTTTTAAGTGCAAACTCCTCAAATGGGCGGGGGGGAGAAACTGTTTTAATAAAGGGAAGGAATTCAGGATGGAGATATGAAATGCTCGGAGGAAGAAGAAGAGATGGTTACAGGAAGAGACTTTTAAGTAAGAGGTCAGGTTCCTGGAAGCTGTCATGGCTCAGTATCCATTTTATGGCGACGCCTGGTGCAGCATATGAGCCCACCTCTTCCTCAAAGTGCTTGGCCTCATGGATTCATATCTAGAGACTGCACCGAATCGTCGCCTGGTGGACTTTGCTTATCAAAGACACTACAATATGAGTGGAGTTAGTGTCTTGGCTACAACTAACCGCTTAATCTGCTTGTTATCGTCTGAAATTGTCAGTCAAACTATTTGGTCTGCAAAATGTGAAGAAAAAAGTGAAATGTCTGCATTGTAATTTTCCACCAGCCTGAGCTGGTGTCTTCATTTTGCATTTTTGGCTGTTTAAAATCGTCATTTAGGAAGCTGGAATGAATGTTGGTTTCTAATTTTTGCTTGTGAAGTTATGAACCAGTTGAAATAATGATGTTATAATGTGCATGAATGGCTGAGTAGAAAAGCATGCTGGGTGGTGATGAGATAAAATATAAATGGAAATGAGAATGGACATCCAAGTTGGGCAGTTGTAATTTTATTTGAAACCTGTCGTGGACTCTGCCGCTGTAGCGCACCGGAGGCCTTTTAGGCTTGATAAATTATGGATTGTGGCGCTTCCAGGCGTTCCAGATGTCACAGATATGAACCCACAAAAGTCTGGAAGTGTGGGGGCTCTGAGTCCAGATGTTTGGATTCAGCCACTGGGATTTTGGAGCAATCCTGAGGTGATCCAGTGTGCACATGTTGCCATTAGCCCTAAATGCCTAAATTCATAAAGATGAGTCATGCAAAACATAAAATTGTGCGCTCACAGTGTGTGTGTGGTAGACAGCAGGCGGAATAAACCTGTGGATGCCATCAGCATGTTTATAGTTTACAGACTTTTGACTCAAGGTGTTCAAGATATGTGTGAAAGTAAACAAATCCAAGAATCGATTCAGTTAGTGACTATATGACATAAATTTAGGGTTAGAGGATGAATTATTATTTTGAGAAGAAAAGAAAAACATAATTTAAATCATCTAACGCACTTCAGGTTGACTTTAGGCCAGTCGAGTCAACCAGGAACTCAGATTTAGAAACATCTGAATTGACAGTCTCTGTCTATTATTATTATCTTCTAGGCCTTTGATGCATTCATCTACATCTTCTTCGCTCTGGAGATGGTCATCAAGATGGTCGCCCTAGGGATCTTCGGCCGCCGCTGCTACCTCGGAGACACATGGAATCGACTGGATTTCTTTATCGTCATGGCAGGGTGAGGACCTCCACTTCGCTATACGCTCCCTTATTTTCTGTGAAAGATTTTGTTCTATGCTGAGAAGCACATGCTGCCTCCTATTTAATCCCCCGTGTCAGATCAAATGGGAAGAGAGTCTAATTCCTTAGCAGAAGTATGTTTTACCTGCACGTTTCTCTATGTGGGAGCGGCAGCTGAGCACAGAGCCGCTGAATATTAAAGTTCACCGGTTTAATCATGATGAATCGTGGGACTATTTAAAGGCTTCAAATCCCCCTTTTGTTTCCGAAGCTCATCTCAGCAGTTCATAATCTGTTGTGTGACTGCGGGTGGCCAATCATGTCGGCGTTAAATATGCAACACGACTTTAACTATTAATGTGTTGATCATCGCCAGCTTTCACCTGGGACACGACCGACAGTAAGACAATAATGTAATTTGGCTGAGTTCATCGTCGCGATAATTTAATGAATCAGCTGGAATTGCCGGCCCATAAATTTCGCACAGGGTCAGGATGTTACTGCTGACTTAATGAATACGAGCCAAGACCTCTGGCAGGTGCAATGAAATCACTTGGACTCATTTTTCTCCACTAATTTCCACAGTAAATGTCCATGTCGGGTGTACAAAACAAATAATATCATATCAGTTAAAGAAGTATTGCCTTTTAGACTGTTTGAATTTATATAAGTTACAGTACAGAGGCTGACAGATCAACCCTCTATCAGACACTTTTGGTGGCTATCTTCTCGATAAGCTGATGGACCAGCTGGTTTTGAGACTTATGGTCTCCATACTAAACCCCTTAGATGATAGGGACAACAATAGGGACTCATAACACCAGTATTCGTTGTGCTCCCTCCGAGGACGCTGGTCAATTTGCCTACAATTGAATGGAGCAATTCACTTCTCAGGCGACGCAGCAGGATTTAAAGAAATGTAGTGTCGTTGTGTTACAACCAGGCATCGCCTAAAATAAAAAATACTAAATCGTTTATCTTTTTGAGTCCACCCGTGCTAACCTCAGCTCCTGATGGTCTGGATTCGGCCCTTTAGACATTTGTCAGCTCCTAGAAATGCTTCTGGTTCAGAGTCTGGCAACATGGACTCTCTGGCGAGGACCTCAGCTGCTTGGCAAGGTTACCATGTGGCGACATCACAGGAAGTCCTGCAGAGCTGACTGCGCATTGTGTGTTTATTATAACAGCTCGTAGTCTAGACTGCAGCTGGGCCTCATGTGACATGAATAATAACAAACAGAAAAGCATCTTGGAGGGAGAAGAGATACTGTGGGGTCATAACACCAATGAAGACTCACACACACACACACTTCTCTGACCCACTTTTCACAATATGTCCTGCTATGTATTTGTCTTACAAATCGCTTTCTATGACAGCTTTCCAGAAGCAGCAGGTGGATTCAAACGCTAGTTTATTTCTACCGTCGCAAAATCCTGCGGTCCGTTGTGGTTTCGTCCACACCAGAGGCCAAGTGACACCATTCGCACCGTCGTCACGATCATCTGAACAACGTCAAACAGATTAGCTGTGAATACCTGATGGGGAGTTTCTGTGTGCGTTACGTGTTTTACATCATAATCGAGAGGTCGATTTGTGTGTCGACGGTAGAAAGCTGTCAATCATTGCTCTGACATTCGGTCAGCCTCTGGAATTAATACAAGCTCTGTGTTCAGTTTGAAAACCAGTTTCACTAGATAGTAACAGAAAACAGTTTTGCTGACTGAATAAGGAACACAACAGACTTTTCCAGAGCCAGGTACCAAATTGTCTCTTGGCACTTGAAAATGAAAGTAATTAACCTTGTTTTGATGACTCAAAACGATTAACAATTAAGATCCTATCATTTTAATGTTTATGAGTCTTTTAAGCGATCGATAGTGTAACGTGACTCAATCAGCAAACAGACTGCCCCGGGAAGAAGATGACACCGCCAGGAAAAGTGTGTAAATCCCACATCTGTGTCTCCGGTTGGCTGAGACATCTTTAAAGAGACGTGACCTTCAAAAACGTCAGAACTGACTGACTTCCTGCACCCCGCAGAGAAACCATGACTAATCATCAAACAACGTGATGCAATCTGTCCAAACACTATTAGTCATCCTTCAGGGACTCGTCATTCGAAGATAATGGGATAAACCGGTGCACTAAGTACTGGACCATCAGGGGCTGCACCCTCAACGGGATCGATATAACACAATAAGGACAATGTGTAATGTGTGCAAACACCTTTCTCATTTACTTGTGAGCTTTGATAATTAGCATGAACAGCAGTTTACTCATCGGTCTAGAAAAACCGTTGACATGATGTTCAACCTTTGGGGGGATTCAGGTTCACTTAAGCATTGGCTCCACTTTCCAACCCTGGAGTCTACATCCACTGTTATATAGGTGAACAGTGGAAACCGGTTCCGTTGTCTCTATCATGTATTCTCAGCAAATGAACTTAGCATGCTAAACAGTTAGCCCTGAGAAAACTTCCAAATAGCGCTTTTCATTTTTATATTTACTGCCTTAAAATTGTCTTCCGGAGAGTCTGTGGTGTCCTTTCGTAGCTCAAAGTTGGTTCATTTTCCAGAACAAAACCTCCATACTCGTTGAACACTGGTCATACGTTTGTTCTAGATTGTTCTGAATTTTGCTGGTCACGCCAATGTTAAAAAGAAATATAATCCCTCCTTTCACTCCGAACATTTCTTTTATCTTCCAGAAAATAGATGTATCCATTCCACTGACCTCACTAAGAAACACAGCATATTAAGTTTTTTCTTCCTGCAGTGCCCTGAGAAAAGACTTCTGATGAGGACTTGAAAGCAAATTTAATTAACATTCAAATAATTCAATAGTATGTGAAAAGAAAATGTTTACATTTCAGCTACGTCTGCGTTCGATGAAGTACAAACCCTCAAAGCCTTTTTGTTCTTCCTTTTTGCTCACAATTTTTAACTTGACTTGCATTTTCACATTTACCCCGACACGATCTTCTGCCTTTTCGTTTCCTCTCTCTTCCTCCTCCTCCTCCTCCTCAGTTTTCCCCTCAAGGTGAGGTGAACATTTTTCATTTACTTTTACTGCACAGGGTTCCTTATATTTTCCATAAATTTCAGCCGTGTGCTCTTTCAGCCCCGAGGCTACAGAAGCCACTACTGCCATTGTTACGCTTTCTCCTAATGTTTTATCTGGTCTTATTTTAAACTCTTATCCTGCAGTTTCAGATCGTATACCCCCCCCCGGCCAAAGTCATCCTCCTTTAAGTAGCCGCCACAGAGTTCTGTCACCACGTCTCAGCAAGCCCAAACCTCAACTGCTCGGCGCTCAACGTAGCGGAAACCTGCCACCAATTACTCCCCAGTCCCAAATCCACCACATGGGGCGAGCGTAGCAGCAGGAAGGTAGGGAAGTGGTGCTGGAGGAAGGAGGGTGGGGGTGGCGTGATAAAACGTTGCACCCCTGGGAAACAGTGTGCTGCAAAAACAAACAGTAGGCGAGTAGCAGGAAAGGGATTAGGAGCAGCATGAGTTCCACATCAGGCTCTGCTTAACTCGCCTGTAGAGCCGAACCAGACCCCTGCACACAGCCGGATTGTGGGGGGGGGGATACACTGTTTATTGTGCGTGTGGACTAGTGTGGAGTAGGCAGGTGTCCAAACTGGAAGCACACTCAGACACGACCCCCGACTGAATGCTTATTCGTCGTCATTTGGAATTCGGAAAACCTCACGGATTTTGACACAAACATTGTTGTCGCACGGTTTTAGGTGTTGTTGGGTGTGGTAGGAAATTGTGCGGCGCTACACTGGTAAGGAATTCGCTCATCTAATGGCATCTAATGGTCAAAGTGTAATATGAGTAAAGCAGGGAAATGAGGGTGGGATTTGGCAGCAGGGGAAACTGTGATAAACTGCCAGAAGAAACAACAACAAAAAGATAAATCACTAATGTGAAAAATATCACACATGGAGGGACACATGGTGGTATTTGGTGTTATTGAATGTTGTCGCGTGGGCCCAGTCTGCAGGCATTAATCTTTTCATCATGCTAATAGTTTCATTTCCTCGTGGGTTCATGCTGCTGCGCTTGTGTAAACAACCCATCATCATGAAAAATCTGGCCTGCACTTTGACATTAAAGGCCCCATTTCACATTTTTCAGTATTTTTATTTTAACGCTCTGATGCATGAATTATGGAAAAGCCCCCCTCAGGATTTTCTTCCCACGTGTTTTTATTACTCTCCAGGCATGAAAAAAAAGAAGAAAATTCAACTTCATTTTTTTAAACACACATTTTAACTTTTAACTGATGAAATATGTTTTTAACAAAACGATGAATAAAATAAGTTTATGTGAATTCTTTGAAATGCTTTTTTTTTTTACCTTTCAGGGTCTCCTAGAGCAAAAAGAATGGAGGACTTTTTTTTTTTTTTTTGCACTTACAACAGCTGACCAGCGGGTTGCAGTGTATGGGACGACACACTACCGTCCGCATGCGCAACTTTGACATCAAGACTCATTTAGAAGAAAGCAGCTCCTGAATAGATGCCCACCATAGTGACCGCTTTGGGCCAGAGGGTTAAATGTTAATATCTATACAAAGATTAACAGAAGATTTGTGCTTTCAAGAACCAAAAACCAACTCTTCCTCTCTGGAGCTCTGGGTGATAGAAGAACGATGAGAGAAAAAATGAAAAATAACAGAAATCAATAAAAGAAGCTCAATCCCGCCGGGTTGGGTCATGGCTGAGAGTGTTGACTGCTTTATGTGATATCACAGAGTTAAGAAAGTCCTGAGGGCTCGTTTCTGAATACAGGCTGTGAGCAGTACTCCGCGGACTGAGCACTTTGATATTAATATAGAACCCAGAATTGATCAGAATTAATCAACAAGGACACGAACATCTCACTTCACACCGTGTGGCACTTTTAATCTGTATAATAAGCTCTTCAGGAGGTAAGACAAGAATCAGATCCTTGTACGCCTGATGTGTTAATGTATAAAAGACGTGAAGGTGTTCAGGGAATCATGATTTGATGCACCGTTTACGGACGCCGTCACTCCCCCTTCGGCACACACCTTTCATACATTATAAAAACACACAGAATCCCATGAAGCCACAGTTGGTCAAACAGCTGTCATGAATTCATTTCCATAGCCATCCTCAGTGTTTCCTCAGAGGACTCCTACTGTTGAGGTAGTGATGGCAGCTCTGTTACGCACAATAAAACCGGGGCCACAGGCTATGTGTCCCTCCATATTCGCATCTTCTGACTGGTGATTATACGTGCAGCTGCTTTCGGCTCTCGGTTGCGGTAATAACGTTACTTCCGATGAGTGACGCTGATAATAATTTGTGGGCGCTCCCGTGCTGCTGTCTTCACATGCAGCTGAATGGACAAGGAAGCGTGGGGGAATAAAGCTTGTGCAAAGGAAAAGTGATAGGAATTTGTCTTAGCTGTTAAAATACGCAGCACAGAATATGTGTGTGTTTGTGTTTGTGTATCCTTTTGTTAGCGTCAGGGGACCGTTGTTTGGGAGGCTATCTGCGAGGCTATCTGCGAGCGCAGGCCCAGCTTTACACCTCCTCTCTCAGGATCCAGCCATTCTGCCGGCTCCTCCTCCTCTTCCTCCTCTCTCCCTTCACGACGTCTGTCTTTCTCCAGCGCTGAGCGGAGGGAGCTGGAGAGGAGGTGGAGACCAGCGACATGTCGGGACAGCGTGAGCGAAAAAATGCCAGCAGTATACAGGAAAGGAAAAGGGACATCAAAGGATATTAGCGGACAAATGTCAGGGCTCATAATTTTGCACATTTTACTCTCCGGATGAGTTCCTATCAAGCCCGTTGTGAGGATGACAGCCAGGACTGTGTCCTCTGTTGCATTTCCCCATTCAAGCTGCACCACCGCTGTTCGTTGGCCCGGCCGGAGCCAGCTAACTGACTTGCTATGGTGCCTCCATTGTCCCTGCCACAGATGTTGCTCGTGCGATTGGCTCCAGATTGGCAAAGTTGCAAACGGGGGCAAATGAGCCCATGTTCCACCTACAATCGCATTCTTAGCAGAGTAGAAGGGTAGATTTGGGATTTTGAAAGGCATCCTTGCTCAGATTGTTTTACATGTCCCTGAATAATAATTTTGACGCTCTTAAGTGGAGTTTTCAAACAATGGCGATTGTTGTGTTTATAGAAAATGTGACCTTTTATTTTTTCAATCAGAATTATCGTAGTTAATGCATGTTTTAAAACATTTGATTTCTGGCCGGACTACAACTTCGGGATCTGCTTTGTATCATAGAAGCCTGAGTGTTTTCAGTGACTGGAGGCGAGATGTCTGGATCCAAACTGTGCAACGTTTCCAGAACAACAATGTTTCTCCTGTCATGCTTAAGACTTGGCAAAGGCGGCCTTTTCATCTAATCCTTTTTTTTTTTTTTTCCCCTCTAAATGAGAGACAGAAGAGCTACATTTTTACTTTTTCTGTCCAAAGTACTTGTTTATAAAACAGCTCTTGGAGATAAATATGATGTTTGTTTGCTTTGTGGACTTAAAGCGTCTTGCTGTACTCAAGGGAAGGTCCAGACCACATCCACAGAGAAGCTGACGGTTGACGGCAGCTTCTCTGTGGATCTACCTCGACCAGTTGGGTCAAGAAGCAAAGAGAGAGATTGGAAATTGGAATTTTAAGGCTGAAGGGGATGGGAGAGGTATGAAAGAGCGAGATAAAGAGATTGATCGGAGATCAACGAGTGACATGAATCAAATTTTGTGGGAGGATTTCTGGGTTTGGTTGCCAATTTGAAGACCTAAAGTGTAACCGTGTGGCGGGCTGTAACACATAATATTAATAATAATAATCAAGTGTCAATGAAACCCGATAAGGAACTCAGTATCTGCCATGGATAAAACATTTTTGTACAGTTATGTTGTGACTCCTGCATCATCAAAACCTTCCTAGAGCTCCTTTCGGGGGTTTTCTACTTTTGGTCTTCCAGATCTTGTCTTGATGCCTCAACTTCCATTTCAAGCTCTGCTTGGAGGAGCCTGCCATGCCATCTGTCTCTGTCTGTTCTGGTATTGCTGTCATACATGAAGATGTATGTGCCTTTCTATAGCAAACATATGCTTTCATTATATATATCTTAGCTGCGCCCTTCGTGTTTTGAGATGCCAAAACCTATACTGCATGATGAGGACAGCAGATGGGAGCCCATAATGGATCCCCGTTGTGCGTTGGCAGAATTATATTTACACATGTATCATTTGTTCTCGCTTTCCTTTAGCAGAAATAAGTGTTTGTGATACTTTTCTTAAATATTGGACGGAAGCATTATGTTGCCGGATCAAACTAAAAATAATCCCTTGTGTTCATTTTGTTTGCTTACTTCATAAAATCCCACCACCGACACCAACGTGTCTTCTTTAAATTTGATTATTGGACAAGAAGAGTTAATGTAACTTAAACAATATTATACAAATAAAAAAGTGTTTCTTTTGTAGCTTCAGGCCTGAATCTGCAGTCTGCCTTTGGTCTCCATCTCCAGCGATGTTTCAGTGTTTGTTTTCTTTAGCGCTGACTTCCATTTGCTGTTTTTGATTTGCTTGGTTTTTTGTTTTTTTTTATGCTGGCACAGCCCTTTCTAATTCAATATGACTAAAATCTCCCATTATCATAATCAATAGGTTGGCTATCAATATAATAGAGATGAAGTCAGAAAGGGTTTTATCTGATTGTCTGACTCTTTGGCCTCATGTTGAGAAACCTGTTAGTCACTGCAACACCTTCGATTTGTGTATTGTAAAGCTGCCACCTCATTGTTTTTAGATCACTGCTCCATCCCGTCGGCTCTGAAGAGAACTCGCGCCGCTGTAGCGCTGAATCAGGCGCTGTATCATCTAGTCATTACTCAGTAAAACAGAAGAGACTGCAGCCTCATTGAGGGCTGAACGAGAACGCCAGCTCGTATTTCTTCTTCCCTCAACATCGAAAAAGTCAATAAGCAGCGGAGAGTTTGCTCAGGAGTTCATGTCTGAGATGTTTCAGTGCCAGTATTCTCTGCACGCTCAACATTTCCTTTGTTGTGAAGAATTGGTCGCAGTAAGAAGTAAGTTTTGTTTTGTTTTTTTTAACTGAGGTGACTAAGAAACTCAACACAGGGTCAAAAACACAATTTACACGACAGTAAAAGTCAAGTCAAGTCAGTTAAGGTTTAAGAGACTAGATGGAGGATTTGACGTTAATTATAGCTGTGATATTCTAATGAGCAGCAGAGGAGTGGTGTATGGTATAGTTGGTCCATGTAATGCACTGGCAGAACGACAGAAAACACACAAATAGACAGACAAAATAACGACACGATGCCAAACGATGCCTCCGTCTTGGATCGCCATAACACACTATCATATGTTCACAGAGCAGGCCGCAGCAGGTTCGGCTGGCAATTCTTGTGTTAACTGGCACTGTAATGAAACTGCTGTGTCTTTTTTTTTTTTTTTTTTTTCTTAAAGCAGCCAGCAAATGTCAGATAACCTTTTAGTTTTGTGCTGAGCCTTTTGTTTTTTGTTTTGTTTTGTTTTGTTTGTGTCTAGAACAGCAGAAAAATGCTTAGTAGCTAATTACTCTGGTGGAGTGTTATATGTAATGCAGTGGATGACGAACGCACATGCACTAAAGGCCGTGCTTGTGCTGTGTGTGTGTTTTTGTGGTTTTTTTGTGCGGTGTGCATTCGGTCGTCACATTGCGAATGGTATAACTGGCAGATGATGAATGCAGTTATGAAGCTAATGATCCTGATTAGTTTTGTAAAGGAAGCCTGGCATCACTCTGGTATCTCCTGGCATTAACTGTGTGTTAAATTAATGAATCCTATCTGATGAAGTTGTGTTGTCGTATCTAAGTGATATAAAATACACACGTATATCTGAGCTGGTGTTCAGTCCATTCTCTCTCGGTGACACTTGTTCTTTTCTTTTGTCATTTAAATCATTTTTCTTGTAAAGTTAAACCTGGTCAGAACAGCAAACATGAAGCTTATATGAACTGAGCACTGTAGAAGTCGTTAGGGCTGAGCTGAGTATGAGCATAAATGTATTTGTTTGAAAAATGCTGCTTACAAACTGAACCCATTAGCGCTTCATATTTCAATGAAATCTATTTAAATGGCCGAAGGGAGTCAAACATTCACTTTGACCGAGTAGCGTAAATATTTGAGCACAGAGACGGGATCGGTTTCAAATGAGACTTTATCCCGCCCACGCTTAAAATAATTTAGCCTAACCTTACTGATATGCTCCAATCATCCACAACAGTAAAGCCTCTTAATGGATGGAATAAAAACAAACAGTTTTATGGTTGTAATACATTTATATACATCTGCATCTGATCAGATTCTGCCAAAAGCTAAATAAATGGATTATATGTGCTTCACATCAAAGAATTTCCCGAAAAAGAAAGGTTGAACATCATTTAGACTGGATTTTGGTCTGGTATATATTTCACTTTTTTCACATATTCATGTATTTCCTAAAATATTGGAGCATCACTTTAAAGCTTTCATGTGTTACACTTTTCAGGTGTTGTGTTTGAAGTGCCGGAGTCCGTAATAAGATAAAAACGATCTCAGCGTAGTTTTCCGTCTCCTCTCTCGGAATTCTCTCCGGAGCTCAACAGCCACAACATGTCGGGGAGCCAATCAGAGGCAAGGCTCTGAAAATGTGAAGAAAAAAACTCGATGGGTGTTTCCAGGTGGGCCCAGGTGGGCCCAGGTGGGGGGGGGGCATGGCTGAGAGCGGCGTATGCATCGTTGTGACATCACAAAGTTAGAGGGTTAGTACTGATTGAAACTCAGTTTCTGAATACAGGAGAGTTTTTCTCTGTGGACTGAGATGATGTCACAGTATTAATATAGAACCCAATTCTGATTTACAATCCAAAAAGACCTTTATATAAAATAGCACCTAGTGCGACCTTGACAAGGTGTTTCCCAACAGTGTGTTTTATTCCGTGGAAGTCTGTCATGAAGTCAGAGTCTTGAACGTGACGAAGAGATAAGTGAGAATAGAAATGGGCAATGTGACCACAACAGCATCAGCAAACAGCTGGCTTTCATCTTTGACAAAATCTTTTTCACAACACACACGGACGCAAGCAAGCAAGCAAACGCACACAGACACGTGTATGAGCATCTGTACCCAGCTGGAGGTGTAACAGTAGCTCATTAAAGCTCTGACACAGTGGGAACGTGAGAATGGAAAACAGGAGCGAGAACACTCACACGTAGCGGACAAAAGAAAATGGATAGGAAGGAGCAAAAAAAAAAAAAAAACCAGGATGGAGGCCCCAAAAAAAAAGTGGAGAGAAAGAACTGGAGCGACACTAAAAGGGAATGATTGAAGGGGCGTGTTTCCGAGATGGTGAAGTTAGTGGAAGAGGGCAGGAGGGAGAAGAGTGAGTCAGAGCTTTATTAAAACGTGGGCGTTTTGCGCTCACGTGTCTGTTTTCTCTGAACTGCTTCTGGGACAGAAGATCGACTGCATCCATTAATCTTATTTTAATAATTGATGCCATCTTCTTCAGCAGGAGTATGGCCCGGACTTGTTGGAATAAAACGAGCCGTTCGCTTCTCTCTGGTAATTGCCCAATTAGTTTACTCCTGCCTGTTAGGCTAGTATACAGCCTAAATGTGCAATATCTATTCAGCCACCTTATTGTGCTTTCCAGAGCCATCCACAGCCTGCATCAGCCATTAGATGGGCCTTTTTTCTAATAAACTGCGTATGTGACAGAAAAGAAAACATTAGCTTTTGTGGTTAACGTCGGTATAACTACAAATGTAAATGTGAGTGGTTGCAAATCTCAGGAAAGAAATCTCAACAGCCGTGTTTCAGAGCTTCCTGGGTTTTAAAATTAAGAGGACAGCCCGCTGATTTCTCAGGATTCTCTGTTTTCAAAATGCTATCAGTTGTGTGGACATATGCTGCTTTACTGTGATGTAGTTTTTTTTTGTGTTCTGTTTAAACCACACACCGATGATTACACAGGCATTTGAACGCAACTCATGTTGACAACACAGCATTTAACAACAGGACTTAAAGGAAATGGATGATTCCGTGGATACATGGATTAAAGAAAAATGCATTTTACGCCGAAAACACAGAACTAATAAAGACAGTAACAGGAAGACAATGACAGCTTGATACCTTCAGTAATGAAAATATAACTATCATTTAATGAAATTAGTTTTGGGGGAAAAGTTGCAGCTCGGTGATAATAACTCATGAATCATATTAATCTCATTTATCGCACCCATTGAAGAACAAACATCATTTGTGTCGCACTCGTGCAGTGATTGCGTGCAGTTTCCGACACTGACTGATGTGAGGCTGGCTTCTTGGTGATCGCTGTGCACATGGTGAAAATAATGAACGCTTTTGGGAACAGCGCAGTCATTTGATTTTAAATCAGGGAACGAGCGCGCCATGATGAGAGGCTCTAATCAGACACGGACCTTCATCTCCTTTTCCCAATTTAATTTGTAACTGTGTCGAGTTTGTGGAGACGCAACCTGTGGCCTCACCTTTAAATGAGGAGAAGCGTCTCATTTCTTTGTTTGAAGTTGAACTGATCAACAAACTATGATTCTATCTCATCTCATTATTCACACGTTAACATCAACCCTGAACTTTTGCACTTGAGCCGCTGTGAGATGGACGTTTGTGGTTTTGAGTGACACGTCTTTACAATTTTTAGGTGGATAATCGGTAGTTTGGCGCAGACATTCATGTTGCGGATCTTTGGTGATAACGTTGTTTTCCATTTAGCTCCATCGACAGATCCTAAAATTGATGTATTCACATATTTTTATTCTGTGAATGCTAATTAACATTATATGAGATGTTGCTGAAGTTGTTTTTGGACTTTTATTTAGTAAACCCTAAAAAAGGGATTTGCATTCTGCTATTCTGTGACTGACAGACAGAGAGCTTCAAAACAGAAGCTCACAAACCAGGTGGTGACAACTTGATAATAACTCAGGTACAACTTTTGCTCCCTGAGAGAGTCTCGCCAGCAGACTGCAGCAGGAGGAGACACAATCAGTCCGAAACCCAGCAAACACACAACCACCCCCCCCACCCCAAATGGGTGTTTGGCCCTTTTACTTGCAAGCTTTGCTGAAAGGGCCTGAGGGCCCAAACGGAGAGATAAGACTCCAACAGTTCACAAACTATCTCTGAAGCAACACCTTGTACATGAAGAGGAGCATCCTGAAAAGAATCCCAAATTTAATCGGAAGCCGGCGTAGGGACATCTGATGGATCGGAACGCTTTGTCCTCAACATTCAAAACCTCCCTGTCCAACCAGCAGGCCGAACCTGCTCCATAAAAAAACAAACAAACAAACAAACAAAAACACAAAGAAAAAGTAAAATTACCCCAACGCTCCACCGACTGAAGGCTCCTGAGAGAATATTTAACTGCTGAAATAACCTCATGGGGGGGTAAAGTAAATGGCAGAGATGGATCAGCTCCCTGGAGAGAAAAGACACTGTAGATAAAAACCCAAAAAAGAAAAAGTGTTTAAAAAATCCAAACTGCCGACCCGCCGCTCCAACAACATTTTCAGCAGAAGACCTCCAGTTCCCGCTCTGAGCAGTCCCGACTCTAACACAGACACTGAGAGTGTGTTTGTGTGTCTGTCTACTGTAAGAGCGCGCAAGGTTTTGCAACTTGTTCAACTACACTCTCCAGGAGTGTGCGTGTGCGCGTGTTGTGTTAAATTGTGCTTTCTGTTGCGTGTGCATGTGCGGCTTCCGACTTCCGAGTTGACACACACGTCTTTGGGTGAGCCCAAAGACATGTTTGTCTCTGTTTCTGCGCGTTTGTGTCCGTTATTGTGAGACTAAGATTATCTGTGTTCACATCAGCTCAGAGTATGAAAAAAAAACAAAAAAAACCACTATATCAGGGCTGATGCTTTGTGTGTGATTGTGAGTGTGTGTGAGTGTGTGTGTGTGAGTGTGTGTGTGTGTGTGAGTGTACATCATTTTGTGCACAGGTATAATTGTTTGTGTACGGGTAATCTTGTGTGATAGTGCAACTAAAAAGAGCTGTCTTATCGAAAATTGCTGACAGACACCCCATTACGTGCCTCAGCACACACGCACACACAGACACACACTGTGCACAGTGATCACAATAGCCGCTGTAGACACGATGCAGCACAAATGCGTGAACTTTCACATCCACTCACACAAATATATCACACATTTATCACATAACTGGTCTCTCTCACACAGTTTGACAAACTTCACATTAAACAGGAAGTTTAAACAAATTTACTTGAGGACCAAACTTTAAGTGCGGTTTTAAAAAACAATGATGATCCTGTAGAAAGGTTGTCCGACTTGTTCACGCTCAGTGGGCACAGAATCCTTCTAAAGAGGCTCAGCTCCATTTTAACGTTTCAACATTTCAGCATTTTCAGTCTTAACCTTTGTTTACTGGATCACTCCATCCTGTGATCTGCCACCATCTCCGCAATCTTGCTCTCTTCTTCCCTCCTTTCTTCCACACCTAGTTTTACCCCCTCTCCACCTCCACCTCCAATGGCTGCTCCCTCTCAAAGCTCTGCTTTCATCTCAGATGGTAGCAGGTTTAATCTCATGCCTCTCTTTCTTGTGTTTTGCCTGCACACTCACAGATCCCCTTTGATGCTTTCACACCATAAACTAAAAGGTGTATCTATTTTTCAAGGATACTGGAGGCCTTACTGTACTTAATCCCTCTGACATCGTCCTCCATCTGTGTCCAAAAGATGGAACAAAACCCCTGTTTTTATTTTTCTGATGCAAATGAAGCGCTGTGTACCTTTTGCCGTGTCAAGCCGTACACCTGTAAACATAAATATTTCACATTCACGCTATCCTCCACTGACTCATATTACTTTCAACACAGCTGGGGTAACAACTGGGTGAAGGTGTGCGTGCTTCTTATGCTTATCTTATCTTATCTTGTGCTTTTCAATCAACACAACTTGGATCACACGAGCTATAGCAATTGCAATGTTTGTGTTTGTTCTGCACTGCGCTCTCTTTGTGAGTATTGGTGTTGTTAACAGGTTTCTCCGTATGTTTTGTACGTATCTTCCAGCATGATTGAGTACTCGCTGGACCTGCAGAATGTCAACTTCACTGCCATCAGAACGGTGAGAGTACTCCGGCCTCTCAAAGCTATCAACAGGGTGCCAAGTAAGTTGCAACGCCTCAAACTGAACATGATTCAGATGTGTTATATCTCAGTTCTGACCCCAGTTAGAAACTCCATCAACATTCATGTGCGGTTCTCTATCAGCACCATGGACAGAAGCCGGGGCTGTTGCTCCGTCGCTGTCCGAGGTGCTGTACAAGACTGACTGGAAAAACGCACTGACGGCGCCGAGCTCGTCTAATTATATCGGCTTCGAGCTGGTTAGAGCCACGATGGTTTTTTTTTAAACATTGTGTTGTGAAAGCAGACTTAACCCTTTCATATTTAAGTCGGTCACGATAACTGTGAAGTTCATTATAAAGTAAAGAAGACACTGCTGAGCTGCAAGGGAATTAAGAAATGTTGCCAAATTTACTTAACAAGTGCAATGGAGGAGAATTTCTAATTTTCTGAGAGTTTGTTTCAGATTTGAGGTTTGTACAAACTCAAAATTTCAAGATGTAGCAGCAGAAAATGAACTCATATTTAGCCAACCCCAATATGAAGCTATATCTACATGCTGCTCAGCGCTGTTGCCCCACAATAAGAAGGTCATGGGTTCGGTTCCCGGCCTGGGGCCTTTCTGTGCGGAGTTAGCATGTTCTCTCTGTGCCTGCGTGGGTTTCCTCCCACCGTCCAAAGAAATCATGTTTGGATTAATAGGTGACTCTAAATTGTCCGTAGGTCTGAGTGTGAGTCTGAGTGGTTGTTGGTCTCTGTCTGTCTCTGTGTGTTGGCCCTGTGATGGACTGGAGACCTGTCCAGGGTGACCCCGCCCTTGCCCAGAGTGAGCTGGGATTGGCTCCGGCACCCCCCGTGACCCGGAAACAGATAAGCAGTCGAATATGAATGAATGAATGAATGAATGAATCTACATGCAGTGCAGCTTTTACAGTCTAAGGTTAATGGTATGTTTAATGTTCATGTCTCAGCTTTCAAACGGGAAATCAGTTTAGCATACAGATGATATTCAACGAGCGTCAGGACTTTCCGTTAACCTCCTGTTCTCTAAATCTGCTTTGGCTCACTGCACAGAAACAGCTTTGGCTTCTTGTTTTGTTTCGCAGAAGTCCACCACGCAGTTTGCTGCCCTATGTTTACTTTTGTGTTTATTTTTGGACAAGCATTTGAAATTAAATTCCACATTAAAGCAAATCTGAAAAGCTTCAGGTGCTTGTCCAGATTTACTTTATTTTGTCAGGATCTTTTTTTATTAAACTTAAGAATCAACTCTTTCTAACAAGCCCAGATTTATCTTTAAGTGATCGACACTTTGGTCGAAAACTCATCAGTGAAGTTCAAATCTGATCCTTTGACTGGGGCTTACATTGCTGCTTTATAGCTGTATGTTTATTATTTGAGTCTCATCCATCAACTTTGCTAGTGACGTCTACAGTCACGTCTCTACATCGGACACTCCTATTGGCTCCAGTGGTTGAGGTCCCATCCAAACAGAGTGTCTTGTTCAGAGGCCTACCTCCCAGCTGCTTGTATATCCAAAGTCTCTGGGATCAATCCTGTATTTTTCTGATCTCAGAGTGAGGGGAAGTCGGAAGCTCTCACATCGTGTTTGCTTGTGATAAGAAGTGAGAGCAAGTGAGGAAGAGACAGCAGTCCAGCCGTGACTCATAAGATTCATATCCAGCAGCCGAAGTATCTCCAAAGAGTCTGAGAATTCACCCTGAACATTTCTATTAATTTCGGCGTTGGAGGGAGACAGATGGATGTCGACCCTGTGAGGGAAATCGTTAATCGAGTATTGATTCAAGGTGATGTTGTTCCTACTCAGTCTGAAACAATGGTTCATTTCAATTATTACAATTAAGTATTCTCAGTTTTATTATCTGCACAGATGGAAAGACATAAGTGCAACTGTCAAAACACACTTTTTAAAATCAGTTTTCTGATGTCTTAAAAATGATACAACATTCAGGACTGAGTGTTTCTTTTTTGTTTGATATGGGAGAGATCATTTCTCAGATTTCTGTGATATCCTAATTCTTCTTGGTGCTATCTTCCTATCCATCATCCATCTTGTTAAAAGTTTGGATGTCTACAGAAAGTTTTCAGTGTTTATGCACGTTTCTACAGCAGCAAACAAATTTTCAGATTTAGCGTTTAACTAGCTCCCATTATCTTGTGTTGTTGCATGAGTACACTGTTCATGTGACTCTGAGAGGGAACCCATGCAGGAACAGAGACAGCATGCAAATGCCAAACACTGTGGTGAAAATTTGTGCGACATGCAACGCAAGCCCGACTGCCAAATGCAGCCCAAAAGGCTCATTGTCTTTTGCTGGAATTATGTTATTTTAATTGCCTACCGGTTATATTCATGAGCAGGCCTGGTGGTGTGGAGGTGCAGTCGCCTCTGTGGTGTGAATTTCACACAGTGATGGATGTTTGTATCAAAACCACACAGGAAGGAATGAAACATGTAATCAAAAAACGTTCATGTGCAAGTAGTTTCACCCAGTGTGAGGAAACAAAGTTAAGATCCTAAAAAACTCAGGTCACCCAAACAAAGACAGCAGGTAAAGATGGGACGGCAGTAAAGTATCCGGATCGTCACTTCCTGTCTGTCCCTTTTTGCTCTCTGCTTGTTGCCTTTTGTGATTTCAGTCTAAATTGCGCTCGCCGGCAATCATTTTAAGAATTCATGAGTGTCTCTCTAAGTCTGATATGCTGGTACTTGAAGTTAATGTTGTTTTGCTTCGTTTAGAAGTATAATTGCTAAAATTCCCGCTGCACATAAATCTGCATCATTGCCTGTCTGAGTCATATCTATTTTTTTTATTATTATTATTATTTTTTTGCATGGGGAAAGCAGGTGCAGCTGATTTGGATGGGAATGAGTTTGATCTTTATTTGGCATTGGTACAGAACATACATGAGCATGAGCAGCACTGTCGTTGTTAGTTACCTGCATTTTTGTTGCTAGTTTCTGTCTGTTATCCTCCTTTTTCTGGTAAAAAAAAAAGTTATTACCTTTATTTCTTTAATATTCTGCTTTGTCACAGCCAGGCTCTAACCCAGACTCCTTCCCCTACTTTCTTCCCTTCCTCCCATCTTTTCCTCTCCGTCTCTTCCTTCTCTCCACAAGCGGAGACAGTTCAAAGTCTCTGGAGAGCAATTTGTTTCCGAAGAGAGGAATAGACAAAACTCACGTCATCCTCTAGTGAATTGTGCATCAACAGTCAGGGAAGCAGAGCCGATTGGCTGGAACAGCCTGATCCCCCCAAACATTTCTGTCCACATTGCAATCTGAAAACACCAGGGTGCTGTAACAGATTAATTTTGACCATCATCCCTGATTAAACCAGAGGATGAAATAAATATGATTCTAGTAAAAATTAAAAAAGAAAGAAAGTTAAAGAGAAATAAAAAAAAAAAAACTACCAAATTTAACAGCTATAGCTTTAAAAATGGTTGGCTAGCTTTGACCTTCACTTTCGTTTTCGTGTTAACGGTGAGCACAACATAACATGCAACGTTGTGTTAGTATACTAACATAAGAGAGTCAGGTTGTGTAGTTTAGCAAATCTGACCACAAAATTGAATTGACATTATTTTGGAGCGATGTTCACAGAGGGACGAGGTCGGGGGTGGAAAACAAAAAAATTGGACTTGGATGAGAGAGGAAGTCAACATTGGTTTTATTTTAGTGAAGAGGTTCCCCCCAAATATGTCACCGTACCAATATGGAGGCCGTATAACGTTTAATACTGTTATATATTACCAACCCACAGTTATGATATTAAAAATCATGTTTATTTTCAACCATTTTAATGGTTTTCCAAACTTTTTTTCTTAATGTATTTTATTTACAAAACATCCTTCCATCTCTACCAGCGATGGCTCCACCAAGTTCTCTTTGGTTTTTGGAGTGTCCATCGGAACAGAAGTGATCGTTCTAATCAACGCTGATCTGCCTCGGCTCTGAGCGGGCAGGCTGCTGGATGTTTTGTTGGACCGTAATCACAGAGGTGTCAGCAGAGAAAAATGCTTCTACGGCTCATTTGTGTCCAGGCCCCCGTTTGTTGTCTTTCATTTAGTTAAAACAAAATCTAACATTAGACAAAATGTTCCACTGTGAGTTTTTACATTACAAAAGTTGGGCTGGATGTTTTTTTGACGCAGTGTGTTTGTGCACGGCGGACCTAATTTGCAATTTCATGGGTTTGTTATACACAGCTCTCTGTTGGGAGGAAGCACAAACAATGCAGCGGTCTTTTAAGTCTGAGCCATTTTTACATCTGTAATATGGCACTTTTATAAGCGGTGGTGACTTTTTCTCCCATTTTCTGGCATTAGAAAGAGAAATTTGTTATGTTAGTTTGTTGTGTCATTAACTAGGTTGATGGAGCCGAGAAATAGGCTCTATGAGAGAGAAACAAACACTTTTAGCATAATGGAGGGGACGATAGAAATCTAGATCCTAAAGCTCCATGTTAGATTGATGCAGTTTATTGAACAACATTTCAACAAGGAAAATTGCATTCGGGTTAAGGAAGGATGAAAGAAAGAGAGAAGCGGGTGAGAAAGGGAGGCGAGACAACTAGAGACAAATGAGTTGGGGAAGAGGGGATTATCCAGCTCCGTGAAGGATGGGCAAAGATGGACGAGAGAAGAGAGAGATGATGAGAGGAGAGATGTGGGGGGACTCGGATGAGCAGGCTGTTATGATGATAGATAGAGCCGAGGAGACAAGTGCGAAGGATGGAGGGAGTCGTCGGGTGAATAGAGATGAAGCGGGCGAGCGACCGGAGAGATGAGAAGGCAGCAGTGATTTAGATGTTAGAGGAAGAGAAGAGGCGACGCAGCCGTGGTAACGTTCAGGTGGCTCAACAAGCAACACGTTCCCAATTTTCATTTGTACACACACACACACACACACACATGCATGTGCGCACACTGCTGAGATAAATTTTGTCCAACTGCAACGACCTGGTGCTGGTCGAGGTGTAAATCCCAGCGTTGCAATTTCCTCCAGACCTTGAGCCTCGGGGAAATAACACACACACATAAATACACACCACGTGAAGCCGTCTCCTCTTGCAGTTGTTTAGTTTCGGTGGAGTTTGAAGCAAAATGGCTGCCGGTTGTTTCCTTCGTTTTTTTTTTTTGTTTTTGTTTTTTTAAACCTCAGTTAGCAGCATCATCGGAGGGGTGGAAATGTCAGCCACGCAGTAACTAATGGATTTCGACTCATGATCTTTAATTTGTCCACCACTTTGGTTTATGACCAAACACCTACAGATCTGTGAAGGAGGGCAAAGCACAGCGCAAATGGATGTGTTTCGTTGCTGAGACCAAAACAATTTCAATGAGAGGCATCCACAAGGGTCAACATCATGAAACAGGCACTTGAGCGGCGATATGACTGTGGTGCCGACTAATTTGAGAGAATTCCTGTGCTATTCCAGTGCCAGAGTACCTGGGTGATGGCCGTGTACAGACTTCCTGTGCCTTAGCTTTGTCTTCTTTTTGCTGATTTGGAAATTTTTGTATGCAGAAGCAGTAACAGACCACGATAAGGCAGAGGCAGAAAACGGACTGTGTCACAGTAGGTGCAGCTAAGATGTTCCATTTAGGAGGTTCATAACGCACACACACACAAACAAACAAAAAAAAACACCTTGATGTTTGAGGGTTACACTTTTAAATCCAAATGTGCTTTAGTAAAGGATTGAACTTTTCGAGCAGTTTTTAAAAAGTTACTTCTTGTCAAGGCTGCTATCCTGATATCCGTGAGGAGCCGTGCTTTCCAACGTAACGTTCAGGATTTGGGTTCAAAACCCTCCGCAGACCAGAATGTTTCAGTCTGGCCTTTGTGGTCTGCAAACAGCTCCACCATTTATAGGTCAAATATTTACACCTGCGTAAACACTCATGTTTACATGCAAACATTAGCATTTTGCTCAGAGCACCACTGCGTCCCTGTGTAGCACTCGTTAGCATCGAGTCTGTTAGAGCCAGAAATGTTGCACTTTCATTCCACTTTGCCGTTTTATATAAAGAATTCAACCGCCGTTGGTGTTCGCAGAGAAGGGTCGAGGTCTCTGTAAAAGGTACCCCGCTGAAAGGAAGACACTAAACAAGCAAAGGCTGCGTAACGACGGCTCGCCCTGACAGCAATTAAGTCAGATCACTGTTTTTACAATGAACATTCAAAACAACAGATGTCACGAACAAAATCGATGATGTCTCTCCTCTTTTCAAGTGTTCAGCGTCACGCAGAGCTGAAAGGTTTCTGGGTCGAGTGCTGAATAACTCTGCTGTGCTTTGTCAAGCAGTGACAGGGAAGTTCCCAACATAAATATGTGTAATGAATATTAGATTATTCTGTAAGCCACCAGCCACCGAGGCCACGGGATGAAAAGGTCGGTTTCTAACAAACGCACTGTGCACTGCGCCAGCACCGGCTGCCAAAAGCTGCTTATTTCATTCCTCTTTATTATTCGGATGAATAAAGAAGCAATTCTCTCTTTTATTAAAGACAATTTACCACAGAGCTCATTTCGAGGGTAATTCAATCGCCACGCTGCACGAGAGCAGCGGGCTCAGAGTCTCGAGCATGTACACAAACGCGCCACGCTTACTGTATAACTAACAGACGCAGTGACACACAACCACAACCACAACCGGTGCAAAGCAACAAGCTTTCCCACACACACACACACACACACAAAATCGGTGGAGGATGTGTGACGTGAACAGAAGAGTCCATTAATGGGACACTAATGGAAATTATCCGGGCTCAAGTCCCAACTGGCCGCGGCTTAAATGACTCGGCCTGTGCACGCATTACCCACAATCCCCCCTCGGGAGATGCAAGGTGATGGTCGTCAGCGTATCACCTCCCTTCTGCTCTTTTTTTCTTCTTTTATATTTATATAAAAAGATATTTGCATATTTATTCTCAGTTTTTATCTATTTTGCTTCGCTCTCATTTCCATTTTCTTTACCACCGTCTGCTGTAAATGATTAAAATGATTAAAATGATCATAGTTGCCTCATACAAACATTTGTTGTTCAGTTTAGTAAACACTCGGTAATATCCCATCGTTCAATACTTCAAATAATGCTGTTATTCTACTGAAGAGTTTAATAGAGAGTTTAATTTTACTTCCTGGAGTGAAGAGCGTTTGAATTGCTTAGTTTTTTAACATCTCTGCTTTATTTTAACACATCTTCAGTGAATGTTCCTTATTGTTCCCTCCTTTCATTCTCAGGAACAACTTTGCATGTGGAAATATGCAGTTTGCTATAATGGCCGTCGATTAAATTGGTAATATTTTCACATTAGGGTCTTAGGTGTTACTGCTGCTGCTGCGGACTTCATACAGATTTCGGCTTTGAGAGGAAAGAAAGCATTTTCAGCTTCTTATGAAGAAACTGGGCTATGTTAGAGTCAGTATCTGGCATCGAACCGGGTTTTGGTTCAGCTCAAATTTGAATGTGCAGATAAAAACAGGGTCATTAACATACATCAATTTTGGGGCACTTTTTGTGCAGAAGTTGCCCTGTCCCCCCGCCAGCAACACTAAAATCTCACCTTCCTAAAAGGAAGCTGTAAATTCTCATCTCTCTGTTGGTTGTGATCGGCTGCTTCCGACAGAACTAATCAACATATTACCCGAGAAGATCTAGAAACCAGCAAGTATCATTTTCCACCGGTGGAAAGATACAAGTAGAATCTTTAATGGAAATGTCACACACTTGACATTTTCTTTTTGAGCTATGCATTAGTCAAATATCTAGGAAGTGTCTTGGAAAGGCTTTCCTTATCACACTGGTGGGGGGGGCTGAGCACCAAATGCCCACTTACCCTTGATTAGCCAGCTAAACACCATATCCATCTTCCAACTATTATACAGATATGATTTAACCCCTAGTACAGTTTCCATACAGAGATCAGAGCTTCAGTAATGGACCGGGGGATCACAATTACGGCAGAGATTAGAGAGTGATCAGCTAATTATGATAATGGATCGGCTTATATGGAAATGGTGTGTTATCTTTTTGTATTTGCAAGCATGTGTAAGGGGTGAGGTGAGGGGCAGGTATGTGTTTGCGCGTCTTTCCTTTTAACAAGAAGGACAATAGAAAGTTTTTGTTTTTTGAACCAAAACACTAATTTATCAACAAAAATTGGAATGACATCAAGGTTTCGCTTCTTGCTTTTATACTTGACTGACACCCAACAGCAGCAGGAATTAAAATCAAGTCAGCCATTCTTCTCGCCATCTGAGCCCGTTGTTTGTGGACAAAACCGGTCACAGTCAGAATGTTTAAATTATTATTTATTATTTGTCTTCGCCATCAAGAGTGTTTCGCTATTGTGGTCTGATATTGGATGACAGCGAAACATTTCCTTATGCTGAGGGAACAGACCGGGTTGTTGACTGGTGTATGTGAAGTCAGGCTGTGTTCCTGTTCAACGGCTTCGTATGACCGAGCCTTAATGGTCAACAGAAGGTCAACGCCGCCATCGCGGCTCCTTCAAACATGAAAAAAAGAAACACATCTGTCTTTGACTTCAACCTTTATTTCTCTCTGTTCCTCTCAGAAATACAAAATCTGTTTGGCAAAAAGGCAAATCTCTTCTAAATCCCTTCTCTCCAAGCCAAGGTGCTCCCCAAATTGTGAATTTGTATTCAGATATGGATGAAATGATAACAGCAGCTGTGGCTCAGGAGGCAGAGAAGGTCACCTGCTCACCCTGCTGTTTTGGTGTGGCACAGAAAATGTGCAAAAACACACAAAAAAAGCTGTTTATATATTGTTATTTATACAGCAGGGGAATGTGGCTGTGCAGCAAAAAGTCCGTTGAACAGGGAATAAAACTAGAAAGTATGAGTGCAATCAATTTACGACAAACTCAAAGAAGATAAGAAAACAGTGATTGTGGTTTTGAGGTGTTTTCACCTTTGACCCTGCTAAAAAACGGATTCCATGACCGGAAGCAGTTTCTGATTTAAAGTGGAGATTAGAGATGGAATAAATGTTTCACTGAGGGGTTTGAATATGAAGTGGATATTTTTGTGTGTGTGTGTGTGTTGTGTTTGTCTCCTCAGGCATGCGTATCCTGGTCAACCTGCTGCTGGACACTCTGCCCATGTTGGGCAACGTCCTCCTCCTCTGCTTCTTCGTCTTCTTCATCTTCGGCATCATCGGGGTGCAGCTGTGGGCGGGGCTACTGAGGAACCGCTGCTTCCTGGAGGAGAACTTCACGCTGTGAGTCTGTGTGTGTTTGTGAGTGTTGCCGTGTTGTTGTTGTTGTTGTTGTTGTTGCTGTTGTCAATGTGGGAAGAAGAGAAAAAATCCATTTATGAAGAAGTTCTTTAACTTCTGTGTGTGTCTGTCACCCGTCCTCCCTGAGTGTCAGTCGAGAAGATTAATTACGTCATCTGTCCATTTTCCTGAGATGGATCCGCTCTCTCAACTGGTAATATCAGCGGGCCGATTCCAAATCAAAATCCGCATAAAGCAAATATCATTATCACAGAGTCGCTTAATTAAAAACCGACACTCTTTTCCTTTCACCCGTCCAACTCCATCAACTTCCACACAACCTCTGCTGCGCTCGCACTGATCACTCATCACTGATGGTGATGGTAGAAATGCTCTTGATAATCACACACTAAAAGAATAAAACATAATTATCATTATAATTAGACAGAAAACATAAAACACAACCGCTATAAGCGGCCCGACAGCCAACACTCTTAACTAATACATATGAGACTTAATAATAACAAGTTCGAATCCAATTTACTGAGTCTCAGTGATATAAAAGTGATAATTAAATAAGTGCCTTTTCTCTGTGAGACCTCTTTTTCTGATTTATTTCAGTAACTAAATTTGGCTCATGACATGAAGTCTCATCTAAAAGTGCTTTGAACTGACAATAACTGAACAAACCATCAGTGCTTACAGGTTTTTTTTTTTTGTTGTTGTTGTTGAAATCTGTTGAGGTTTGGAAAAGCGACTTTATTTAATCTTGAGAGGGGTTCCCCCTTTTTTCCCCTGAGCCCCTGCCTCCCTTAGTTTCTGTGCACGGCCCTGAATAAAAACTGAATAATAATAATAATGGGAAGATCCCATTATAGTGTCACTATATTCTGTCTAAGGAAATAACGTTTTCCTTTTTAGCATTCATTCTTTTTTTACTTTCCCAACTTTTCTGTTTTGTCACTTTCAAATCCTTCTCTGCAGCGCCATGGAGGAGTTTTTCGAGCTCCTTCCATGTTTTTCAACCTCAAACTGTGTAGTGGAAAAATATTTCTAGCTCAGTTTCACTGAATCTCCCCTCCGCCCCTCTTGAGAAAATGAAACTGGACCTGTCGACCCGTTCTGCTGTTTCCCTCCAAGAGAACAACTTATCCCATGACTGTCCTAACCTAGCTTCCTTTTTAGTCATCCTGCATATTACAAATAATATCCTGCTGTGCTCACAGTTACACATATTCCCTTCTTTCGTACACTTAAGGCGCACACACACACTGCACATCCATGTACACACAGATCTTCCCTCCACTGATGCACACACTCTTCTGAATATCCCCAGCAGGGAATCAGGGGTTCTGGAAAAGGTCTTAGCTTTAGGATGCTAATAATACTGTATCTTTATCTCAATACTAGCTTTGACCTTCACAGTTTCACAACTGGATGCACTTAGTTTTTTTTTTTCTTTCTTTCTTTTTCTATATCTTTTCACCTTTTCACTTGTCCTCTCTCCCCGTTTTATTTGTGCGAGCACTACCTTTGTAATATCGTTGTGCGGTATTTTCTGCATCTCAGCCGCCGTGGGCTGCTTATTTTGGTGGAAGTGTCAGAAATTCAATTACTCTTTTGTCGTGTCGCCTCAGAATAGGAGAAGTACGAATGCTGTTGTTGATATTGTCTGGCTGTCCCCACACTCTGCTTCTCTTCTTCAGAAAGCAAAAGGTACGCATGTGTGCGTCTAATAACTGTGTGCTATTTGTGCACAGGAGCAGCAGGCAGCAGTCAGATGTCAACATCCTTCAGATTCTACTCATGAAATTGGACGTCTTTCTGCGAACTCACGTGGCTGCTTTTGATGACGCACCATCAAACGCCACAGCTCCCTGACAACAGAACTTAGTAGATAAGATCTGATGTTGTGGCTGAAAGTTTTTACGATTAGACGAGAACAACTGAAGTCCTAGTTATGAGCGTTCATGTGTTTTGACACCTGACTAGCCAGGAATGCATCTGTCCTACAAGGGATTTGTAAATTTATTATCACTGATCACTAATCAGTCGTGCTAACCGTCCTCATGTGCACGAACAGATAAGGGTAAAAAAAAGGAAAAAGAAAAAGCAACTTAAAATTAGTAGCTGGAAGATTAACAGGTGCTGTTTGTCCCCAAATATCGGTATGATTAAGAGAACAGCTAATACCGCCGGAAACACAGAACTCAGACAACGACTGGGACTCGGTCTGTGGTGAGCCAGAGGCCGGGGAGACCGGATCCACAGCCAAGCATTTGATTAGTCCGGCTTGGCTGCACGGAGGAGAGAGCTGGATGGCCCAGAGAGAAAATAATGATCTGATGAGGGGCTTTGGGTGAGGAGGGTGGGGGGGGGGGGGGGGGGGGGGGAGGGGAAAGGGGTGGTGGTGTTGGTAGGCCATCACCATGGTAACCCATTCAGAGATGGGGAGACGCAGGATGTCCTGTCAGTCATGTCATCCAATGATGGGAAAACACGCACACAAGTGTTTTTGTGCACTTTATTTTTTTTATTATTCGCTGCAGAGATGATGCAAACCGTGTGTGCCGATTGTAAATCAGACTGCAGTCTTACAGTCTTACAGAGGCAGACGCCTCCTCAGGTGTGTAATGACTGCAGTCCATCGAACACTCCCCCGGTCTACAAACACAGACAGAGCCTGTTTTTGTTTTTACTTCATTCATCCGATTATCCGAGCTGCTGGTGTCTCCTGTCTGCCGTGGGCGCTGGCACAATCACATGCAGAGGTGCGGGGGGTGGGGGCGGGTTTGTGGATGACTTTTAGAACGAGTGGGTGGACCGCCGGCCACGTTGCCTCGCTGTTCCCAGGCCTCTGGTTAGCAACAAGATAAAAATACAAATGGCTCAAGCAACCAGTGATCAACAGGAAATCATTATCTGGGAACACGAGTGCATTCACGCAGACACACGCTGTAATGCAGGTTGTTTCTTCCTGACACACACGCTGCTCGACCTGCTGTGCCATTGTCTGAGCAGATGGACTCGACAGGCACACAGAGACAGACGGAGATAAACAAAGACCAGTTTGACATTAAATTCATTTATTTTCTTATTAATTCTAAGTTCACATCTATTATCCGCACCGTCTGCTGGTGGTTAAATTAAATGTTGTCTTTAAGTGATAATTATCTCCCACTAGGCATCAGGAGTTGAATAACTCTCAGTAACCCCGACCGCCAAGATGGCCGCCTGTCTGGGAGAAATGACGAAGTGATTTTGTGTTGAAGTCTCAATGCTGTCCCGCGTGTCTGAGCCAACCAGTCACCAAACTCAAACTTTAAGCCACTAAAACTTAAACTTCGAAGCTTGAGAAAATCTCAGACATTTACATCTAGCAGGAGTCACAAAAGAAGCGATTAGTATTAATTACTAATAACAGCTGACCTGTTGATCATGTTGTTGATCAAATCGCTGAAATTGTCCTGGAAAAGTCCCGAAAAACGATCTCTCGGAAATAACGGCTTCGGCCTCGTGTTTGGCACAGAAGAATACAGTTGTATCGTGGACAGGAAATAAAATAGCAGAAGGCCAGTTGAAGTGAAGTGTCTCTGTGCTGGAAGTTGGTAGTTTGCAGATAAATGTTCACTTTAAGCTGCATTTATTGGTATTTAGCACGAGAAGAAAGGAAGGGAGAAGAACTCCACGACGAGCTAACTCACAGAGCAGAAGGATAAAGTATTTCTTAGTGCAACAGCTGCTCTACTGTTTCTATTTAGAGTATTATTTTTGGCCAACAAAGTCAGTATTCGATGCCAGCTGTTCTGTTTAGTTTTTGCTGTCACGAAGCTGCAGCTTCATATTTAAGATGAATTGGATTGGTACTGAGCTCTTCTAACGCTGACCATGAAAGCCAATTGCGCGCTTTCCAAAATGTCAAACAATTTCTTAAATGCATAAAACGTTGGTACGTGGCCTTATGCACCAATATAGCTCTGTTACGATGCAGACGAGTCAATTTATATGGCGGTGGAAAGACGAGGAAAGGAAGAGACATCCGGCACTTTGCTGTAAATGTAACTGACATAAAAAATAAAGAAATAAATGGGCTCCATTACGAGCTGTGTTCAGTGTAACACAATAGAGAGAGACAGAGTCAACAAAGGAGATAAGAAAGAGCATCACAAAGACGCACAGCTTCTATGGACTCTGCACAAACACCAGGTCAGAAGTAATGGGACCAACCTCAGCGTCCATCTGTGTCTTTTTCTCCGCTCTGACCTTTTTCACAGATCTCTGCTGCTCTTTCTCTTAACTGTGAGACAAACACCTTCCCTCTTTCAGTTAATGAGTCATTTTTTTGTTGTCCTCCTTACTGTGTTTTTTGTTTTGTTACCTATCTTGTTTCAGTCCTGCCTTTCATCATTTCCACCCCATTTTTTTCTGTCCTGCATCATCCCTTTGTTAGTCTCTCAATCCTCTCCATAAAGCTTTACTTATTTTTTTATTTTGCTATTGTTCTGTTTTTACTTCCACGTATTTCAGTGCAAGAAGCTCCTGCTGGATCTCATTTGTTGAAGCATTGCGGCGCTTTTGTGGGAACTGTTGTGTTCATTTACCGTCAGTGTCGCTGTTGTACTTTCACAGCTCAACAGATCTTTTTTTTTTTTTCATTTCTTCCAGTTTGAATCCCACAACCTGATCCTCAGTGCGCAGCTGACAGTGTTTTGGCTGTCTCTCCTTAAATGACGAGATGCCCACTCAACGACGACGGCCTGATGACATGCTTTGCTTCGCTTCTCGCTGCTTCACCTTTTTCTGAACCTTTCAGAAACTACAGCAGGAGTTTCATCCACTACTTTTTTTTTTAAAAAAGAAACCTAAATTTTTCACACTGTGGTTAAAATTGATATAATTCAGTGTTTCTCTGCTCATACGTTCTTGTACTGTAAACGGCTGGAAGCTCTGAGGCTCTCAAGTAAAGAGCTGTTCATGCTAATGTTGGCTATGAAGCAACGGCAGAATGTACAAATTCCTGCGTTTAAAAAAAAAAAAAAAAGAAAGAAACCAGACAAATGGGATTGCTTTAAAAACCTTTGACAGGTTGTGGTTTGCTTTTTTTTTTTTTTTCTAGATTGGAGGAAATAAACTTGTTTGCGCTTCCAGAGAACTTCAGTCAGATAAAAGAAAAAAAAAACCTGATCATTTTGAAATCACTATGCAGCAGATCTCACCGTTTTGTGGCTTTATGTGAAGTAATGTGGAACATTTTTCTCTGCTCTGAGTTTGTCAGCATTCGCCAGTTAGTTGTTTGTGAGAGAGGACAAGTAAGGCCAGAAACAGCAATCAACCCAAATGGGTGAAATCAGAGATTCAGCCAGTCAGACCACCAAGCTGCCAAAAGGGCGGACGCACAAATACGTCCGGCATACAGCCGAATGCAGACACGACACATAAACTACAGGAAATTGGCAGCCACGGAGGCGGTTGATTGTCGGCTTGGGGTGTCTGGGTGTCTCCATCGCCACCTCTCTTTTCTGTCCGTGATGTCAGTTTTACCCCAGAAATCATAATCACTTCTCTCTCTTTGTCCACTCATCCACTCGCGTCTCTGTCAGTGATCGTTATGTTTCATACTTTCAGTTCCAGGAAATATCCATGAAGGACAAATCCATTTTATTCACACACACACATACACGTTAGTGCTTGTCCTCTCTACGTTACAGTACCTGTGTGTGTGTGTGTGTGTGTTGAAGCACGTGGGTGAGACTACAGACAATGTGGAGAGGAAGTGTCTTTTCATTCGGGCTTCAGTGGAAGCGCCTTCATGTTTCTGAGGATTTGCTGTAAATATGTCAGCGACGTTCTTCTAGTTACACCTGATGTGGTGAATTTGCTTTCAAAATTTTTTACTCAATGCTCATCAGGCACAACCATATTTTCCACCAAGCCGCAGCTCTCAGTACATCACAGCTTTCCCACCGTGCCTCCGCTTTCATTACTGTTTCGACATTTCCAAATGAACTCTCACCACCTTCTCCATTCGCTCTTCCAGCACCACGGGAATCAGCCTGCCTCGGCCCTATTACATTCCGGACGAGGACGACGAGCGGCCCTTCATCTGCTCCCTGCCGGTCGACAACGGCATCATGTCCTGCTCGGACGTCCCGGCCCGCCGCGAGGGAGGCAGGACGTGCTGCCTGGACAAAGAGGACGCCCTCTACCGCCAGTCGCTGGGCCTGAGCCCCGAGCCGGTGGCCAACGGCAGCGTCAGTGTGGCGGGGCTCTGCGTCAACTGGAACCAGTACTACACCAGGTGTCATACGGGACACAGCAACCCGCACAAAGGGGCCATCAACTTCGACAACATCGCCTACGCTTGGATCGTCATCTTCCAGGTGGGAACCTCGGAGGCATGCAGCAGTCCGCCGACTAAACTGCTTTTGTTTTCGCATTCAATGAGCTCTTCCGAATTGCTATATGCAACATTCAGCAGCCGCTTCACAGACAGCGGAACCAAAATGAGAAGGAAACGTCCACGAACAACAGACAAGTTCATATCAAAATCATTCTGCAAGTTAATAAGAGCAAATATCAGATAGCAGTTACACAGAGGAAGAAAAGCTTCTCCAAATATCATTTTCTTCCTATTCCATAAATCCTTGTTTGCTGGTTGATGGATGGATCAGGAAAAGGAAGACAAAAACACCCCATCTATCTATAAAAATCAGAGAACCAGGGAAAAGTTTTGGCACATGAATGGGAAAGTGTGTCCAAACTTTTGGCTGGTTTTAGCTCAACTTTTTAACCTTAGCTGAGCACAAAGACGAGACAAAGTAGTTGGGAAACAGCAATTTCGCTTCTGTCCAAAGAATACAGCACCAAAAATCTCAGTAATACACTTATTTCATTATTTTCTCATCGGGAGTATTTAGCGGCTACTGACAGACGCAGCAGGTAAGCTGTTTCCAGCGAATACACTCAGCTAAACTAACTTTTGTCTTAAACCATGTGAACCCTCCAAAAAAAAAAAAAACAAAGGCAGACCGCTCAGACAGGTTTAGAGGTGAAAGAATGAGCTCTTAGCTGCCTGCAGACTCTTATCTTCGGCTTTTTGCCCCCCGTCAGTGTCAGAGTCTCCATGTGAGACTCCTCGATATGCGGTTTCATGTTTTTTAAACTAATTTTAGGGCTGCAGCTCACTGTGAGTGTTTTCTGAACTGTGTAAGACAGAAAAGAGCAAGAATAAAATAGGTTCACCTGGATGTTTGCTTTGCGTCACTGGCGATCGACACCAGAGGTTATAATTATAATGACCAGTTATTTGTGGACGTCATTGATGTGTATTTACTCGCCTGTTTTTCTGACTGTAGGTGATCACTCTGGAGGGATGGGTGGAGATCATGTACTACGTGATGGACGCACATTCCTTCTACAACTTCATTTACTTTATCTTACTGATTATTGTAAGTCGCACTTCTTCGTTGTACTCACACACACACAGCGATGTTAACCTGCAAAACAGAAACCTAAAGGATGTTTAACGGAGCGAAGTGTGTTACATGGCTTTTCTCTTCATATGTGGAAAAACCCAAACTTTTTTAAAGATGATACTTTCATTTGAGCTTTTTGCATTTAACACCACAATATCATATGGATGTGCTCCCGTTAAAAACAAAAAACACTGTGCCAGTAACCACACACTCACTAACACACACGTTAACCCGGTGAAGTTGTAGTTTCTGCAGGTAACCAGCTTTCTTATTTTTACATTTCCTGTTTTTGTTGCCAAGCTACAGTTGCCTGAAACGAAACGCTGTCACTCCTCTCCCTCCTCTGTAACTCTCACACAGAGACACACACAGACACACACAATGCTGTCAGTGCTGTAGAGGGAAGCTGAAATCCCTGAAGACCCCCACCTTTTTTTTTTTTTTTTGTGCTCTGGTAAAACGGTTTTTAATTCTCTGTGCGTTTGTGCTGCGATGGGTGTATGTGTGTAAGTTTTTTGTGTATGAGCGTCGATGCATGCTTCTCCTCAGTGTGTGTGTGTCGTAATGCAGTCCCAGTTACTTCTATAACCCAGGGGCTCTCTTGTCTTTTTATTACACTTTTAATTGCCTGCCTTCAGATGCAGACATAAGCTCTGCCTCTTCTCTCCTCATCCTCCATTCTTCACCCCTTAATTTCTTCTTCCATTACTCCCCTCCTATTAGAGTCTCCTTGAGTCTGTCAATCACCGCTCTCTGCCTCCACCTTACTTACCTTTTCCCGGCATCCATCGCTCCTCGTTTCTGCGAACGCTTCCCTCCATCACGCCCCGTCTTAGTCTTTGTCTCGCTGTTTTCTCTCCCTCTCTCTTTTCTTTAATCTCTGCCACATCCTGGCTCCATTTCATCTCCCCCTCCCTCTCTGAGACGGCATGCTGATCATACTTCATACTGTCACGCTACTCATTATTCTCAGTCACACAAACACACACACACACTTTCAGGGAGATGTGCAATCAAATGTATTTACATTCAGAGAAGGACACGTTCCCACGCTCTCTCCCAGGTTTGCTGTTGGGACATTATTTTCTACACAAGACTAACGAAATTGTCTCAATGCACACAATTTTTTGACGCAATGGAAGCCATTGGATGTGAAAACAGGGGTTGGTTGGGGGGGGGGGTGACAGAACGGGAGAGAAAATAGACAGAAGGGGGTCATGCAGAAATGGAACAGAGTTGTGGGAAGACAGTGGCGAGCTCAAGAGAACGGGTGATTAAGCGGGAAGATGTGAAGTGAGGACAGGAGAAGGATTGATTGATGGATAAGTGGATTGATAAAAGAAAAAAATCAGAAGGTTGCCATGATGGACTGGTGTGTCGGGGTGAAGTTAGGTGGAGGAGGAGGAGGGAGGACTGTTGGTGTCTCTTTGATCGTGAGTGAAACATTATTAATTAGAGCGAATCCCACAGCGTGGCCTCGGGGCTCGCACGGATGAAGCAGATCGCTGCATCAAGAGTAACAGTAGGTCGCACAGTATGATGCTCAGCTGCCCCCCCCCCCCACCTTTAGAATGAACTTAAACAGAGCTCATCTCTCAACTAAACTGGACACTTAGACTGTAGCATTTGGCACATTTGCCTGTTAGCGTGGCAGTTTAATGATATTAGCCTTAAATATCTGTACGCATCTGTAGACTTTATGCTGTTTTGTACAATCCTTCACCATTTAAAGCATTCGACTCCAGTCAACCCCCCAAATTTAGGATCAAAATGAACTTCATTTCGAGAAAATGTTTCCTCACATCACGGAGCAGAAATGACTGAAACAGAGGTGGCGCTGTTCAGTGTATCTCTAAATGAATGTTATAATTGATGAGGAAAAAAGAAAAGGCTTTCAATTAAGTGTAACAACAGGATTTCACAAACGAGGAAATAGATGAGGAGAGTTTTAATTATCTTTTATGCTGCGTGGCACTGATGGCAATCCTGCTGAGGGACAGCGGCGATACTGTAGACCGTCGTCGTTTTGCCACATGCCCCTGCAGGCTGCAGCATCAGAGCCAGCGGGCCAGGATGGCCGACCCCTTGTGATGGGGTCCTCTGGATGTGCACGGGAGGACGCTGCATGGACTGCTGGATGTCCTCTCCGAGACCTGATGGTCAAACAGCGGAGCGCTCTCAGCAGCTCTGCCGTGACAAGGAGGACCAGAGGAAGTCCTTCCTGCCAGCTGCCATCACTCGGTACAGTGATTCTTCTCTGCGTCGGGAGAGAAGACTCCTCCGACTGAAGAGTTATGCCTCAGCGGCGGCGACAGTCGGGCCTAGAGGGATTACGTTTTCAGTGTCTGTCAGTCCCGTTCCTCTGAACAGAATATCCCAGGAACGCCTTCAGGAAACATCTACAAATTTGGCAGAAACTGCTCGGATTTTGGTGGTCAAAGTTAAGGATGGTCATGGTGACCTCACAAAACCTTTCGCTGTAGATCAACGAAACAATGATGTTTTATTTCCAAAATGTCAACGGTAAACTTCTTTATGACATCGTAATGGCCTGCAAAAACACGTCTGGTCAATAGTGATCTGCTCACACTACTCTGCAACTACTGCACAGCAACTCTGTTTTCTTTTTCTACATTTTTTTTCGAGTTGGATTTGGATGCGTTGACTATTCCACTCACGTAGCATTCATGCAGATTAAGTGTGTCAAATTAAATTGCGCTGAGAAAGACAGAAAGAGGCAAAGTGGGATGAAGAGTGAGCGATGTGTGGGAGCGCCATGATAACAGAGTGACAGATGCAGGGACAGATGAGAGGAAGTGATATCAAGATGGAGAGAGTTTAAAGCCTCTGTCGTCTACTGATCACCATCATGTAGAGCCGTTTAGACAAAAGGACGTGATGGAATTAAAGGCTTTGCATGGAAAAGTGGCTCAGCTATGTGGAATTAAGGCTCCAAATCCAGAAATACAAGTAAGCCTGTCGATTTGACACAGTTTAAGCCCTGCCCCTGCCTTCTGCCCTCGCTCTTGCCTCGTATTAACATGTTACGGATGTGTGATAACACAGACGTCATAGAAAAGTAAAGCAGCATACGTTTGGTGCCCAGAGGGACGTGCTGTTGTGTTAAATGGTTGAATTTAACGGTCTTGAGTTCCAAGCAAGGATTGAAATTAAGATGAAATTACTTTTGCGACTTTTAGAAGCTCCAGTGCTTCACTTCAGTTCTAAAGAGCCTTTTTAGAGACGGCGTTTGGCAGCGGTTTATCAAATCACTTGAAAATAGTTTCCTCAGCGAATTAATGAAGGAAATTGATGTGAATGTTAAACCCATGTGCTGTTTCTTTTTTTGGAATTTCAAAACAAATTGGTGCAATAAAAGATTTCATTGACTGAGCTTCCTCTACTCAACTTGATAACATCCTTTTGGTAATTTTAATTGTGACTAATTTATGGACTAAATGCAGCACAAGCACAACACTAATGGCAGAAACAGTAATTAGCTATCAAGCCTGAGCTGTAGAATCTCTGCTGGGAATGTGTGATGTGAATTAACCCCGTCCTGGCTCACGTCGATCCTCACTGTGGGATACCTTTATCTTCCTGTGAACATGAACTCAGCAGACTGCTGGTTGTTTTGCAGGAGCCCGGCTTTTAATTTTACCTGGTGGTGAGCTAATTGCTTTGCAGCAGGTCACACAGAAGTTTCTCCTGATTGGTTATTGGTTACTGATTAAAATCAAATTGGTGCATGAAAACGGAAGTGATCATTTCCGTGTCCAATTTCGAGGGTGCTACGTTTTCCGACGCCGAATTTAGAAACTAAAACACAAAAAGTAGAAGAAGAAAAGCCTGAGCGAGGAAAGACTCAGGAGCTCTGTGGAGCTTCAGGGTTACTGATACCTCCCTCTTGGTTTGTTACAGTTCGTATTTTATAGACTTGATTCCTTGTTGGGAGAAAAAAAAAATATTGACAAAGGGAGCTGTGGTATTTGTGAGTCACTTTAATTCTCTGGGGGCTAAAAATATTTCCCACACATACACACACACACACACACACACACACTCTAGTCTAATTGTATTTCAGTGGCTCCAGCAGAGTGTGAGTATAAATATTTGATGGGATCAGCCTGGGTGCTGAACAGGCGCTGGGACCCGTCGCCTCCACTCTCATTCTGCCAGAGTCCGGCGAGCTGACGTGAAAACCAGCCAGTCTGACCACAAATCTCTTCTTTGGATCAATGAGGAGCAGTTTAACACACCAAACACACATAAACACGCATTCCTGTGTGTACGTTGGCTTACGTGCACACACTTCATCCCGCTCTTTCACAGTCTTTGCCACCGGGTTCAGATGGCGAGCAGAGTGAGGAGGGTTAAGAAGGTTTCACAATCGATATTGATCACACGCTAGTGAGCGTCGCACTTCTTACCCACCCCCTCCCATTTTCTCGCCTTCCCTGTCCTCGTTTTCACACCCTCTCTGATTCTCTGGATGGCCTTTTTCTCTAGTTTAGTGCATCAAACACCCCCCCGACTGCAGGACTACAGCTCGCCATACCGATTTGTTTTTCTTGCTCACCGATAAAAACAAAAACTGCAGACAAAAGTTGAAGCATTTGCAGCTTCAGAAGTTTTTCTCTGCCTGATCGTCATTGTTTAAGGGGGCTGAGAGTTAATGAAGCCAAAGCTGAAGAGCTTTAAACCTGCATGCAGTCTAATGACCATCAGGGGGCGACTGCACTGAAAAAAAAGAAAAGTCAGATTGCATTAAAGTCAACGGGAAAATGGGCCGACCTCTTAAATGGTTTATTACCTCAGTAAATGCTCCTCTGAATGAGTTTATGGTCTCAGTCTCTAGTCTCAAGCTTCTTTCAATACATCAAGATGTCCATTTCTTCAATGATAGTCCCATTCAGAGGACAATAGACCATAAAGCAGGGCCTGACGATATGATGTCCTGCCTACTCAGCTCCACCTTCTCGTCCAAATATGGTTTCTTCTAGTTTATAAAAAAATAACAAATGAAACATACTGTAAGGGAAGATGGTACACAAACCAGCTGATAAAGAGAGGAAGGGGGTATTCTTCCTTCTGCTCCCTGACTCTCTCCCACACTGTCGACTCGAGAGACTTTTGGTTTCTGACAGCTGCTTCATTATTAATGAAGGATGACAGAGCTCAAGTCCAAGTTCCACTCGTCCTGATCTTTTTCAAAAACAAGCTTCTTAGAAAATGTTGAATTCAAGATTCGGTGCAAATCTTTATTTATTAAAAAAAAAAAAAAAAAGAACTGGGAGTGCACAACTTAAAAGATAAAGAGCACAGGCTCTAAATGTCAGCAAAGATGTTTTTCAGCAGATCTACACCTTTTCTTTCTCCTAAACACCTTTTTTCCTCATCATGTGAATAAATTATTAACTTTTCTCTGGTTGCATTGATCAGCATTTTACAAGATTCCTGCATGTTTTCCTACATCTGCTGGACATTGTGGTCACAGATCGGAGGGTCCAGTTTTCCTCCTGTTTTTCCTCTCCTTGTCACGAAACATTGAAACGTGGGGGAACAAAGGGATGCTGCTCAATGGTGTAGTTGGGTGACATTGCCGTCGGCTTTTGTTATGCGCATGTGTTTCATTTTAACAAATCAGGTTTTAATTTTAGAATATCAGAATGGGAAATGATTAGATACTACAGTACCCATCAGCCTTAGCTGTTGTTTCTATGCAGAAAAAAAAAAAATTCAGAGCTGTGGCAAATTCAAAATATGTTTTAAACCAAACAGGAAATCAAAGAGGTTAAATTTCATTGGCTGGTTTTAATGTTCGGATCCAAAACAGGTCAGTGAAACTGATTTGTTTGATAAAAGAGAATCGCAGACATAATTTATGTTGCGTCAGGGTGTAGATGTCTATTAGAGCAGTGTTAATGTGGCGTCAGTGACATCTCAATCATCCATCAGGCCTCACTCTGCTGCGAGTAGCACATGAAACAGCATTTATCAGTCAAGAAGCGCTCACGCCTTACCTTCTGTTTCCACGCAGGTCGGTTCCTTCTTCATGATCAACCTGTGCCTGGTCGTCATCGCCACCCAGTTCTCAGAGACCAAGCAGAGGGAGCATCAGCTGATGCAGGAGCAGCGAGCGCAGTGTTCCTCCTCCTCCACCCTCGGCAGCGAACCCGGGGACTGCTACGAAGAGCTCTTCATGCTGATCTGCCACATCTTCCGCAAGGCCAGGAGGCAGACCGTTGCCCTTTTCAACACCCTGCGGGGGAAACCCCGCGGCTTTCGGGGCGTCGGAAGAGGCATTGGAGGCGGCGAAGGGAGGGAGAGGAAGGCCAAGGGGCGAGGCAGATGTGAGAAGAAAGCAGCTCTGAGGCACGGTATGGGAAAGTAACCATATTTGTAAAGAAGCGTATTTAGTTACGTGATGTATACACAGATTATTTTACATCTTCAGGTCCCCCTTGCCCCCACCATAACAAACCTGACCACACTTCTGCTGCCGAACCCGTGGCCCTCGCCGCCACCTCAGCTTCCGAGGCCTGCCCTCAGTGCGCCGCGGCCCTGTCCCTCAGCGACGGCGTGGGACCGGCTCGAGGCTCGGCAGGCGGAGAGGCAGAGGATGGAGCCGTGGAGGAGGCAGACAGGGAGGGGGCGCAATCAGGCGTCAAGGAGAATGACAAGAAAAGCCAGGACGGCACGGAGAGCTGCGGGGGGTGTCGCCCGAAGAAGGGATGTACGGAGCTGTGGTACGAGATTAGGATGAAGCTGTGGAGCATTGTGGAGAGCAAGTACTTCAACCGAGGCATCATGATCGCCATCCTGATCAACACCATCAGCATGGGCATCGAGCACCACGAGCAGGTAGCGTTCATGCTCGCTTTTATCACGCTTTGAACGTCTTGCTTGTCTTTGTCACATTATATGTGTCGCTCTCTCCTGTCTTGATCCGTCTCTGTTACTGACAGTTTGACAGTTAATATGAACTACAGGGATCCGTCAATGAAGACGTTACAGCAGGATCGGCTTTTTTCGATGCTTCTCCAGCAAAAAATGCAAACTGTGACTCATTCACAAAAGAATTTTAGCAATACTCACAACATATTTCAAATTTCCTCAGGCAAAATTAGTTTAAAAATGTGTGCACTCAGTGGAAAATCCCCTGGATGAGACGCCTTGACCTTGAAAACACCAAAAGCAAACACAGCTGTCTCCGACAAAAAATGAAACAGTTCTCTTGTTGCTTCTTTCTGCGAGGTCAGAAGGTCGGGAAAGACGGCTTTATGAAATAAGGCTGAGAGAACGATTCCAGAGTTCAGGATTGTTTGGATTAGTTTCAATTTGGTGGTTTTGTTACACTTGAAGAAATGTTTATCGAACCCAAAGGCTGAGTTGACGGCTGCGTTAAGGTTTTTGAAGTATGACTTTAAATCTCATTAGAAAAGGTGACCAAGCAATGGAAGTCCTGGAGGCCAAAAAGAAGAACTTCACTTCTACCTTCAGTATCGCTTGCATTTGACACACATCCAACCGTTTGTCCAGGAAATGCACAAGAAGAATCTGATTCAAACCATGAAACACTTCATACACGTTTAGTTCAAACACAATGGGAACAAACACTCAAGCTCATGAGTGACGTAAGAAGGGAGGCCGTTATCTATTTATTTCCATGTGTGTACAATTAGCATGTATTAAAAAGTTTAATATTGAGGGTTTATGAATGGAGAATCCTCCACACTGTAAATGTGTTTATAATCTTTCCCCTCTCTTTTCTGCCCTTTTATCAGGGTTGCAGCAGGTTTTTTTTCATGATGATGCTCTTTGTTTTCCTTTAACTTGTATTTATTTTTCCCTCCATCTCTTTCTCTTCCCGCTCTCTTTTCTCCACTCTTTCTCTTTCTATCAATATTTCTTGCTCTCGCTATACCATCGCCCACTCATGCCTGCCACCGCCGCAGTGGAGGGTCGTCTCTCATCTCAGGGGTGGCTAAAAATAGAGAGACAGAATGAGGGGTCGGGGGGGCAGAGAGAGACAGAGAGAGAGAGAATTTGCTCCTTTAATGGGGAGGAAGTGGCAGAGTTTGAATGTCTGCGGCTCCACCGCCTGTTTTAGCAAACTGGAGTCCTGCCTCCCTCTTTTTGAACAGCAGCATCAGAGGCTTAATCCGACCCACCGCTCTGACCGGCGGCCTTTTCTGAGGACTTTCCACCTGCCCCAATTACACCTGGTCTAAAAACCGTTGTAACAAATAAGAAGCCAAATATATATATATATATATATATATATATATTTTTTTTTTTTTTAATTTCAGGGCTGCAGCAGCGATTATTTAGTCCACCATCTCTTTTTCTTCTTTGCAAAGCTGCGTTTGTGTGCAAATGATGCTACATGATGAGATCAGAACAATTCTACAACAAACCGGGTCATTTACAGCTTTGAATATTCACTGGGCTGGAAAATAGTTTGCCACACGAGCTGCTCATATTTTTAGAAGCACATCTCTATATCAACGCAACTGTAGTAACACCAGCATCACGCTTAAATTAAGGAGAAAATGAAGGTAAGGTTCTCGTGGAGTGTGCACATTACCAGCAAAAAGGTGAGCTGTGATGTTTTTAAAGGTCAAAAACAAACATTTCACTCTAAATTTATGCGACGTAGCAAAAGTGAAGTGAGACACTTCAGCACAAACATGAAAGATCCAAAACAAGAAGTTCTGACATCAGGAGGAGGCGGCATCAGACGTCCACTTTGGTAAAAACACCGTATTAACAGTTTTTGATGTATATATTGGTTGTCTGCATGTGGCCCATCTCAGGGTCCGCTGCTCGACCCTGAGGATACAGCAAAAGGGCCAAATAAACTGAAATTAAATCCTCAACAATTCACCATCTGCTATGTGTCATATATGCTGCTATTTGGGTAAAGTTTTGTTTGTATCAACATTTTCTCATTATATTATTATCATCATCTATTATTTATCCTTTTTTTTTTTAGGATTTGATTTGATTTTGGTTGTACTTCTTTTTGCTGCCGTAACTTTAAAGTTGTCAGGATCATATTTTTGTTTGCTTGCTCACTTCCACAGCAAAAACTCGATGCTTTAAAATGGACAGTTCAGCAGTCGCAGGAAAATTTGAAAAGAAAAGATGGTGAACTTAGAAGCTTCTTACACGAGTCCCGAGCGTTCAGTCATTATTAGAACAAAAGGCGATCCGAGAAGTCATTATTTGGCCTCCATAAATATTTAATTCCTGATATGAGCTGACAGCACGTTGGCCATGAATTGGAAAAAAGGTTTGAGACGGATGCAAAAACACTTGAATGGAAATGTTAAGTCGGTTTAGAATTTTTTTTTGATTTTTATAAAAAGTATCCTGTTGGCAGAGATACGCAGCCATTGTCTCACACTTTAGATGCTGCAGTGGCGTGACATGTAAAATGCTTTCTCAAGTGAGGCGACACTTCAGAGAATTTAACAGCTGTTTGGGAAGTAATAATGCATCAGCATGACAAGCACCTCGGAAACGTGACAGGGATGGATAGAGATCAAACATATGGTCTAAGTGGTTGTTGATTTCCTTGAAAAAAAAAAAAGAAAGACCAGGCAGCTTTTGGTGGCGCCGCCACATACTGTCACATGCAAACTAAAATCACCTGACAGCAGAAATCAAATGTGTTGAAGAACCAGAGGGTTCAAAAATGTAATTACAATTCGGATTAAACCACAAAAAAACAAAAACAAAAACAGTTGGATGTATTAGAATCGAAAATGAATGTAGAAATTACTGAGACACTTGATCTAAAAATTATGCAACACGGCGGCCCCATCTGAGGAGTATTGAAGAATCAATAACACGGGAGAGAAGCTTTAATAAGATGGAGCCGAATTAATCAAAGTTGCAGTTGAAACGTGGTGAAAAAAAAAAAAAGCTTTATTGGAAAGATAATTTCCTTCAGTATAGAAAACAAAAAAATGCATATTAGTCTTGTTTTTTTTTGGGGGGGGATTGAGACTTGATAGGATTTTCCATTATGACTTTATTGGTGTTGTGAATGATACCACAGCAGTGAGTTTATAAAACGAAGCCACATGTTTTACTAAAAGGGGCAAGCAGACTGCCTGTTGGACGCTAAAAGCGTTAGACTGTGATTAAAAATGTTCACTTTTGGTTCAACTCTCACGTGCCAAATTGAACTCTCGGCGTGCTAAGAGTCGTGTTAAAACAGTGACAGGACGACTCAGCTTACTGAAACTGGTTCATAACCGTCAGCTGTTAATTTGAGGGGTAAAAAGAACACGCTCATGCTCAATATCTCATCTAGTTGACGTGACAACGAGGGTACGCTTTGAGTTTCCCAAAAGTGTGATTTCGAGGGTAGAAACTTGATCGATTTCTGCTCTGCCACCTCTCACCGTCTTGGGAGAACAAACTCATCCACCCTCACCTCCTCACAAGAAGCATCAACAGAGGCCAACAGAACATCCTGGATAAATCCCACGGGTAGAAAAAGGAGCTGCTGGACTGCTCAGCATCTGCGTGAGAACTGTGTCATATGCAGCCTCTGTGTTCACAGATTGCTTAAACTGACGCATAAATTCAGTTAACCTGAAGTTTGATTCAGATCAGATCTCAGCAGCGAGGGACTCCACTTCAGCTCGGGCACAGTTGCTGATTAGTGCATGTTTTCAAATGTGCTTAAAGTCCAACAGCAGCCAGGCAGCGGGCTGGATTACCGCTCTGTGTCAGCGGCATTTCTCTGTAATTGAAGGATTATCAAATCGTGGGGAACCTTCCTTTTCCATTGGCTGCCAGAGCGCACACACACACACAGCAGTGTTAAAATTAGCTTTTTAGCTGTTTAGAATAAATTTTTGCTGCATTGTTTTTGTCGCTGAAATTCTCCTTTGAAACTTTTCATTCACTTTACTTCAGAGGTACATATACGGTTCACTTTTCCAAATCAACTCGGCGTGATGTCTAATCCCCGCTCCTCTTATTTTAAACCATACATCAGATGAGCAGAAAACACTGGTGTGTAGATCCATTCCCAGGTCTGCAGTAATGAGACGGCGGTAATGGAGCTCCTTGGGCAGCTGGTGCTGTCGGGCCGGTCTGTAAACAGCGGTCAGCCGTCACATCGTTACCAACGCTGGAGGGCACACATCATTAGCCTGTGTTGTCACGCTGCTGAACGCTCATTAGCATCAACAAACACACTCGTATATGCATGTACAAACACACACACACATGCATGCACGCCCACAGATAAACGCACAAATGCAAACCTCAAAGTGCTCATTGATTCTGGGGCGGGGAAAATGTCAGAAGTGTCATTGCTGAAGCTACACGGGAGCCATGTGGAATAGTGATGTGCTGGAAATCATGATTGTGCCAAATTTAGCTCTTTGGATGTGTGTGTGTGTGTGTCTGTGTGTGTGAATGTGTGTAGTTCTGCCACAAATTGAGCAAAGCCAGACAGAAATGGGAAACAATGTCAAAGATAGCTGAAAAGACAGACATTGATCCCCATTAATGATGTGAGAGTGACAGCAATTGAAGAGAACTGAGAAGTACTGTGGAGGAACTCAAAAAAATAAACACATCGTGCTGAGTGTTATCGGAGTTGAGTTATGAACGCTGGGCTGAATGGATATCTTACTTCAAAGCCTTCCAGAGCATTCTTGGAAAGCAAAAATTCAGCCTTGAAATGTGGGTCCTTTTTCTAACGGGAGCGTCAGCCGCATCCATATTTGATGACAAAATGTGTTGTGTGTTGTTTGCTCACTACCTGCTGCTGAGTTGGAAAAGGAGCAAACAGCGGGGATGTGGAGCGGCAGAGCAGACAATATTTGAACAGCACGTCAGCCGTCTTATTGCTCATCAGCGGATTTGTCAGTAATATCTTAAAACTCCAGCTAGCTCACCACAACTCCCTACTGTCCCAAGTCTGTGTGTGTGTGTGAATTTTTGTGTAGTTGTGTCCATCAGCTTTTGTCCTCCTCCTTGCCCTTTCCACCAATCAATTTGGACGATTCGATCCGTGGTGAGAAAAATGGCTATAATTTAATTTAATAAAAAAAATAAAAATAAAAAATACTCAATGCTGAAGCTGAGCGTCCATAAAGGTTTAGTGTTGTATTTAACTCTTCTTCTCCTCTCTTCTCTCTTATGTCTTCATATTTTCCTCATTTTATTTATTTTTTTATTTTTTTGTGACTTTCCCAACGCCCCCTCTCTTATATTTGTGTCTGTTTATGTCTGTGCTCCGTCAGCCGGAGGAGCTCACCAATGTCCTGGAGATCTGCAACATCGTGTTCACCAGCATGTTCTCCCTGGAGATGATCCTCAAGCTCACAGCTTTCGGTTCCTTTAACTACCTGAGGAACCCTTACAACGTCTTTGACGGCATCATTGTCATTATCAGGTACCACTGCGGACCCACTGTGGTCGTATTTACTTCCTGCACACCAGACATGCTTTCTTTTTTTTTTTTTATCATGTGCTGGCCCAAGTTCTATTCTGTATTTGAGGCAGTATTGTGAATCTTCTGTATTTTGCCATACAAAGGAGAAAACAAACCTATTATAAACTATTATGTTGACTGATATCGGCGGTAATCCGGGGACGTGCCACTTCTTGTTGAGGAAAGTGACCCCGCAGTAAAATTATCCACACCATGTTTTGTAGAAATGTCACCTGCGTTCATACCTGGTTTAAATGTGCCAGCTGTATGTATTTGGAGGCCAAATTCAGGTTTTTGTCGGAGCTTTCAGCTGAATCCCCGAGCCTTTGATCAGATGTTTTTTATTATTTTATTTTTTTCCCCCAATTCATCCGGCTGTGCACCTCGGTCTGTGATCCCCATTATTAAACGGAGATCAAATACATATCAAAGCCGCAAAAACCGAACAAGATCAAATGTGCAGCTCGTCACAGAAGATCCATGTTGATTGAACGTATCTACATCTGTCTTCTTATGTCTCGTCCCGCTCCCAATTTCCCTCTCCTCATCTATCTGGATGTCCTCAGCTATTCATACAAAGCTGCTCTGTAAAAGTATCCCCATTCAATCTCTGCCAGCACACAGCCGGTGCTATTTTGATGTGCCGGGTGAAGCCTTTTGATGGTCGTGTCCATTAGAAGACAAATTTCTTTAAAGCCAGATTTTCCACCAGAGCACGGATCTCTGCTTGTGATTAATGGCGTCCAGAACATAAAGGGACGCCGTAACTTCCGCCGTCGCTGTTCTCCGGTTTCTTTGGAGCGGCAAACAGCCATTAGGGATCATTAAGTAAACTTAAAGAACCTTAAGTGGACACATTAATTCCTGCAGCACAACATAAACTGAGTGCACATCATATTTCCTTCAGTATTAAAGAGGAATTCAGCTAATAACATCTCACCAGCTGTAAATATAAATCAAAGCCACATCGACTCCTTTTGTGTCACTCAAAGAGCCGGATTAACACGACCGACCTTCCATTATGTCAACGGGTGGACGAAATAATTGTCACTTGCCAACGGAACCACAACTCGCACTGATCAGCCATAACATCGTGACTATCGTATTGATTGAGCATATTGATTATCTTCCTGCCATGAAGCCCATCAGTGCGTGGGATAACGTAGAATTTGGACTGCCGTATTTAACTGCTTTACTTTTAGCAAGGCGTTCCTAATAAACCGACAAAACAGCAAGTGCATGTTTCTATGGAATCGTCGCCCCGTTCCTGTTCTGATGTGGCGGTCTGTGTTGATCTCGCCAGCGTGTGTGAGATCGTGGGCCAGTCTGACGGCGGCCTGTCGGTGCTGAGGACCTTCAGGCTGCTGCGGGTGCTGAAGCTGGTCAGGTTCATGCCGGCCCTGAGGAGACAGCTGGTGGTCCTCATGAAGACCATGGACAACGTGGCCACCTTCTGCATGCTGCTCATGCTTTTCATCTTCATCTTCAGGTAAAGGAGAGTTGCGTCTGTCCAGACATGGACACCTGCGTCCGTCAGCGAAAACAGACAGCTTTTTTTTAATTCTAGATTTACAGGATTACGAGTAAGAGAGATTGTATTTTTTTATCTGCTGTTCTAATATGTGTTTTATTTCTGCTGCTTTTCTTTTTTTATTTTATTTCTTTTAAATTCTCCCCACCGTCTTAACGGCTCCCATTAAAATGCAGAAGGTCACGGTGTTCTGCAGCAGCCATTAACCCAGTGAGCAAAATAATGGGCGAACACTAGAAGATCCAATTATATTTTAACAAGCAACCAATAATAGAGCTGGAGCAACATAACAAGCGGACATTTGCGGACACTCGAGTGCTGATGTTGCAGTGGTCTGGAGGCCTGAGAGGTCTTTGAGGGGACGGTAAATGGCCTGGCTTTCGAGTGGTTTCCCTCCCCTTCTGGCTTCACTTGACACTTAAATATATTATCTCCTATCCTTTCTTTTGTAAAGTGCTGGGAGAAGAAATTGGGTTTTACTCGCACTCAAAAATATCAATTTTCGTATCTTCAGATATGCGTAAACACATAAAAAGTCAGTAACAAACACTTTTCTTGACATTATTTACTTTACTGATATACAAACAGACAACTGAGAGATGGCTGTAATCTGGAAACCTTTAGAAGAGTAAAGTCGAACACTGTCTCGCATCTAAAGACAAGATGTCACAGTCCAAGAATGCTGCTTTATCTTTTCCTCTATGTGGCCCCACAGTTTGAAAAATAAAAATCACGTTGTATTGAAGAAGAGTTGAAACAAATGATTGAGGCTGAAGGAATAAAGCAGGGGATGTTTTACAATCCTTATTATTAAAAGTAGCCACAATTTAATGATGTAAAAAAGGATCAACTGAAAAGAATTATTGTTTATATGATTGTGTGCAATTAACTGCAGCTCAAAAGAGCTCAGCTTCTAAATGGTTTAAAGTAACAACAAGCCCTTTGGACCAGATGACACGTAAGCAGACTCAGTCGTGTTGAAGCATTTACGTTTTTCTTCATCATCTCAAAAGAAAAGTGTTTAACTGAAGCCGGGGAACCGAGATGAATATAAAAGGTAGAGTTTAAATCATCACATGAAGCTTGTGTTCAGTGGCTCTTAACGTAAGCCTTTAATAAGTAGGCCGTGTGTTCTTCGGAACTCAAAAGATTTGTCGAGTGCATGCAGCAGATGTTACATTTTCTACATGTGTGGTTTGTTGACAAAACCAGAGGCCCTGCTGTTGTGTTCGCAGTATCCTGGGGATGCACATCTTCGGCTGCAAGTTCAGTCTTAAGACAGAGACCGGCGATACAGTACCCGACAGGAAGAACTTCGACTCGCTCCTCTGGGCCATCGTCACCGTTTTCCAGGTATTCCACACGCACATGTCTGTAGACGTTATGGATTTCTGCATAGGTTTGAGATCACCTGAAATATGACGAATAATGGTTCACTTAAGATGTCGGTTAGTTTTTATGTATATTTGTCTCTCAGATTCTGACCCAGGAGGACTGGAACGCAGTTTTGTACAACGGTATGGCAGCTACTTCACCGCTGGCTGCGCTTTACTTTGTGGCCCTCATGACGTTTGGAAACTATGTCCTCTTCAACCTGCTGGTCGCCATCTTGGTTGAAGGCTTTCAGGCAGAGGTACGTTAACTCAGAGCTCAGTGGCTTCAATCTGCCGGATGTAGACTCTCTCCATTAAAAGTGATGCCTGGATTTTTATTTAGTTGCTGATGATAGAGGTGCACAGGCCAGGGTTGGTGATCTGCTTCATTTATGTCTTTAAAAGAAGTATTTAATTAGTTTCGAACCTGCATCAGATGTGAAATATTTCATATCTGAACTCACATAAGGAGCCGATGCTTCAAGTTTCAATATTTGATTTCACAAAGAACTATTCAAACAGTTTCATGCTAATCCTGATCACCCGGGATGCCGTCCTAAATGAGGTGTAATGTTTTCACAGGGAGGGGCAGCAATTCAGCACACATTCATCCCATCTGTTTGATTAAATAACCGATCCGAGGAACTGATGTGAAGTATACAAGTTGTGTTCAGTCCATGTAATATGAACATTTGGAAACTCACTCTGTTCAGGTGATCATGTTGCATCGTTTCTGGCTTTGCCAAAGAAGTTTGTTAAGAAAATGAGAAACAGAAGTCAAGAAAAGACTTGACACGAGGCGAGGTTGTTACTTCTCCCGAGTGAATTGGCCACAAGCTGCACATAAACAGGTTGGAGTTTCCTCGTCGTTTGCTCACTAAAAGAAACGCTCGTTTCATTTCAAACTCCAGCAAATCAGCAAATTCTTATCCCACAAAAATCGAATAACTTTTGGAAATTTATTGTAAACGTGTCATCTGTCAGCCGATGGTGTCAGACAACTCTGAAACTTTAAGGCGTTGACAGTTCTTTTGGTGTGTCTCCATCCATCCATCCATCCGTCCGTTCTCTTTTTCTGCAGACAGCAGACGTCCATCTGTCCGTTTTCCTCAAAGCGTGGACTTTAACCTTTGGCGGAGACCTTCGCGGCTAAAATAAAGCTGGTCTCTTGTCTCCTGCTGATTTTTATAATCACAGAACTGAGCAGGTTGACGAGATAGAGACATGAAACTCACACACATTTTCTCTTCTAGTTGAGCAGAAGTTATTATTTACTGCAGCGGGGGGAATTTATGGGACAGCAACAGATGCATCTGTAAAGTTAGTCCACGAGCTCATTATTCATTTGTAATATACTGTATGAACTTGTGTTATGAACTGGAAGGACCTTGGACCTCTCAGATCATTGCTGCTTGTTATATAGTCACAGATTGAAGACGGTTTTTGTTGATACACTCAGCTCAGTGCAAATTTGAAGTTGAGATGTCGAGTTTGTTTTTTTGCTTTATATTTTTATTCAAAGTTCAGCAGCACACGTGAGTTTTCTAATTTTCAACGTTCATAAGCAATAATTTTAATCTATTCCAGGTAAATGTTGACTATAAACTTGTCATAAGATCAAAAACATTACTTCTTCCTGCCCGCTTTATACTTCTATGTTTTACCATTATCAGGTTTTTTTTTTTAATGTACCCCCCCAGAAGAATCATTATATTTGTAGTTGATAATTTTCATGAGTGTCAGAAGTCTCTTGTCAGTACAGCGAACAGAAACCTCGCAGCTCATATAAAACGACTTCACCTACATCAGATTTGACAAAATGTTAACAACATTAGATGAATAAATAAATAAAAAGGATTTGTTTGTAGGCTGCAGCAAAGGTGAACTGACCGACTGAATGATAAAATGACAGTACACTTGTTTACATGATGAAAACACACAGGAAAGACCTCGGATCATATTAACCTTAACAGAAATAAGAAAAACATAAACACACAACACAACACTCTCTCCATTTACTGTGTACTACACACACTTGTTTGGTGAATCTTCTGAACATGCCCAGAGAATCCTATTATTATTATTATTATTGTAATAAATGGCCTTAGAAATGTTGAAAATGTGCCAAACTCTGGATTTAAATGGTTTAAGGTTGATTGTGGTTATTCGTCAGAAGCTTTATCAGCAGTCAGAACACCATGATGGTGTTTTGAACACGGGACTTTGGTTTGTGAAGCTGTCCGTCTCTAACGAAGACGGCGGGAAGTGATGCTGTCCGCCGTCACCTGTCAGATTCAAAGATGTGTTGTAGGGAAACTGTTGTGCGATCGGTGCGGTAACCCAGCTGAGTTTTGCCTACGTGGGATTACAGCATTGCCATGTTGGTGGTGTGCAGCTGTGTTGTGCGAGCTGGAGGATATAACGCCGACACACATTAAAGGAATTTTGATTGAGCTTTAAAAAGAAGACAGCCATCAGTCTTTCTTTTGCTTTATCTCGCTGTCAGTCCCCCCCCCCGACTTCAGGCTCTCTCACCTTCCTCCACCTTGCATCTCCCACCCGCTCGACGCTGGGGATTATCAGGCCAATTTACTCCAGATTTTCCCATCATACAGACTGAAAGGGGGGTAACCCCCCCCCCCCCCCCCCCCCCACCACCACACCGGCCTTACACAAACCAGTGGGGTTGCTGGACTAGTGCATTAGTGGTTTGAGGCTTTTTACTGATTTAATCAGAAGACACCACACAGATCTGAGCCGCCCTGACAAGATCAATTCTTTAACAGACAGACCGAAGCGAATTGAGACCATTGAAGATTTAAAAAAAAAAAGAAAAAGAAAAGACCTCATCATTTGATACCAAACTTCAAAACAGAAGGACTAAATCTGCACTTTTCATCTCATAGTGTCAGCAAATAAATATGCAGCGTGTTTGGACCAAGACCTGTGAATGAATATAAAACTGAAGCTAGAACAAACAGATTCCTGAAACGGTTTGATAAAATTGGTATTGAATGTTTACTCCACAAACATGAGCCCTGAATAATCTTTTCTTCCTTCTGGTGTCTTTATCTCCAGGGTGACGCTAACCGTTCTTACTCGGACGACGACCACTCCTCTTCCAACTTTGACGAGAGCGAGAAACACGACTCCATAAAGCTCTCCGGTGAGCCGACAGTGTTTCTTTCCCAGCGTTGTCATTACCCTCAGCCACCTCTTTATTAGGTCTACTGTGCTAAAACAGAGCCAGACCTGTCAGGACTCCTCCTGTCATGAAGGGGATTTATTCAGTATTGGCTTTTTCAAAACCCCCCAACAATTAAATAAGTTTTCAATCATATCAGCATCACTTTTTATATTAAACAAAACATTCATCACAGAGTATTTTTGTGTAGCTTATAACTATAGAGAGGAACTTTAAAAACATAATTTTGAAGACCGTAATTTAATATTGTTATTTTCATTTGGTAAATTCAATATTTTAAAACTCCTTTGAATTCTGTGTGTGTGTAAACCTAATTCAACACCAACGCCAGATTTCCTCCTTCGTCTCATAGCAGAACAATGCAAATGACTGCTCCCGTCTGCCATTTAAGCCGGAAGTCTTCGTTTTCCTCTTTTTATTCAATAAGAAACTGGATGTGCTCAACCCAGAAACACAAGAGTTACAGTAACAACTCGGGGAAAAAGCCAGCGGTCTTCAAATATGAATGGGCTCCATCTTAATCCAGAACTAACGATGAACCTTCTCCAGCTACGCGACGCTCCTCGACGGACCAAACAAACAGCACAGAGTGGAGAAGATTAAACAGGAGTTCAGTTACTGGGGGCAAATCACTCATGTACGACCGTGAGTGGGCTTCTGCTGCAGAGAAGATGGTGATCTCTGCAGTGCAGCGTGAGCAGAAGATAAAACTCTGCGGCGTGTTTCCTCCTAGATTGAAAGGCAGCAAGATGTTTTGTTGTTTGTCCACATCAGAGGTTTTTGAACAAAAAATTTTGAATTATGACATATACAGGAAGATATCAACATTAAATATTAGCCCGTGGAAATAATGCTGTCTGTAGAGTTTCCACTGACAGGAGTACTAAAAGACGATATATAATCCAAAGTATTATTTTTAAAACGTACCGGCTTAAAGATCACATATTGTATAAAGTGAGATTTCAATGTCTAGGTCTCAGTTCTGTATTAATACATGGAAGGTATCAGCTTTTATTCACAAACTGAGCCTCGGTCATCATCACACTTGCTTTATCTGGCATGAAATCGGCTATATTTTTATTCCTCACTCCAGAGCCGCCCCCCAACTGAGCTATTCTTCCTCAAGTTCAGGGGAAAATCCCGAGAAGGGTTGCTTCGCTTCTTAAAACGCCAAATATCTTCTTATAAGTATCAACTCTTAAAAAAAAAAAAACTTTTAGCAACACTACAGTAATGAGTAGTGGGAGCAGCAACATATATTGGAGAGGTAGCACAAGAATATAACACAGAGACTCTCTGTCTAATTCCCCTCAGACCCGAGGATCTGTACCTTGACACCTAATGGCCATCTGGAGCTGGGCGGTCTTTCGGGACCCAGAGGATCCTATTCCTTGGAGAGGCGGAGCTTCACCATCGAGTCCAGAAAGAGCAGCGTGATGAGTCTGGGCAAGAGCAGCCTGGAGAGACGTTCCCTCTCTCTGGTAATCATTCATACACTCAACTAGATGCACGCACACATGCAAAGATATTCGACATGCCAGTAAAGATCTTTTGCTGCGAGTCTCTCGCGCTGATGTCAGCCATTTCACTGCAAGTCATGTGTCTGCTTTGTGACACCGCCAACCATTTTCCAGCTGTTCACCGTCGCTCTATGAGCCATTCCAGCTTTATTGGAGGGATAAATGTGCAGTCTCTCCTTCATCACAGAGCTTCAGTGAGGATTCATGTCAATGTGATAGGAAATCTTTTTTGTATTTTGTCTCAAAAGAGAATCGACAACTGTAAACATTCAGCCGTATGTCATTTAGTTTGCATTAGAGAAAAATTTGAAAAATTGATGGCTGCCTGTTTGTTTGCTTCGGCTTTAGACATTTCAACTTGATCGCACCCGTTCGCAAACTCTACAGCAACATACTTTAACTATAAAACATTTATCACAATAAAAACGTTAAAACAACCTAATGGATGATGGATCTTACACTGTGGATTCTGTACCACCTGCTCCCTGTGAAAGAAATGACAGGAAACTGATTAAGCTGATTAATATCCAAAGAATCCGCTTTAAAAAACTATTTCAGTGTCAATTGTGAGTTATAAACTGAAAAATCACTCACCGCTGATAGATTGAGGGCTGTTTATGGTTTAGTATCTCGCCGAAGAACACCCACTTTGACACATGAGCTCTGCCGCCTCAGCAGCCAAGATGGCACTATGACCAAGACTTTTAGTAGCAGAATGAAAGTAAACATCTTTGGACTATGAAACAGCTATTGGGGAAAATTTTGAAAAGGAAAGATTTATTGGAAATGGTATGATTAATTTTCTAACTAATGCCGACCACGTTTCCAAGGTGAAGCAGTGCTTTTGGCGCCAGACGGTGAGAGAAAAGCCAACGGGGCCGACCCAGAAGGCTTCTCAACCTTCTTTTGTCACATGTGTTCGCTGATGCGCTGATGGTCATTAGGTATGATGCAGGTTGAAGCGCTTTTCATCAGCGTCTCCTTTTACAAACTCGTCTGTTTCAGCAGTAACAGCTGTCGTAGAGCTGATCTTCAGCTCGTCGCTTCACCCCAAACTCGAAACAAAAACCTCTACAGTGCCTGTAGCATCTAAAACACACACAGGCGTCATGCCTGATGAACCGGAAAAAAAAAACAGAGGAGACTAAAACGTGAGGCACCTCTACGCAGTTTCCAGGGCAACATCTATTATTTGACTGTTCCCACCTCCTGTTTGTCCTCGGCAAAGCCCGGAGAAGTAAGGGTGGGAAGGGGTGATAGGGAGAGAGATGTTGGCGAGGAAGTGATGGGGTGATAAAGGAAGCGGGGGGGCACCAGAGAGAAGGTAAGCTGAGGTTTAGCTCCACCTTCACATCCAAGGTGACGATGTTAAACATGGTGAGATCCTCCAGAGGTTATTGACATCAGATGGTGCCGGTTACATCACTTGGAGGCAAAGAAGGGCTTGAATAACAAACAGGACTGAAGAAACTCAGTTTTTGTTATTTGTTTTGTTTTGTTTTTTTTCTTGCAGAAGTTTCTTTAAAAGTTTTTTCTCCGTTTGTGAGCTGCGAATCGGCTCTCACAGCGTATCTGATGCATGTCGACTTGCCTCCGATGAAAGTTAAGGGGGGGATGATGCATCGGCCTGTTGTGCACAAACACAGTCTAATTCATCAGCAGAAAGGTCACAGCTTAGTCCGTGTGTCTCACACAATAGGTCAGACTGCGACTGCATTATGATGAAGTGGTTATGATGCATAAAAAAGTGAAGATGGGATCCAAAGGTGTCCTTTTCATTTTCAACAGGAGGAAAGACACAACATGTTGCCTTCGATTGCTCGGATAAGCGGTTGAAGATGGATGGATGGACGTAATAAGTCAGTTCAAAGATCAAATATTGTAAAACGACGTGTTTTAATATAAGGCAGGTCCAGGTTCTGTATTAATACAATATTAATCATGCTCAGAGCCTTCAAATGAGCCGTCAGCACTTCTGTGATTTTGTGACGTCACAACGGAGCAGTCACTTCTTTCAGCCATCTCAGCTGTTTGTTTTTCGTTTTTTTTTTTACCTGTCACTCATAAAACAGTCGGCCAATCGGAAGAGAAGATCAGAGCGGGCAGGTACACTCAGGAGAAGAGAAAGGTCTGCACGTTTGGCAGCCAACATCAACACACAATATACAGTGTATGAGGACCCGCTGTTGTCTATGGATTATGTCATTGTCAAATTGTCTTTGACAGCAGTATTTGGTGTCTCAGATACACATAAACACACACACACACACACACACAGACACACACTTAGACCCAGTTTTCCTCTTAATTGATCTGCAGTGCAGTCCTGTGTGCACTGAGGTGTTATTTTGTGTCCAGCGTGCACGCTCGGCTCCAGTTTCTATAGAGACGGATACATAGATCGTCTGGTGTATGACTGGCTACGTGGGTTTTCAAAGGTAAAACATATAATTAGGTCCATCAGACTGAAAGGATTAGACATGCGGAAACAAACACAACTGCTTGTGTTCCTCTAAGTGGAACTGGCACTCGGGGACGTGTGTGTGTTAAACCTGATGACAGCCTGCCGAGTACACTGCAAAGCCCCGTTGGTAATTCCTTCGTTCAGCCAACTACTTGTTTATTTTTTCATTTATTTGTGGCTGATTCGTCCTTTAATAACAGGCTGGCTCATTCTCTGCCCGTTTCTAGCTTCCACACTTCCACAGCAGACCGACCAGATTGACTCTAAACAAACTAAACACACAAAGCCATGACACGTTTATTCTTTTTCATTTCAGGAACCTCAATGTAGGGAAAATAAAATTTGGCTTAAAGTGGCCAACTTTTTTTAGAGCTCCCCCTGAATGTCTCAGGCCAGGCTTTCCAGGGAGTTCGTGGCGTTAGGAAAGTTTATTATAGTCGGGATTCCTGGCTTTCTCCAGAACACAGTGAGGATGAGATAAATGAATGAAAAGGGATGACACGTCTTCGACATCCAGCGGTGTTTCAGCTGATGGGTAATTATCGCTGACCAACCAAATCGACTTCCGGTTCCTCTGAGAACTACAGAGCGTGAACGAGGTTTTTTGTTTTTTTTTTCCAGTAGTGACTTGTTCACAGTGCCTCAGTAATCACTATCCACCGCTTTGTGTCTCTTTCAGCGCCACAGTCGCAGCTCCAACTACCACAACTGGGGACGTCCGTTGCCTCCACAGTCTGCATGGAGCCGCAGGTAGATAATTAGATTTACTTTCAGACAATTGCCTTAATGAATTCTTAATACCTTCATTAAACCTTAATTACCTACATGGAAACATCAAACCCCTCGCTGTTGTTTTATGCTCTTATTACCATCATGGCTGAATGTTGAATACACAGAAAAGTGTTGATCGTAGCTTTTGTTCGTAATCTATACATTTTCCAAAACTTTTGAACCTTTTGTTCGTTTTGATTTTAATCTCCTGTGCTCTGCAGGTCTAGCTCCAACAGCCTGGGCCGGAGGAGTTATGGGTTTGGTGGCGCCCCTCTGGTGGGGGGCAGCCTCCGTGTGCACAGCACCCGCTCCCCTCACTCTTACGCCTATGCCGCCGAGCAGGAGTCCCTCCTCTCCCACCCGCCCAACTCCCATCACCCTCTGCCGCCTCATCACCCACCGCCACCCCCACTGTTCCTCTCCAGACACTTCGCCGCGAGGAGGGATCGACGGGCCCTCTCCCTGGAGCTCCCGGAGCTGCTCCGGGCAGCCGGACTGCCCTCGGGCCTGCCCCCGATCCACCCAGACCCCGCAAAGAGGACCGTATCCGGTACAGGGGGATCTATCGCCGGAGAGTCTGTGGCTGGTATTGGTTTAGGAGTGAACCACCGGGACTGTAACGGAAAAGCGTCGGGTCCCCACACCCAGCTGATGGCTGAGGTTTTCCCCCAAGTCGCCGCACGCAAGGACAGAGCAGACCTTGATGACGAGATGGACTATGTGAGTGGTCATGCTACGGATTGAACAGTTGCCTTTTGCCCACCTGATTTCTTTTTCCCTCCTGTACCTTTTCAGAGTCTGTGCTTCCGTATGCAGAAAATGATGGAGGTGTACAAGCCGGACTTTTGCGAAACCAGAGAGGAGTGGTCCGTCTACCTGTTCTCCCCTCAGAACAAGTGAGTGGGCAGCGTCAGATCTTTAGCTGAATGTGATGGTGCCTCCTGGTTCAGGAGCACTGATGGGCACATTTTCCTTTCAAAAGGACTCTCGCGTTCTTTCCCTCTCAGTTTTCAATCTTGTCTGTCTGAAATTGTGAGACTGATGTGCTGATGACCAAAAAATGGATCTTGTATGTGGATGGCTCTATAAAAAATGCTTCTTCTCATTATTTGGGAGAAACAGTGATTTCCTTGATGAATGTAAGTTGCTAGCAAGTGTGAGCGTGAAAGGTTGTTTGTCTCTGTATGTTGGCCTGTTCAAGGTGTACTAGCTCTTGGCCAATGGCAGCAGGGTTTTGGCGACCCTACATAGACATATGACGGTAAGCCAGAAATGTTGTTTGTCCATGGATGTTAGCCATTGCTCAGTGTCAGGCAGGGGTGGGGTTGCCCCTGCCCTCCAACAACCCTCATAGACAAGCAGAATAGATAACGGATGGAAGTTCTAGTCTTGGGTGTCTCTGGATGAGTGAAGTTCCTTTTTATTATAGCACGGCATCTGATTAACACAAAGATCCCCCGTGGTTTTTACTTAAATCGCTGGTCTGCTCGACATCGATGGTTGGGAATTGGACCCAACTCGTAACGTGCAGCAGAGGTTCTCAACGAGGGGGACAAGCATGTAGCTGGGATGTGTCAGCACTTTGGCCCGCAGGCCTCTTTGCTCAGCGCTAAAGCTCAGAGAAACCCGAGCATGCAGGGCCGACAAGACAAGTAGGACCAATGGCTCTGAAAGGAAATGCTAGCACACGTTAGCCACTCTGTCCTGAAGAAGTGGAGGAACAAAGATCTGCAAAGTCAAAACATTGGTCTGCTGCACGCAGAGAAAAAACGAATCGCTTGTCAAAGTGATGTTTCCTCCCAAAGCAGTTTTTCTATTTAGTTTTTTGTCGTCCTTCTAGTGGGTGCTTTTCATTTGGAGGTCCAAGGAGTCTGTGTGTGTGTGTGTGTGTGTGCGCACGATTGTCTATGTTTGTCACTGTTATGATGTTTTCCACCAGCCTTCAGTCTATCGCCAGTAGAAAGCAACCTGAAAGAAAAATCACTCAGACATCCTCTCGCTCACACACAAGATTCCCCGCGTGCTGATAGCCACTTAAGGGAAGCCAGGCCCCAGGGCTGTGTTTTGGCATCCTGGCAGGTGCCATCTGTCAAGTCTGTGTGTGTGTTGGCGGTGTGTGCACTTCGCGCCAGGCTGTATCTGCCTGCATTTATTTGTGGATGACTTAGCGTCTTTGTCTTGTTTACGTCTCGGTGTGCTGTATAGGACTGAAGCGTGTGCGAAAGCGTATGTTTGTGCGTTCGCTGTGACAAATGTACCTAAGCTGAATATACAAAAAAGGAAAATAGAGCCAGCATTGCAGCTTGAGTCTCAAGTGCCTACGCCAGCAGAGCCATCGGTAGCGATCGATATCAGGGGACAGGGTTGCTAGATTTGAATCAATAGATGAAAGGGGACAGAGTTGCCAGGTCTGGAGGAAAAGTAGTCAGATTAGCACACTGATTTCCTCACCTTCAGAGCAGGTGCAGCAGTAGTTGTGTTTCGTTCCCTTATATAGCTGGCAGATAAGATGAGATAGAGAGGGCTTCGCTCTGGATGTGTTCACTGTCCCCGCCGACACTTTAGGTATCGGAGGGTGTTCCAGTCTTTGCAGAGACAATCTCTGCACCAGTAACTCGCAGCCTTCTGCAGCTCCCAACCACTCATCACAAATGTCTGTCTGTTGCATGTGTGTGGACAGCACGTCATTTTCTGTCCTCAAAACCTTTAAGAATTTTTTCTGTTTGAGCCGTTGGTGGCTCGGCCTCCTTTCCTCTCAACAACAACTCTTTTGAAACAACCAGACAGACTTAAGATGATGTAGCAGCAAGTCTCTTAGTTTCTGAGCGTCTGTTTAAACTTATGTCGACTGTTTTTATATTGTGTTGATAGACCAAGTAACACTAGACTGATGATAAATAATTCATGACTTTTTACCTGAATATTGTTGAAGGGTTGAAGATCTTCGCCTGATTTAGTTTTGTTCTGCCCACTCCTTTGTTTCTCTCCTGTCAGGTTCAGGCTGCTCTGTCAGTCCATCATCGCCCATAAACTCTTCGACTACGTGGTCCTGGTTTTCATCTTCCTCAACTGCATCACCGTGGCCCTGGAGAGGCCGAGGATTCTTCAGGGAAGCCTCGTAAGAACTTTCTCGCTCATTGCTGTTGACAGTAGAATCAAAATCAGGTTAATTCCAAGGAGGTTTTCATACACGAGGCTCTGGCTTCGGGGTTTTAATAAGCGAGCACAGTAAGAAGAAAGAATATAAGACAGATTGCTTCAATACAGATAGAAAAATGTGGTGCTATTATTGAAAAGTATAAATCTAAACTCATCTTTGTCAGTCTTAGAAGAGTTGGACAAACAGAACTCAATCGGCCTCGTTCAATTTCAATCATAACTGAGATAGCACAGTGGAAAATAATAGAGCACAAGATTTTAAAGATGCCACTCATTGGTCTGTGAACTGTCCTGCTTTCAGTGAAGGGTTGATTCTCGTAAATAAAACGAACAAAAGCAGATCAGCTCCCCAGCTGAATGCTGGCGTCAGGCCACCTTCCTGTGATCCATCAGCACCGGGACATTGACCCGTGACCTGCGTCCAAATGAAAGTGCAGCAGCTTTCCAGACTGGCATTTCATTTAGTAACTAACCTTCATTTTAATTTAATTACCAAAAAAAAAAAAACTTGCTGATGAGCAGAACTGATTGTGCTTTTTCAAATTACGGTTTCCTTCTCTCTGTGTTTCGGTTTGTCGTTTAATTTTTTCTGTAGCCTTTTCCTTCCCTTCTTTTTCTCTCAGAGCTTTTGTCCTCTCTCCCCTTTTCTCTCTGTTTGTTACAGGAAAGACTGTTTCTCACCATTTCCAACTACATCTTTACTGCCATTTTTGTTGCGGAGATGACCGTCAAGGTAAAAACACTCTTACTTCTTCTCCTCTCTTTGCCTCGTCTCTCTCCTCCTTTCATCTTTGCTGCTCCTCTTTTCTGACCTTATATCTCCATCTCTTTCCTCCTTCCCCATCCTCCATCTCCTCTCCACCGTCTTCTCTTATTATTTCCCATCTTCTCCCTCTCCATCCCTTCTTCTTCTTTCATCTCCTCCAACTTCCTTTTGGTTTTTTTTTTCCTCCCTCCTTCTTTTCTTAACAACTCTGAAACTCGCAGTTTAATCAGTTGCACACGTCCCGTTAGTGATGGGCAGTTAGATAATGAAGTTAATTAGAAGGCTATCGCTCTTCAGCTGCCCTTTAGCTACTCCTGGACTTCCCATCGATAAACACACTCAAACACACACACACATTCTCTTTTTAATCCAGTAATCTGCTGTCCAGAAGACAGGCCATCATCCATTATTAAGGGCCTAGTGACTTCAGGCGTTTTCTGCATTGGTTGAAAAGCCCATAGTGATTTATTTATGACCAGGGATAATGAAGACGTGTAGCACCACGGTAAGGAGATCGCAGCTCTTTGTTGGTGCAGAGCTCATGCATGCAGCATATATGCGGTTTGGCCCCAGGTTGAACTCAGTTTGCTTTGTTATATTTCCTCTTCTGTATCATCAACCCCCCCTCTTCTCCAGTTTGCATCTGTATTTTCCTCCATTCCCTCAATTAAGGTTTCTCGTCACTCACCTCTCCGTTTGCTCTATCTTCTCCTCTGCTGCTCCTTTGATTCCTTTCATACGGAGCCGAGTATCCGTCTCCCTTTTTAATTTAATCATTCCAGTTCCGTCGGCTATCTGTCGGCTCTTTCCTGCCACTCGAGCTCTTATCTCAGATACTTGTAAGTCCGTCGTTCCAACTTCTGTCCACTGTTGAATCAAAGGTCAACCAACCCCCCCCCCTCCCCGGCCTCAGAGTTTTAATCATGTAGAAATGAAAGTTATTGTCTCGTTTGAACAGTGAATTGTTGCAGTATTGGGGATTTAATGGGGATGGTGCCGTAACAGTGAGATTGTACGTCAACACTTCTTAAGGTTGCAACCCGATTGCTCAGTATGAGGAAAAAAATCGAAATAGCTCGTTCCTGTTATAGATTCATGCCTCATTTGATATTAAATTGTCCTCTAAAGCATCTACAGCCATTTTCGGAGACGTATTGTAGCAGTAGTGAAGTACTCATTGTCACTAATGTTGATTGGTGCTTGTTGTTGGAAATGTTCGTCCTCTTATGATTGAACACACTCCATGAGGGTCATCTCAGCTGTAGTGGTGTTTTGTTTTGTTTTGTTTTTTTCCTTCCGTCAAACACAAACACTCATCTGTCTTACTATCCCCGTTACAGAATTTATCTTGAAATGCCAGAAGGAAGAAAGCGTTCAGAGGTCCAACTGGAGGTCTAAAACTAACAAGGTTTTCATATCAAATCGTGTTACGTTGACATGCAGGCACACGTTTTTTCATCGTGGTCGCCAACTCACAACACAAACTTGTGTAGCTCCAATTTCTTAGTAAATTTAATGTTTTACAGGCCCAAACGGTCTCCGACAACCTGGAAAGGAAACACTGCGTGGTCCAGGGAATTATTGGTTCACATAGGAAACTACTATCAGTCTGAGAGCTTAGCAACATCATTACATGATCAGGTGATCAATATTTACTCGCCAGCACGTCCTCTGTTTCCCATGAACCTACGTCTCAATCGACACCGATATCTTTTGCAAGTTCCACCTCCGACTTTAAACTCTTCCGTATTTTCAACCATCTCTTGGTCCGTAATGAGCCGATCACTTCCAGAGCTCTGCGTGGCCGGGTAGCTGCCTGCATTAATGACTGCATTAAACCCCCAGCAGGTCTCCGAAGGTTTCTGATGGATGCTATCTAAGGTAAACTTTAGATGCTTAATTAGTTACCTAAATACCTACTTAGCAACTTACCTTCTTTGATAGACAAATACTTTACAAGTATCCAAAGTGCTTTGTCCACAGAGAAATGTTGACTGTGTGTATTCAGAAACTGACCATTGGTTTATTGGTTTAAGTGTTTACCTGAAGGCTACTGTATTTTTATTAGACCACTCAGACAGCAGTTAATCAGAGGCGAGGCTCAGATCGTCTCCTCTGATTTGCTCAAGGACCTGTTATTACTAGAGCTCCAGAGAGAGGAGATCTAAAACTACACTGAGAGTTTTTGGTTTTCTCCTCATCGACGTCTGCACTTCATATGGAACAGTGGGAAAAATTAAGATATGTGACCTTTAATACGATCACTTCGATTTTACAGAAGGGGAATTTTTCAAATGGTGCTGTATGTTTGACTCTGGATGACACCATATACAGAAACACATAAATCATCATAAAAGCGTAAAATATGGCACACTCAGCTGTCTTGCCTTTTTCTTTTTTTTTCCTAAAGAAATTCAGATTCTGTCACTGAATTTCAAAAACATCATTCGATGTCTTGGAGCTTGGAGCTTCACCTCATTTTGCTCTGTATAAATGTATTTCCTTAGCTGATTTTGCTCTGTTTCCTTTGCCCCCCCCCACCCCCACCACCACCCCCTTGTTGGTTTTAATCTGTTGTTCCAGGCTGGTCAGTCTGATCTCTCTCCGAGGAGCTCTAATTAAGCAACCACACTAATTAAACAGAGTTTCCTCTGAGACGCTCTCCATCACAGGGACGGCCTGTTCTCATCTCCTGTCTCCACGCGCACACACACAAACACACACACACACACAAGCACGCACGCACACTCACACTCACTCACACACACTCACACTCACACACACACACACACAAATACACTTGTGGTGATCAGTGTAAAGAGTGTTGCTTGCTCCCAGTGAGTCTGACCTTGACCATCAGATTCTAATTACAAACAAAGAGTGCAGTGTAGCACTGGCTGTCTCCCCCCCCGCCCCACACACACACACACACACACACACCCACCCACATATCAGTCTAAATACACAACCCCGCACACACACGCTTTGTCCAGAGGTGACACGGTCTTGTCACTCCCAGTCTTCTGCCTGCTATGACTGATCAGACTGATCTAAACAGACCCGACAAGCAGACTGAACTTCAGAGCACTTCTGTTGTGTTACACTGTTCAATTTAAAGACCCTGTCAACGCCCCCCTTGCATTTTTTCCCTAGCCCGTAAACCTGGGCAGTCCTGTAGCTGCAGAAATCTGAAATAATGAAATAGATCCATTTATATGCCACAAAATGCAATAAATAAATAAATATGGAAGTCTGCTAACACAGCAATGTTTCTAAAATCCAGGCAGGCTCAAAAAGTTGAAAAAAAAACTTCTGCTTTTGGGATAAAAAAAGTGATGTTGACATGAGGCTGTAGTGAAAAGAGCATTGTGGGCAGTCATTGTACCCATTTTAAGTCTTTGTGCGGCAACGTGAGCCTGTCGTAAATGTCCGATTGCACAAATAACTCAAGTGACATGTACAATCGTTGCCATATCTTTCAGCTAAGCAATATTCCAAATGGAGTTTGAATGTAATTTGAATTTGAATTTAATGTGACACACTGGCCCCATCAGCCGGAGGACAGCTGGCATCGACCCGCAATGGATTTCCGGTGCATCATGTTTTATCACGGCGATATTTGATCTGCTCAATGGAGGTCCCACGGCGCTCCGACAGCCACGAAGGGGCTTTGCTACAGCCAGTTGCTGTTAATAACTGAGCAGATGTAGTATAACTCGCTATCTAGCCTGTCAAAACATGACAAAAGACCAACCGTATGGAATATGACAGTTTTCAGGTCTAACCCGCGAGGACAGATGAAATATTTTCTCACAGTGAAAGTTTTGGGCCATGTCAGCTGTCAAACAGAGGAGTGCTCTTTAACTGAGCTGAATGAAACCCTCCTTCTCTCTCAGTCTTTCATCATCCTCCCTTCCCTTCATCTGGCTCCTCGTTGTCTTTTCCCCGGCTCTGTCTTTGTTTCACCGTTTTCCGTTCATTCCCCCTCTTTTCCCCTCGCCGATGCTCAGGTTCGACCTTATTTCTCCGACGCCCCGACAACTGTTGGCATAGCGCGGCGATGTTTGTTACCACGCTGTTGCCGTCACTCACTTTGGATTACTACGTGAGAGTTTATAGTGTTTGTTCAGAGGTGGAATGCGTTGTTAAGGGTGTCCAGCACACTGAAACCCAGCAGTTTTATACAAGCGGCTTCCAAAGAAGGCCTGATGTCAACAAAATCACTGAAAATCCATTCAGCATCTAATAATCCCTGATTGATTCTTGGAAACAACCTTTAAAGGAGCAATTTTTATATTTTTCTGTCACTACATATATATCATTAGGAGCCTCAGAGGTTACAGTACAGTGCCAGTAAACGATCCAGAGGCTTCTTCTCATATAAGTGAATGTGAAGGAGTGCACCACTGTAAATCCTACAAACATCCCGACTTCTTCAGGGCAGAAAGAAAACTGCTAAAATCATTATAGAAACGATGATAACGGAGTCGCATACTTAACGTTTATGGTGCCATTGTGACACGAATGTCGTCCATTTAATAGCTACAGAAGACATGCAGGGGAAAAACAATCTTTCTGGCTAACATCCTTGCGGCTGTGGAGGGAAGGTGTTGTCCACTCAGAAGGTTGGCGGTCTTATTTTTAGACTGTGAGACGGAGCGTGTCACCCGCTCGGGCACTGTGCCACACCTGAGTGTTAGGAAACCACAAAGCAAAGGAACGCCTTCTGAGCACATGAATCAACGGAAAATGAGTGCAACGTGCTACAAGAGGAGTTTCAGATGTCTGCATAATTCAATTTTAGCTGCTCTAAAATCCAAGCTGTCAGCAGTCGCTGTCTCCAGACACCAAGAGACATGACAGGTAGTTTTAGAAAGGCAGACTTTCCAAAACTACCACCCTGCCCCAACTTCTTCTACTCCTTCTTCTTCTTTCTTTTTTCCAATACTCCATCTCTCCACATCTTTCTTTCCGGTGACATTTCCTGAAATTCAAGGCAGATGAGAGTGCCTGTCATGCCGCTGTAAGCTGCCTTTCGTCGTGACAGACACACCAAGTTATTCCTGCCACGAAAATGCCCGGCAGGATGTCAAATGATGTTGCGCGCAAACTTCTGCCATGTAACCATGTAACCTTTTTCGTCCAAGTTCACCATCTCTTTTCCCCATCCTGAAACCTTCTCTTTTATTTTTTTATTTTTCTTTCCCGATACCTGTCTCCTTGGTTCAGAGTCCAGGGAAGTGTCTGGGTTAACGACGATTTGGGGCCGCCTGCTGCAGTGCAGTGTCAGCAGTCCAAGATACTGTGCGACTTAATAGAAATTTGAACACTAAAGCTTTTTCCTTGAATTAAATATTCTCGGGGGTTTAAATCATAAACATTCTCCTCGGTTACGCTGCAGTCAGCGTCTACATAAAATTTCTTTCACTTCATAAACAGATCCGAGGCAATTCGATATCGCTGAGGATTCCTCATTACAGAAACCATGCATCATAATTTGAACGTGGAGAGCCAAATGTTGGAGATTACCGCTGCTCTGTTTGAACTGGAGTCGACTTTTAATCACTTTCCTTTTCCCTTCCTTCTGTTCCCTCCCTTTTCCATTTGAACGTTGACTTCTCATATTGGGATTTAGGGGCTACTGCTCGTCTTTCTACTCCCCTTTTCCCTCCTTTCATCTCAGAGGAGATGTAACACGTCTTGGTTTTAACACCTCTCCGCCTTGATCCTCCTCCTCCCATGTATTCTTTAATCTTTGTTTCAAATGTCTCCTGTCCTCTACTCCGGAAAGCAGCTGACATGAAGTGAAATACCTGTTTGAAAAGTCAAATAAGAAATCTGAATATCAAAGTGTGTGTCTGTGTGCAGACATTATTGAGTTACAGCCTGTGTTGGCTTCAGCTCGGCTCTCCTTTCATCTCTCCAGGTGGTGTCCATGGGTTTGTATCTCGGGGAAAGGGCCTATCTGAGGAGCAGCTGGAACATCCTCGACGGTTTCCTGGTCTTCGTGTCTTTGATTGACATCGTGGTGTCCATGGCGGGCGGGGCTAAGATCCTGGGGGTGCTGCGTGTCTTAAGGCTGCTCAGGACACTACGTCCCCTCAGGTTAGTGGGGCAAACTGTTCTCTTCTGATATTTCAACCAGTTCAGCCCTTTTTTTTTTCTTTCTTTTCCTGTTGTTCCATCTGTTAAAAAAAAAAAAGGGAAAGATTGGAAACATAAATAAATCGTTTGGTGTCACTTTCTAATAAGGCATCCTCTTTTAAAAAGGTTCCAACTTTATTAAGACTTAAACATTTACAAGTCTTTACAGATCGTTATCCAATCAGGTGGATTGTTTGACCAGCCAACGCAGCGGCCTATAATGACGTCACACGTTGGTTTTCCAGCAGCTACGCTGATCTTGTAATTGGGCCGCCACCATTTCGATTTTTTTTCTTACACTTGACAAAACCATATTTGAAGGAGGAGTGAGACAGTTTGTCAGTCACTGTGTAGCCCTGGCCTAATGTATATGGCCTATATTCTTAAAAATGAACATCATGTTGAATTGAAAAAGCTTTAAGACGAGAAATTAAGACCATAAACTCACAGGGGAAACATACACTTCAATACAATGTGTCCCTGGACCATCCACAGTTATTATTTACAACCTTATAACTTAAGTATGGCTGTTACAGTTGATAAGAACTTTATAAACCCCTTTTTTATTCATAAATTTCTGTGTGTGTTTATAGATAGCATCCTTAACAGTTTAGACACACAGTATAATCAGTAGTATTGTTTCTGTGTTGAGCTATTAAAGGAAAAAGAAATGCATTATTACGTTTTTGGGTTTTTGTTTTTTTTTTTAGATCTGATAAATAAAGCTCAGCAATTAAAGTTTTTTAAACGCATAACTTTGCAGGAGCGAAGTCATTTCTATCCGCTCACATGGCTCATTAATCATCGTGTGACATTTCAGATTTATCTCGTATCCACCCCAAACTCCTTCTCTGGGGCTTTCCCACCCGCTGAGGTTGGGAACCACAGTTTTAAGATAAGCTTTGTTTAGAGGTGACTATCAGCCATCAGAGCAATTAAGAGAAGATTTCGGCTGGATGGAAGCAGCCAAAGTCTGAATGAGCTCAGTCTTTAAGGCCTCCGCATCCTTTTTCATTACACTGCAACCTGTCTCAGTTTCTTTATTATATAACTATTATCAATCATAAGTTATACTTGTTTTTAGGCGCCAATTAAAGTGGAAGTTTTCCCAAAATCCTGTTTTTGGTTTCAGTTTGGTGACTTGTCTCTTTATATGTAGTAAAATTAGGTCTACAATTTTATTTCAAAGCCCCTCCCTGTTTCTCTCTCTCTCTCTCCTTCTCTTTTTTTATCCTCTCTCTCTCACAGGGTGATCAGCAGGGCTCCAGGATTAAAGCTGGTAGTTGAGACCCTTATCACGTCCCTCAAGCCCATCGGCAACATCGTCCTCATCTGCTGTGCCTTCTTCATCATCTTTGGCATCCTTGGTGTGCAGGTAAACGCCGTCAAAAACTTTATTCATGTGTTCTTTTATTTGTCTTTCGTTTCTTTTTTTTTTATAATCAGGAGACCCACGAGACTCAAAGTGTGTCAAAATATTCTCTTAGGATCACAATCATGCTCTTGCTTTATGCTTTATTCCAGGGTAAAAATTGAAACTAAGAATCACCGTAGGGCATGAAATGAAATTGCGTGTGCCCACATTGAAATCACGCACCGCACGGCCTGCAAGAGCAGAGACAGGAAGTAGCGTGACTGTGAATAAGTAAGACTATATAAGTGCGGTCCATCTATTTACTGAAATAACAATTACTGCACTTTTCTCATCTCAGCATACATTGATTATTCTTCCGACCGTGTGCCAAAGGATCCAGGGAATGGAACCCTCCGCACAGATTTAGACCAGTTTCCATTAATATTCAGAGATTCTCAAGTATGTAAACAACCAGCTGTCTACATGTCAAATCGCATCATAATAGTATCAGAACAAAAGCAAAGTAAAACACAGTTAATTAAATCACTGGACTGTCAGAAGTGTCCCATCAAACCAAAGCACGTGTCCTAAATGTATCAGTATTAACCAAAAACAAGCTGTTTTAATGTAATTACTGCATTTTTTATATCGCTGTCAATACCAAACTGTTCTCCCTCACATCACTTCACGTTATTATTCTCCGTCTCTATTTTAAGCATGACTTTAGTCGCTTCCCTTCTTTGATGCGGTCAGTGTGATTGAGAATTAAAACCATCTTTTCACAGGAAGAAAAACCAAACTGTTGATACGGAGTGTTTACGGAGGCTTCACCCACACACTCAGTAACAGCAACTAATTATGAAATTACTTCAAAAAAAGCGTCAGGAAGCGGTCACACGCGGAGCGTTATCATGTCCTTGTCAAAACTTGTCTTTGCGCGACTCTGCCTCATGTTGTGTGTGTGTGTGTTTGTGTTTTAACTCCAAGCTCTTCAAAGGAAAGTTCTACTACTGCATGGGCTTCGACGTGAAGAACATCACGAACAAATCCGACTGCCTGGCTGCCAACTACCGATGGATTCACCACAAATACAACTTTGACAACCTTGGACAGGTACAGCAAAAAAAGAAGAAAAAAAAAAAAGACACATCCTGCATGGACGCCTTTGAACGTATTAATCCTGGATGTACACACAAATAATGGTGCATTTACTCATGAATATTGTGACAGTGAAAAATGCAGTCTATGGGATATGATATCTCCTATTGAGCGGTGTTTATTTATTGGAATCCTCATTCGCCACCACCATGAGAGCAGATGCTCGTCCTGGAGTCTGCGTAAATACATCACGAGCATTCGATCATAATCTTAAAATAATTCAAATTAACATAGTAAACAAATACTCCTTAAGTAATAAACTGCACCTAGGCTGCTGAAAAATGTGGTTTCAAGTTGAGAAATACCGGTGAAATGCATGCTGTTAGAAAACAGCAAGTGTGTTTTTGTTTGCACTGTTCAATCGGATCCTATTACAAAGACAGTCCTGTTGGTGCTGGACTGGCTGTGATGTGTGTGTTTGTCTATGTGTGGCTGCCCTCCAGGCTCTGATGTCCCTGTTTGTACTGGCCTCCAAAGATGGGTGGGTTAACATCATGTACCACGGCCTGGATGCAGTTGGAATCGACCAGCAGGTAGACACACACAAACGGCGGGGCAGAATTGCATTCTCACACACCTCGTAGTCCCATTCTCATTCATTCAGGGGCAGGAAACTGAGCAGCTACATGGTTCTGCTCCTTTGAGGGAATCCCACGCGTCGTCAGGCCGGAGAAGGGCATTTGAAATCCGTCTGGTGTGTCTCGAGTGTCCTCCCGGTTGGACGAACCCCAGAACTCCTCCACAGGGCAGGGATGCATCCTGGAGGTTTTTCTGATCACATCGCCGAACCAGCTCCAAAACAAAGGAGCATCAGTTCAAATCCAACATCTACGTTTTCTTAAAAATGAACTAAAACAGGATAAAGAGATGTAATATGCATTTCTGCTTTGATATTTTATACCTTCTCTGCAGCAGCCGCAAACATAAACTCTTTCACTTTGGAGCGATAATGTCTCACAATCCGGTGAGTCCCTCAGCGGGACTCAGCTACCGTCTTGGGAAATGCTGGGAAGGAGAACTGGAACTCTGATTAGTGGTTCTTGGCCAAGCTCAGTCCGAACTCCGTCTGCGTGTGTTCACCAGCTGCGAATAAAGGGACTAAAGGTCACATTGCTGGATGGAAATCTACTGTTTGACAAATGCTGTCTTTCCACCTTAAAGCCGCCTTGTAGTATAAAGTATAATCCGCTAGTTGAAAGCAAATTTGGAAAAAAAAAAAAAAAGGTGGAGCTGAAGTTTTCTGCATGCTCTCCTGATTGGTTTAATTGATCTGGAAGGATCTGTAGCTAGGACTGTAGCTATGACTATAACTTAAAAAATTAACATCACGTTGTTCTAAAGAAGATTTGAAACTATAGACTGGAAAATGAGAACTAAGGTAATAAATCAGAAGTTACAACATTTTCCCATAATTTTCCCATAAATTTCAATAAAACATGACTTCTTTTTACACCCATGATGGTCTTTAGATAGAATGCAGGTGTAAAGCTTTTCTGCTTTGGCTTCAACATCCAGCTTTCAGAAAACTTCACCTTGCAGAACACGCAAATGTTTGACATCAAAATCTGACCAGCTTCCGTTATGAGCTGGTTTTTATATGAACATCTATCACAGAATTTATTAAGGAGGGGGTCATTACTCTGGATGATTCACCCCCCCCCCCCGAACAACTAATCCTCATTTGCGTTTCAACACTCAACACACTTTCCAAATTGAAAATCTCCCTCTCATCTCCAGTTTTATTGCACCTGAGCTTGACTTTTTTTTTTTTTTTTAGCTGTTGTAATGGCTCCCTCCCATGATGAGCGCCTCACCTCATCGTCTCAATGTTTTTCCTCACATTGTCTCCCTCTCCTTCCTGTTCTTTCCTCCTCCCTGTCATCCCGGCTGTCGGACCGGTGGCAGCTCTCGGAGCTCTCCGGGACTCTCTGGAGGTGGAGGAGTCGGTGTCCGGGTTAATTGGAGGACTATCCGCAGCGAGAGGCTCGTCTGTCATTTTAAAAATGTTTCTCAAAAGAGTTGTTTCATGACAACTGGTCTTCTACACAGCACTTCCTTCAGCTGAATCACGTTTATATACCAGCGCTGTGACACATTAAACTTAATCTAGTGAGGACAAAACTTCCTTTCAAACAAACACAGATGCGACAGCACGATGCGAACTTATCGGTTTCTTTCACATCTTAGAAGTCAAGAAGTTCAGTTACATCGACGGGATCTGCCTACTTACAGTGGAGGTTTGGTTGGGTGGGCGTTACTTTTACGTTTCCTTCCTAATATCTGGACTTTTGTATCTGCCGGATACCTTCATTATTATATTTTTTCCTCCTCTTTCTCTCTACGTCTTTCCTCCAGCCGGTGACCAACAACAACCCCTGGATGTTGCTCTACTTCATCTCCTTTCTCCTGATCGTCAGTTTCTTCGTCCTCAACATGTTTGTGGGCGTGGTGGTGGAGAACTTCCACAAGTGCCGGCAGCACCAAGAGGTGGAGGAGGCCAGGCGCCGCGAGGAGAAACGCCAGCGCCGGATGGAGAAGAAGAGGAGAAGTAAGTGGAAAAAGGAAGGAAGAGGAAATAAAATGCTAGAGAGCGGCATAAATGCTTAGAAGCATTGAAAAATACATTAAGGCATGAAGGATTAGGAAGAAGAATTAGGATGAAATGAAAGAGGGAATGGTAGGTTTGGAGAGGAGGAAGGAAAGAAGATGTGACAAGGAGGATAGATGGAGGGTGTCAAGGGAATTAAGGATAGTTTTGGGGGGAGGAGCACTGATGGGACACCTAAACCTCCTGGGAGGGAATGATGGAATGACATTATTATTTTTCCTGTCGTATGTTTCCTCTGCTTCTGTCTCCCCATTCCTCTCCACCCACTTCCTTCCCCTCCTTTCCCTTCCCTCCTCCCTTTCCTTTTCAAACTTCCTTCCCCTTCTCAGAGGCCCAGAAGATGCCCTACTACTCTTCCTACGGCCGGGCTCGCCTGGCCATCCACTCTCTGTGTACCAGTCACTACCTGGACCTGGTCATCACCTTCATCATCTGCATCAACGTCATCACCATGTCTCTGGAGCACTACAGCCAGCCGCAGGTGAACCCCCCCCCCCCCCCACTGCTCTTCAGCTGCAGGGACAGTCGTGGGCATTGGCGTGGGGCAGACAGACACAGCAGACAGGTTAAAGGGCTTCTGAGTGGGCCGGGATGAACCATCTGGACAGCGTTTTCTCCTTCTCCTTCTTCTTCTTCTTCTTTTTTTTTTTTTTTTTTTTGTTTAAGTGGGCACTCCCAACCTGCTGCTCTGAATCAGCACCTAAAACAGCCAACAACCAAAACATTAATCCACGTGCTGGAATACAAATGCGCCGGCAGATTGGGGTATTAGTTACGTAAAGTGTTTTTCAGAGGCAGAGATGCTCTCGAGGCAGAAATAAAAATCAGATGGAGTTAAGCCTCGACAATCAGGCCCGTCTTAGATTAGTCTCAGATGCTATCAAATAAATGGAGGTCAGTTATTAAAGCTTTGGGTTTCTGAGGGCGCATAAATCACATTCTCCACATTGCTTTGCTGACAATAGAACAAATCACTCAGATCTAAAATAATCTATAACTTTTTCAAGCCTCATTATGTTTTATGCAAAGGAAATGGAAGGAGACGGTGCAATAAAAGACTCGTTTCTTGTTTTTTTTAAGACGGTACAGTTCTTCTGTGAGCTCTCGCAGGATGTATATATCCTGTTTGGTCTCCAGGTGGCTGATTTTGTCCTGCAGGCTGCTTTGTCTCAGTGTGGGAAGAGAGTTTTCGCTGCTCTGAAATAACACTGTGCCTGAGCCAAAGGTATGAAATATTAACCGCTTACGCGAGGCCGCACAGGGACGACCCACTCGGCTCATTATTTACAGTTAGCTTTAGCTTACGCCACCTTTTAACCAGAGCTGTCACTCCGAGTCGACGACTGTTTGAGCCGCCGGTGATGTCTGCAGCTGCACTGCCCACACGGCTGTGAGAAAGATCTACGGCTCTTATTCCCACGTAACACTCGACTGAAGCACACTGACGCCTGAACACAAAGGAAGCTGGATGAAGTGCTGTTACGCAGGTCAACGCTGCTGCTGCCTGTCCAACAGGGCAGGAAACCTGAACCAGACATCCAATTATTTGTATCTCCCCAGCAGCCCTGCCTCAAAAGAAACTCCTCCTAAACCAACCAAACTAAACTAAACATTCAGAATCCTTTTTTAAGATTAGCTGACATTTTTTCTGACCTGATTGAACACTCTAAGTTTCTCTTCTGGCTGGTGGTTTTCTGAGTGGCTGAATAAAAACATGGCAGATTTCAGATAAAACAAAACAAATCCTGGACGTTTTGGCGGAAATGGGGGACTGTTGAAACTGACTTCTTTGTTGTGACATCACAAAGTTACAGAAGTCCTGACGGCTGGTTTTAAGGCTCAGATTCTGAATTCAGGCTCTTGATGCTTTCAGTAATAGTAATAATCAGATTGTATACACGGACTACCAGTACCAAAAAGATTATCATTTGGAACACATGTTAAAAATACCAGTATGACTCACATATAAAACATACAGATAAAATATATGAATTTAGTGCAGCTGTATATGTAGTTCTTGTCTGTGGTGCCGTCGTAGGAATGATAACAATTACGTCCAGTGAACATTTAGATTCATGTCGGCCCTCTCTTTCTTCTTCTCCGCTGCTAAAGAGACAAAATCTTTTGCCATGATGAAAAAAAAAAAGAACAACAAATCCATTGACAATATCTGACTGCGGACACAGAAGTGGAAGAACAAAAGATGATTCACTGGTTTATTATAGCTGAGATCAGAGATAGATAAAGATTGGTTTTTTCTAACCCTTTCTTCTGTCCCTCTTTAACCCTTCTTTCTCTCTCAGTCTTTGGAGACCGCCCTGAAGTACTGCAACTACTTCTTCACCTCCACCTTCGTGATTGAGGCCTCTCTCAAGCTTGTCGCCTTTGGCTTCCGACGCTTCTTCAAGGACAGGTATCATGGGGGGTTAATGATACACGTGGAGCTGCTTACATGTGCGTCTCAGCGCCAAACCTGACCGTTTAAAACATATTTACCGCATTTTTATTTTATTTGTTTATTTTTTTGATACCCTTAAATGGTAAATGAACTGCACATGGGTTTTTGTGAGTGTGAATGGGAATCCAAATCATCTTTTTAAATCCACTGATCAAATTCTTGGCTTTCGTCAGCAGTTAAATTAATTCATCACACGTTTCGGCTGAAATTCCTTCTGCATTATGAAACGTTTCAACACCTTTAATTCATATGCTTAACACGCTTCGTTTCACTTTCTGGTTCCCTAACATGCAGACGATTTATCGGTTAGCGGAGGAGTGGGTAGCACCGGCGTGGGTTTCTTCCTCCCACAGTCTGAAGACTTGCAGGCTAATTGGTGGTTCTAAATTGCCCATAGCTGAATGGTTCGTACTCTTAACGACCTCTCAGAGTGAAAGTTTTTCCACGTTCACACATCACATCCGTGCACATACTTGTAAAGTGAATTTGGTTTTCAGTATTTTGTAGAGTGGAGTTGCAACTTGTTAACAGTTTCTGCCCCCTTGACCGCCTGAGCATGGAGACCTCTAGTTTTTAATTTGGCCATCTTGATTTTTTTTTTTTTAACCCAGAAGAAGCCAGATTTGGAGGAGAAAGTGGATCTCAGGAGGAGTGAGTCAATCTGTTGGCAATATCCAGTATTAAAAGAGCCATTTGGCCGCAATTCCCATCAAATAAAAACCCACCAGGAGCCACAAAACCTATTTGACCTCTATGATGAAGATAGCAACACATTTATAGTTTCATTACACTGATGCTATGTATATGAGAACTACGTTCTGTTTTCGGCCCTGGCTAAACTCAAAAAAAGTCACCAGCCTGTCAGCAACAGATGACGCATACAAGGTGCGACGCATATTTTGATCGACAAAATATTAAAACGCGTTTAATTTCAATATTACAAAATGACCTAAATCGATGGTGCAGTGGTTAGCACTGTTGCATCACAACAAGAAGGTCTTGGTTCAGTTCCCGGCCTGGGGCCTTTCCGTGTGGAGTCTCCATGTTTCCTCCGGGTACTCCGGTTTCCTCCCTCCGTCCAAAGACATCATGTTTGGGTGGACTGGTGACTCTAAATTGTCTGTAGGTCTGAGTGTGAGTGTGAGTGGTTGTTGGTCTCTGTCTGTCTCTGTCTGTCTCTGTGATGGACTGGCGACCTGTCCAGGGTGACCCCGCCCTCACCCAGTGTAAGCTGGGATTGGCTCCAGCACCCCCCCGTGACTGACATTTATTTATATATTCATTTATATAATTTATTTATTCACATTAAGTTCTCAAAGCCACGGGGGAGCCACGGCAGAGGAATGACCCCAGTCTAATGCATGCCCTGCTTCATGGTCTATTTTTCTATAAAGGTTACCGTCATTTGAAAAATTGTGTCAGAGCCTCCTTCGATGGTCTCCAGCTCAGTGTGTCATCTGAGGGCTGTGTTTCAGGTATAAACGCACCATGCTGGACAGGAGACCGGGTCGTGTCTCCTGCGCTCTGAAAGACATTACAGCAGAATAAAAAGCAAAATTAAACTTGCTGATTGGAGCCAGTAGCTACCCGCGTGTGCTGCCGAGTTGTTTGACCCGGCTCTCAATGCCGATTGGTGCCAGATGTTGGTGCTAAGTGGAAAACTGGGGCTCTGGATTTAATGAAGGACTTAGTGAGGTTGTGCAGGTGCAGAAATGGTATTTTCTTCAGCTATCTGTACTGAGCCTGTGGAGCAGCTGTGATGATGGCGGTGGATATTACTCGATGTACTCCACTATGTAGATTTCATTATTGCTGCCTCCTATCTATTTTTAGAGAGCGGGTGAGCTGGAGGAAATTGCTGTTGGTTATTTCCGCCTGCCCAAACCCCCTAAAAATTATTTCTTCCAAGCTATTTTAATGTTCTTTAATGGTCTCACTGTTTCTCTTTCTTTTTCTCTTTCTCTTCATGTAAACAGGATCGTTTACTGTTTAACTTACATCTTCATCTCTTTATCCCTTTATTTTTTTTCATCTGTACTATTTGTGTTGTTTTTTTGTTTTTGTTTTTGTTTTGTTTTTTTGGAAAGCCCAAGATGAAGGCAACCCCATTATGTGTGTGTGCTTGTGTGTGTTTGCACCCCGTAAGTTTGATGTGTGCCGGTTCTGCTGCTCTGGAACTCAGATATTATCTCTGATGAGTTACATTAACTGTGGAGGAACATGCCCGCGGCAGCAATTTTGCAGCAAATTGAGTTAAAAGTAAGAGAAACTTTTCTATATTGGCGGGGGGGGGGGGGAGCAAAATGTGTATTTAAGGAAGTGTAACTGCTTTTTAAGTGGAGGTGACAGTACGGCTTGGGTGAGGATTTGGTTTTGACAGTTTGACATCGTCTTTTCCCGCTCTCTCACAGTGCAGCTCCAGGCCAGGTGGAATCAAAGTCAGTTTTTTTATCACGGGTCAGGTTTGGAAACCTGCTGAGCTTACGATTTAAAGATACCTGGAACACTTGTAGCGCCGCCGACAGCTTTTCAACAAATCTGCACTGACCCAGAGCTCCTCCTTTCAACGAGACACTAAAACCTCGGCACGGCACGGCAGCTTCTGCTTCCATTTACAGTTTTCCAAGACGACCATGTTGATGCTGCTGCCTGTTGAATAGCTGTTATAAAGGTCTGAGTGTGCCATGATGGCCGGCTTGTTGGTGGAGTAGTTTTAAGAATGTAAGAAAATGTGAGGAAAGATGGGAATAAATATAACTATAGAAGAGAACGCATAAGAAGAGGGAAAACATAACTGTTATATTTTGCCTCATTATGCTTCCCTTTAAGAGATCTTTGTCTTTTAGTTATGTGAATTAAAATATTCAAACTGGGTTGAATCATTGGCGCAGTCAGGAAATTCAACTCTTAACCTCCGCGGGTCAAATTTGAAATAACAACAGCAGTAATGCGATTTTTTTTTTTTTGGCATTCGTGAACGGGCTCAGGGAGATCAGCTGACAACATTTGTCATTATGTCACGCACTTGGCAGCAGCCAAGTTCAGATAAAAAGAAAAAAAAAAACCCAACAAAACAAAATTCAACGTGTTATGCAGCTGCTGATGGACAACAGAGAAGCCGACAGACACCCGAATATATTTCTGCAGCTCGAACATTTACATTGTAACCTATTGACGAATATTAACATAAATATTCATGAGGAGGAGCGGCCCTTCAGGTAATGCTGGGCTGTTTGCCATTCTTCTCCCAAATCAGGTGGGAGAAAGTCAAAATATGCATAAAGCAATAATGAAGAATATTAATATTCATAAGAAAATTAACATATCACAGCCATGGAGTCCTGAGCCACACGCTCCCAAATCATGCTGCTTCTCCTCTTCATCGCCGAGATGCTTTTACTTTGGCCGAATAGCACAGATGAAAGTAGATTAAAGAGTCATTGTGTGTCTGTGTGTGTGTCTGTGTGAGTGTAGGTGGAACCAGTTGGACCTGGCCATCGTGCTGCTGTCAGTGATGGGCATCACGCTGGAGGAGATTGAGATCAATGCGTCTCTCCCCATCAACCCCACCATCATCCGAATCATGAGGGTGCTGAGGATAGCACGAGGTACACAAACGCACGCACACACACACACACACACACACGCTCACACCTAATCAGTAACAAGCACTTCGACTTTTTGTTTTTTTGTTTTCTTCACTCACTTTTGGAACTCGATTCAGCGAAGCAGCATCTGAAGCTTTCATTGTGAAACATCAACATGAAGTTGACTCAATAAAAAGAATGACAAACTAAAATGTGCTAAAAGTAAACGAGTAAAAATATTTGACTGAAGCGCTACAACGCGTTTCTCTTATTCACTTGGTCAGGTGTTCACACGCGTGTCACTTACAGCCTCAGTTTTCCCTGAACGAAGGTGAAGCCGCCGTCTGTCGTTCCCACTTTTCTTTTTAATGCTCCGCCAATTCCTCTTAACTTTACACCGAGGAGGATAAAGGCTAATTACAGCAATCTCACTTAATCCTCGCCCCCGTACTGTTGACCTTTGCTCTCTGTAATGCTGCATGGGGGGGTTGGACTGAATGGGCCCGTGGGTGATATGCCAATTTAACAGCAGCTGGTGGTAATTAACAAGCAAGTGGGGTATTTGATGATGACTGTGAGGGCTCCTGCTGACTTTTACTCTGAATAACTAACTAACCTCTCTGAGTTATTGAAAGAATATCAAAGTGTCCCACACTTTAAAACTACTTTGAACATAAGAAGAATATTTAATGGTCTCATTAATGTTCACTCTGCTTCTTCCTGTTTTGTTTTGTTTGGGATACTTTTTTTTTTTTTGGGGTGGCAGGATTTATAAACTGAAGCCAACGGCAGAAGCAGAAGGTTCCTCTGAAGGTTCCTGCTTATTAAAAGAGAAAATCTGGACCGCTGGGAATTCAGGAGAGTCAGGAAACCTTCCCCGTTTCAAGCGTTTATTTCGCTCCTCTTCCTCTTTGCCCATCTTATCTATCTTCATTCTCCCTCCTCCGATGTGTCTCTGCAGGTGTTGTTTGTTTGTTGTTCGTTGTTTACAGAGTCACACACACACAAACACACACAGAAATGAACAGCTTGTCTGGATTGTGCGATTGTGTGTCATCTTCTTTCCAGTGTTGAAGCTGTTGAAAATGGCAACCGGGATGAGGGCTCTGCTAGACACGGTGGTCCAGGCTCTTCCTCAGGTATGTGTCAACACACACACACCCTCCCTGGTGCTTATCACAAGGACACACAGGAGTTAATTAACATTTGTGGAATGATAAACGACCGTCGATTGAAGCTCCCTGAGCATCATGACTTTCATGCTGTCGGGTTATGATTATATTTCTGTCCCCCCACCCCTCCCACCGCCGAATGTGGCGACGCCCTTCCAACTTTTCCCCGCTCCTCTCGCTCATTCAAGGGGAGGTAAAAGACCTTTGTGGCATTAAAGTAAGATTTTTCATTCCCACTTCATTTTTTTTATTTATTTGGAATAATTCTACAGAAAAACCAAACCTCTTTTTTTTTTTGCCGGTGGTGAATTTACAATATAAGGCAGCAGTGTATAGATGTGTGCGTCTGTGTGTGTGTTTAACATATTGAGGGAACAACTGTGTCATTTATCGGCATGGTAAATAGTTTTGGGACGACATCGGAGCTCAGTGGCACAGAGGAAGACTCAGGATTTATCTGGCTTTGAAAACGCAGTCGATACTCGTATTTAGGAGATATTCCCATTTAAGTCTTTTTTTTTTTCTCTGGTCGATAAGACAAATATAGCTGTGATTTCTTTGTGTCATGTTACTGCGACGGACAGGACAAGCTTTCTAAAAACGGTGCTCGCCGAGATAAATCACATCAACATAAACTTGCAAGGTCACAGAAACCAAAATGTGCAAAGAGCTCTTTTCCTCCATAATGACACGTCATTATTCATCTGATGCCTCTTCTCCGGATGAAATATATATTTTGCTTTAACAGCATATAAAGAAAAAAATGTAAAAGAAAAAAAAAAAAAAAAAGCTGTATTTCAGTTTCCCTTTTTCTAACATAATGAAGCTCTGTGAGCAAACCAGAGAAAACTACCCTAATGCATCAGGACGGGCTGCTATAGCCCACAGAGCTTTTTTATTAAAGACATGATTCTGTGTGCTGCCACTGGTTGTTTTTTTTTTGTGTGTGTGTGTGTTTTGTTGCATCTGCAGTGCTCTGAGCCTTCAGGGAAGAGTTTTGTGTTTAGGTAGGAAAATCGTGCGCACACAGATAAACACATTAAGACAAATGAAGGCTCACACACTGAGGTAAAAATATATTCTATTCAATTGTGCCTCAAATCAATAGTTCTTTTGTTTTTTTTTTTTTGCTGCCATTTTAACCTGATTTCCATATTGAGAGATTTTATATTTTGTTTTTGGCAATGGACACTTGGCCTGCCACAAAAATGCATATAAAGCTAATACGGAGGCGGCACAGGTGAATAGTAACACACGCCGACACAAGAACAATAGAAAATCAACAATGTTGTGACCACAGGCACAGAAATGAGCATTCAACGTAATGATGTGGTGAAATAGAATAAAGTCAATTTGTGCCAAAGGTTTTTTTTTTTTTTTTTTTCCCCCCCACATGAGGAATTAATGACGCTGAAAAAACAATGAATTTCTCCTTATTTCTTTAATAACACAAATGGCAATCAATGGAGTCTGTTCGTTGGGTGCTTTTAATGTTAAACAATCAATAAAATGTCATCTAAATAAATATAAATGTTTACACATACTCCAATCATGCCGAACCACAAGACAAAATATTCTGCTGGATTAGTGGGGGAATGGGACTTTAGGAACCACAACCCGGCTTATTTTTTTTAAAACAAGGGAAAGAGGATGAGGTTTGACTTAATTAACATTTTATCCACACTTGACTTTTTCCTGTTAGCTACAGTCTCCAAATAGAAGCTGTGAAAGGTGCAAAGTGAAGTCATTACCGAGTGTATTAACTCTACCAGGAGCACTTCAGAATGACTTTGTTCCATTAGCTGATGTTTCAGCAACAGCTTGCCTTCCTCAGAAGCTGAACCAAGAGCCATTTGGGAAAAAAGCCTAATAAACCGCCACATCAGAATAAATCCATACCGAGTTGTCGCCAAGCCCCCGCTCTTTAAAGCATCAAGGTAACGGATCACGTTTTACTCAAACTGGGGCCATAATTTAAAAAATGGATGTTATATTCTATTGAAAAAGATGCAAAACTAAACACAAACTATAAACACAATTTTCCCATAGACTTCTATACAATCTGACTTTTTCTCACTGCCAGTTTAGCTGCCCCCCCCCAATTTAAGATACTTTAACATCTGCTTCCAATCATTCCTATAACATCTGCCCATGGTCACCTTATCATGGATTGCTTCCAGGGGACCGCATCATCGAAGCTCTTGAAGAGTTGTCTTTTTTTCGAGAGCACCTTCTGTCCTAAAGACTATAATCTTAATGTCTAACTGACACTTTTTGTCCATAATCCTTTTATTATAATCTCCTGCACTTGTTTAATAGAATTGGTACCTCAGCATAAGTCAATTTGGATAAAAGCATCTGCCAAATGAGAAAATGAAGGTGTACTGTAATGAAATCTATGAGAGCAGAACCATTTTTAAAAATGTAGCTCCAGGGCCAGTTGGGTACCAGGTTTCAGTCCCCACCCCTCATCAGGGTCCCCTTTCTGTTGCTCTTGTTGAAGTCACAGTCCCACTTTCTCTGAAAGTAAAGGTATAAATATCAAAGTCCGCTCTAACTGTTTTCCTCACATGCTCCTGTTGCCTGTTTGCCAGCTCTGATGCTTTCATACTCATCCAGCAATCTGGAAAGCAGAGGGACGGGATGAAAAATGAACAAACTGCCTTCGGGGCACGTCATATCTTTTAAAAGTCACCAGGAAATATCAACATGCACGAGGAGGAAGGGAAAGAAAAGCTGTCCTCAGGCTTTGCCCCAACGCCCCCCAAATATTTCCCAGTGGGCTCCATCTCACTATTTCCTTTTTCTGCTCTTGTTTCACCCTTTCCTCCAGTAAAACAAACTTTACATCATAGTTTCTCCCTAATCCACTCAGTCTTGTTTGCACATCTAACGAAAATGTACGTCACATATTCGAAGGCACCCCGTCGCCTTCCCCTGTGAGGTGACTTAGCAAATGGTATTCTGCTTAGCGCCTGTTATTGCACCCCAGGAGGTCCTCCATCCATTTGCACTGCATATCGCTATCTGTGAACGCTTTGAATCTGCACACGGATGGATTCAAGTGAGGTTTTCCCCCAAAAGTGTAATAGCGTGATTATCATGATCATTAATTTGATGTTTGTTTTGGGGTTTTTTGTTGTTGTTATTGTGGTTGCTTGAATTGTGTTTTGCTGTTTTCTGACTATTTCTCATCTGATGAAATGTTTGCAAGACATGCTGTTCAGTTTGGTGACCTTCACGGCCTTCAGTAAAATTATACCAAACCAGATGCAGCATCTTTCTGAAAATGCACGAGCATCAAGTAAGCAAAGGCTTTCTGTTCAGGATGTTTTCCATCTGGCTGGTTGGGGAAAGCACACACACAAAATTTTATTTTTTTATTTGTTCGTTTGAACTGTCATCGTGAATTTTACCGAATCCAACCACTCAGCTTTATTTATTCAGTCAAAAAATATTCACCATTTGGAAGAACTCAACAGTCCAAGAATGTTTTATTTAGAAAATTAAGGGAAGAATGAAACAATATATATATTCAACACATCAGTCTTGGGTCTGTTCAATGTTTCTGGTTTAAAATTAGTCAGTATTTCTTCTTGTGAAACTGTGTTATTTGGAGCAGACTGTGAGAAATGAGCAAACCTGAGACTGAACTAACACGGCTATAACTAAATAACACATTACCATCAAAAAATAACGGACACATACTTAACTGGTCCCTTAAATAACTTAGGGTGAATGAAATTTGTGTGAATATAATGTGACTTTCTCTTTATGTGGCAGGTGGGAAACCTCGGTCTGCTCTTCATGCTGCTGTTCTTCATCTACGCTGCTCTGGGAGTGGAGCTTTTTGGAGAGCTGGGTAAGATCTGCAATCAACCTGTTGGACACCAAGACTTTAAACCATATCCCCCTTGAAATTATATTCTTTGACACATTATCACACCGCCATGTGGCGCATTGGTAGGAGGAGCTGATTGGTCAAACAAAAAAAAAAAAAAAGAAAAGAAGAGAAAAGCCAATCACTGACACAATGTTTTGTTTTGTTTTGTTTTTTTATGTCAAATTGTCTCAAAGACGGACTGAAAAGTTAATTTCTTTCTCTTTGGCAAATCTGTGCTCAGGATTTACAGTCAAATGAGCAGCTCCCTTAAATACAGCCTCATTCAGTTCTATTGATGGAGTGGAAAATAAAAGAAAGTGCAAATCTAGGTAAAATTATAATCAAACAAAGAGTCGACGTGTAAAGAACACTTGAGGAGAAGATTCAGAATCCATTAGGCTTAGTGAAGTTTTGTTTTGATTCCTCCTCTGCACCACATTTTCCAGCTTTGTTAAATGGCATGTTTTCAAAACTGCGGTGAGTTGATGTGATTGTTCACACACTCAGCACTTACCGTTGTTGGCTCAAGCCTAAGCCTACTGCTTATCGACTCTTCCTAGACAGGGAATAATGACGAGCGTTTGCACCATTAAGGGCCTCAAATTAGTTTTCGTTGGCGCAAACAATTCAAATTTCACCCTGACCTAAGTGAGGTTTGAGTCTCTAAACGCTCTGTCCTCCTTTTATATCACCTCTCAGTGTGTAACGCTGACTACCCCTGCGAGGGAATGAGCCGCCATGCCACCTTCGAAAACTTTGGGATGGCCTTCCTCACACTTTTCCAGGTTTCCACTGGTGACAACTGGAACGGCATCATGAAGGTATCAGTTTTATTTATTCACATCACACTAAACCTCCACTTGGCTCCTGGACGCCAACCCATCTCCTACAGATGAGACCACTGACTGTCCGTTCTCATTTTCATGGATACAAAATGTCAGCAACACCTTTGTAGACCTTCAAATTTCACTATAACTCAAGGATGAACTGAATAAAGTTTTGGCCTTCTGATCATAATATTTAAATAACGCCTTGAAGAAACTTTTTGAAGTGTTGCACAAATCTCCAATCAAAGTCACGGTAAGGTCACTTTGGTGTTGCTGAAATCTCAGCAGTGCCTCGCAGGGGAACTTAGTTAAATGTGGTACAAATCATGGAAGAACTAAAAAAAGAAAAAAAAAAAGATAAAAGTCAAGGTTGACGTGTCATTACTCAAGACTTCGAACAGCAATTCTGACAAAACCTCACATAAATGCCCCAGAAATATCATGTTAAACTCAGCAAAACACAAACTTCAGCCCATAATTATTTAGTTATGTTGTTTGTGTTAGACAGAATCTGTGGCTGTAACTGAAGGTCTTAAAGTTCACATTGCAGGAGCAGACGGTGTAGATGGAGTGTGTGGAATAGTGTTAAAAAAAAGAGTAGTAAACTACTCGAACCAAACCTTTCAAAGATGAATGAAGATTCAAACTTGTGCTGACGATAAACGACGATCCCCTTCGTCACTCATTTATCAGCTCAATCAACTCTCCAATCACACCTTAAGTACCCGAGTCCTTAAAATTTTATCGCTCCTCATATTCTGACTGATAGTTAATCAGCGCTGATTAGGCTCTTGGAAATTAGTGCCTGGTTGTTGATGAAGAGGGAAGATGGACGTCAGCTTTCCAGATGCCCAGAGTTGGAGAATTTGACGGTGTGCCGTGTGACAACAACGGTTCTCCTTCATCGACCATAAAGACATTACTCATGAGATCGCTTCAGTACAAACTAACAGGCTAATGTTAGTTTGTACGTCTGTACTCTAAAGTGCTCGTCCTCACCTCATCACTCTCCAGTCCTGCTGAAATAATCAACCCGATGACTCAACAAAAGTCGTCTTAATCACCCGTAGTGGAAGCTACATCGAGCGGCGTTCAGCTTCTCAAAGGTGAATTGAACCACTGTCAGCTTCAGGTTCAGGTAACGCCCGGACACAGATCCAGACACAACACTCAGGTAGGTTGGCAGCTGGGTGAGGTCCAGAGTTGGACTTCTGGTCTGGCTTTAAAGGATCGCTGACACTCAGCTCAGGAGAAAACCAGGTTGGGCCTGTCAGGGAGAGAGGGAGGATCAGCATTAGTAGGGAGATGTTGGCATGCACCTATAAACTGATTGTTCAGAAAAAAAATAATATTTAAATTGTCCCTTGCCGTGTTGTGTAGACTCTCCGTTTTAATTGGTCTTCTCTTTCCTCTTTTTCTTCCACCCCACCACTCTTTCCCTGCATTCCTCTTCTTCATGATATGACTCTTGCACCCCCAACTCTCTTGATCCTCCCTCGCCCACCAGGACACGCTGAGGGAGTGCCCGCCGAGCCATCCGTCCACCGACTACGGGTGCCACGCCGGACTGCAGTTCATCTCTCCGATGTATTTCGTGTCCTTCGTGCTCACGGCTCAGTTTGTCCTGATAAACGTGGTGGTGGCTGTGCTCATGAAGCACCTGGACGACTCCAACAAGGAGGCCCAGGAGGACGCCGAGATGGACGCCGAAATCGAGCTGGAGCTGGCTCAGGGAGGCCTCTGTTGCATGATGGGAAACATAGGGGCCATCGCTGGGGCCACGGGCGGCGCCGTGGGTCCTGCCGGAGGAGCGGTCGGTGGAACATCAGCGGGAACAAGCGGCGGTGGGGTGGGGCCTCTGCGAGACGGCGAAGGAGGCGGCGGTGCAGCTCATGAGGGACACACAAACCATCGATGTCGGCTCTACTCTCCGGCTCAGGTTAGACGACTCTCAGACTTTCCAGAGAACAGTTACAGAAGTACTTTTAATAATATCTAGAGAGATTAATTAGCTGTTAAACGTTTTATTTAAACACCTTGACCGCTCATCGTCAAGAAAATGATGTCACTTTAACTGGTGTTTCATCATTATTATACCTGACCTCAATCACACCAGTCAGAATTAGGTATTAATGAAATCATCACACTTACTGCAAACATATGTGGCTCTATTTTAACTACATCCGGGGCTTGTCTATATCACTTTTTCTATTTTAATGTCAAAAAAATGGCCGCTATGTAAGACACTAATAGGACAATTGCAGCCCTTCCATGGTGGACAGTTTCTGGCTCCACATCATCAGTTCACTTCTTCCATGTCTTTCATTTGGATTCACTCATTGAAATGTTGCTGGTGTCCCAAATAATTGGAGAAAAATATCTGGTATTTAAGCCACTTGCTCCCACGAAGTGTTCCACTCCGAGCTAATCACGCAGGATCGTTAGAGATGAGTGATGGGCTCTAAGACCGGTGATCTCTTCGCCGCATTAGTTACGTCTTCGCATGAATCATCATTCAACAATACAATCTCAGAATCACTAATCCAATTACCATCTGCAGCGCTGCACTTCATGAGTAACAGCGTAGCAGCACTTCGGCGGCCGTGGCAGCAGCTGCTTTTTCACCACCAGCTTGAGATTGAAATGGAGATGATCAATGGAAGCTTTCAGTTCTCAGTGGCCGATTATCTGCGAGTCGACTTCAATGTCAGATTTTTCATTATTTTGTGATTATTTCTATAAAGTGCATTTGGTCAACGTCCCAATTTGTTTGTCATCATAATATTTTGGTCCCTTTAGACCTTTGTCAGAAACTTCTGACAAAGTTTTAAAGGATCCAAACATTATGATGGCCAATAAATTCTAATTCTCCAGTCAGTTATCTGGATATATCAAAGCTCTCAGTAAGAAAACTGGTTAACTTGCAGGAAAAAATCATGATTGCGACCAATACTAATCATTATTTGCAGCTCAGCGTCTCAATTTGCAGAAAAATTACCAAACTTTATCGGGTTTTGTTGGATGGTTTCTGCAGCTCAGACAGAAATTCTCTCACTGGCAGCTGCCCCGGTATCTCCCTGTAGGTTGCTGTCGAGGTAATGCCGCTCCTCGGCACTCGACGGTGTAATATCACCTGCAGTACAGGCTCATGATTTCTCCTCTCGTATCTCTGACTGTCCCGCCGTCCCCTCTACCACCTCTCACCCAACTCTCATCATCCCTCTTTCACAAATTGCTTTCCAGCTTCTAACTTCGTCAGACCGCTCTGTTTTGCTGTCATAGTGAGCCGCTCTGATAACACATGTTGGGTTCGCTGATATCCATCTGGCATCTGGCATCCGGCTCATACCGGACACGCTGCCTTTCCTGAAGAGACCTGTGTATGTCATATTGACATCACAGCAGCAAAATAAAATAAAACCGACACCGCTCTCTGCAGTCTCTACGTCTGTGTGATACTACAGCAGCTGCATGCGGAGACAGTGGCACCAGAAATTAATTTAAAATGAAGAGAAATTCAACAAGTATTCAAGTATCTTGCAGACTTAATCTAGGGAGATAGAGCTGGCAGTAGCAGCTGATTGGAAGAAACATTTTTCTTCAGCAGGTCCTCACTCCTCGCCACTAAAATCATCATGCCATGGTTATAAAATCCAGTTGAACATAGGCAGGTCAGAATCGGACTTCAGCTTGTTGTGGCTCACAAATGGATCTGTATGTTTAGCCTGAAGTAACAACCACACTCCGTCAACTAAGCAAATCTTCAGAAGACACGCCTCCTCGTGATGCCCGGCATTCGGAGTTATTTATGAGCAGTTTTGTGCATTTGGACTTGGAATGAGGCCCGGCGCATAAACAGGCTGTGTTCCTGCTCTGATGCTCAGCTAAGCAACACATGATTAACATGTTTGTGTTGCTTATTTCCAGACCTTCAGCTTCTTCTACAGCAGGCAGTTTTATTTAAACTCTGTGGGACTTTGCAGCATCTTGAGTTTTTGTTATTCATGACATGAAGCCCCCCGCACTTGTACAAATACAATGTATTTCTGACACGCTAAACCAACACTAAAACCTATGAGGAAATCCTACAACACACAGACACGCAAAGGCAGAGATATTAAATTGCCTCTTTCTCCATTGTTCTAAAAATACTACATTGGCGGTGGTGGCGTTCATCCTTCAGCTCCCAGATTGTTTTATCTCAAACAGCCAGTCAGTGCAAGCAGCATTTATAATCACGCTAGATGAGAAGTTTTTTGGTTTTTTTTTTTACTGTTACACAGAGAGGAAGAGAGGAGTTAACAAAGAAGTGGGAATGGATGGAGGGAAAATTTAAAAATGAAACTTGACAGCCTTATAAAAGGAGAGAGACAGAGAGAGGAGACGGTGAGTTTGCAGTTTGAGTCGGCGACACAATGAGTGAACTGACTGCGTCTGATTTGATGAATGAGCTGCAGAGTTATAGACTAAATTAGTTTTGATGAATGAAAGCCTTAACTGTAACTGACCCCAGAAACGGAAACACTGCTCAGCAGAAATGGAGGGAAATGTGAGTTGACATCTGCTCTTTAACAGCCATGACATCAAACGAGAGTCAGAAACAAGTGGCGAACCCCCATTTCTTCATAGATGCTGTTTTGAATCCTAAAATTTGTAATTTGTACAACTTCATTTTTTAAAACCAGGAGAAGCCACATTTGGACTAGAAGGTGGATCTGGGACTGATGAAAAGTTATGAATCATATTTTGTTGAAAAAGAAACTGAGAACTTAAATTCATTAAGTAATGCCTAATGAGCTAAAAGTGAAGTCAGAAATCAGGCCATTTTCCCATAGACGTCAATACAAACTGACTTCTAACAGCGGAGTCCAATTGAGACCATTAATTGAGTGTAAAAGAAGTTTCTCTCAAAGAACAAAGAAATATTCTGTCCTGTTACAGAGAAAAGATCCGGCTTTGATCGGGAGGCAGATTCCAATAATCATTTATATCTCTGGACTTCAGACGGCGTTGATCTCAGTTATACATAAAAAGTACAACATTGCCTCGTTACATAACAAATGAAAAGTTGAAACCCCGCTCGCTGTCACACCTACGTGCTTCTTGCCAATCTGGACTGAAAGGAGGGAAGTTTCCAAAGCTGTTCAACCATCTGATGAGCAGTTCTGAATATTTTCTCTTCTTTTTCCTGCAGTATCAGCCGTTAAAGCGCTCCATCATGGTCACCAGCTAGATGCAGACTTTCTCTGACTAGGCCTGATGTTCGCTCAACCCCCCCCCCCCCCCGAGCTTCAGGATTTCTGTCGGTCTATTTTGGATCGTCGATTCAGTTTTCCGTCAGGATTATGTTTAGAGCTTGTTCCGCTGCTCGGAAGTTGCCGGACAGTAAATTACTGTGGCTGAAAACAGCACACGCTGGAGGATTTTATCTCTCTATTGTCGATACCGACAGGCCCAGAGTTTGTGTTGTCATCCTTACCTCGCAAATTACAAGTCTAATCAAACCAACAATCAGAATGCGTGTCCATCACCGGAGCTGAAGTTACAGGAACTGGGATCCCTTCCAGCAACAACACTCGGTTTCATATCGAAGGGAATCACAGTGAGACAGCGAGTGGGCGGCGGGGTCCGTCTCATTGTGCTTATAGCTTATTGTCTGTCCACCTACTGATGTTTTTCACCACGAGAGGAGCAACAACACAGATCATACGTCTGTGTGTTAATATCTATTCTGATTCTGAACGGAATCGGCTCATCGTTCCTCTCTTGACATTTTTGTCAAGAGAAGAGCAAAACCAGAATCACAACCAGCAACCATGCTGAGCTTTGTATAATACTTAGATAATCAAAAAGTCCACCTTTCAAATGTGAAGACAGATTCTTGTTGATATTGTAATGAAATCCCTTCTCACAAAACTCTTGGATTAACAGTTTAAATGCTTTAAAAGTAAATCCCAGATGTCCCAGATGGATTAGGAGCCGCTGTCATTTTTCTTTTCGTGGACAAGTAACAAAAACAGTTTTTCAAGTGAGCACAAATCAACAACCCCCCCCTCCCACACACACAGACGGGGGGCTAACAAACCGAGAGACAAACAACACTCATTAAAGCATTTCAGTCTTATTACCTTATACAAACTCCGTAGTCTCAGAGAAGACAACTCATTAGATTTGGAGAGCTCGGCGAGGCTCCCTGCGGAGATAAGTCAGGCGTTTTCGAAATGAATGTACAGCTCACACGAGGAAGTTTAGAGTTCATAGAAGAACGCATCTATGCAGTGTCAAAATAAGAATCTCTCTCTTTTATCCCTGCTGCATTATGCTAATTACGATAAATAATGTGGAGAACAAAAAACACTATCCATCCAAGTTTTAATATATAGAACATCTGGAATACATGAATCCCCAACAAAATGTGTTTTAAACAGAGATCCAGACGGAGATCATTGAAAGTTATTCCTGTTTTTATTTTTATCTCCACTACTGCGGCTCACCTGTCCAAAAAATGTGTTCCCTGAGATCTTTACGCTGTCGGCCTATTTATTTTAGGATTGCTTTTAAATTGGCCGTATAATTTCTTAGCTTTTATCCGGCATGAGCCACGATGCAGTTTTCTTTTTCTTTACGAGACCGACCAATGTGGACTGAAAACCGAAAAAGGCGACAACAGATCAAAGATCAGATGTGCAGAAATGAATTTCTTCAAATCTATTTTTATGTATTATATACGCGTGATGTCTTTTTAATTGTTGGTTGAATTTCATATCACTTTGACTATTTGGATGTTTTATATTTGACTTAAGTGAAGCACTTACTTGTTACTAACTAAAGTATTTATGTTATTGTCATAACAATCCGTACAGCGTGTCAATCATGGAGTAGCTCCACCCTCCTGTATCATCTCTCTTGGTCAGAACAGGATCATAATTTATAAAAGGAGCATCATGTGGTATTGAAGCAGACCTAAAACTAGTGATAGAAACTATAAACCCACCATGAAAATGTTTACTGAGCTAAAAAAAATGAGGCAATTTTCCCATAGAGTTCAACAAAAGGCTTCACTCTTCAGCTCTGGAACGAATATCCAGTTTCATATCGAGTTTATGTTTCTATCTGAAGGAGGAAAAACACTGATGGAGTTATAGATAATATTAATTTGTATTCCATTTGACTAAAGTCCTGTCACACAACCTTTTATTTATTTTTATTTTTTTCAACAACATTTACATGATTGTTTATCGGGCTGCTGGGGTTTTCATAATACTCCTGAGGACAGATCCAGTGTTGACAGTGACTGCATTAGATATCACGTGTCTGTCTGGCAGGAAGCCATCATCGTACCTTCGCGTTCCTTCCTGATGCCACGCTGCTGCTGTTCATGTCACCCCGAATTATCTACGTGACGGCTTGTGCTTGAAAAGAAGCAGTTTCTACAATATTGGATAGCAGAGAATCATTTCGGTACGAGTATAGAATGACGTGTTTCCAGTCGATATCTCTTTGAGGGAGTTTGCGGCGATGCGCTCGCTTCATTCTGGATATTTTCTCACCTCCACACATCTGGCCAGCCGCCTTGAGCGGTCGGTTTCCGTAATTGTCAAAGGCAGCCAACTCTGAGGTGTGTGAAAGGTGTAGAAATAAAATGTTCTTTGTAATACAAGCGTCTGACATTAGACCGTGATCTGGATCATTTCATCCTCTAAACTACCTCACACGTGCTGGATTTAACATTTTAGAAAAATAAACTCGATTTATCATGATCTCCAAATCCATCACACGAGTTTGGGTGAAAAAAATGAAAATAATTCAGTGTTCAGTGAAGCAGAGTGCGGATTTCAGTGTGGATGGGAGAAAACCAAATGGCAGCTCGTGGAATCAAACGGGGTTATGGTCTCCGAGGTCTCCTAGCCCAGCCAATCAGTCAGGCCGCCTCAGCCCCTCGCTGTGCGTCTCCTGGCACTCAAAGCAGTTTGTGTTGCGCTGCCAGGGTCGTTTGCTCTCCTCACATCCACAACCGGTCACTCTCATATGCAGAGAAAGAGAGCAGCTTGAACTTTGGACTTACTTATCAGGGAAGATAGGGTGGAAAAATACAACTCAGAGCTGACGACACACAAGGTCAGGGAGAGAGAAACGCACAAAGGGATGGACACAGAAAACTGCAAACCAGAGGAGAGATTAATGAGTAAAACAGGCAATTTATTAAGTTGTATTATAATTTGTGATGAAGAATTGTGAATTCTCAACACTAATAGCCGGACACCTCTCAACTGAGCCTGGTTTTCCTAAAATTCATAATAGTATCATTATTTATACTTATTTATACTTCACACTGCTCATCTAAAATCATCCGGTGCAAATCGATTTTTTTTTTTTTTTTTTGGATGGGATCATACAATTCATTTTATATTAATCCGGCTCAGGCTAAAGTCACTGATCTCCTTCTTCACCCGTCAGCAGCGGCTGAAAGCTTCGACAGATCGCAATTCATTAAACGAGACAAGATTTAGTCTCCGCACGTGTTATACATTAAGACGGAATAAGATGAAGGGACGACACGGGGCGGGACAAAGTGAGAGTCCCAGCAGATGAGTCAGTGAACGTGTTGAGTGGTAAAACATGCAGTCATGGTTGTAAAACAAGTCGATGGCTGCAGGGTGAAGTTGATAGAAATGGAGGACGGAAGAAATGACAGATTGACAAAATGCTCTTGTCTAGAGCAGGAACGCTTTTACACAGATCAAAAGATAGAAGGTCGATAAATATTTTTCTTACTTCCGTGGTAAATTCTCTAACTTTTCTTTTGGCAGGTGGAGTGAAAATAGCAGTTGGAGTCTTTTTGGAAACAAGCGTCTTCATGTATGAAGAGCATAAAATTAATAATAAAACACACATAGACTCCGTAAACCTGAGTCATATCTAAGGCGACTCCATCGGTTGTGAAAAGAAGTCTGAATTATTATTACAAGTGGCTCATCTGATCGATGGACATTAAATTGTTTTATCATTTTTAGGACTATGTTGTGATGAACACATGCACATGAAAATAAACGTCATCATCTCAATGTGGAGTCAACTATTTCCCTTAAATCTATGCTTCTCAAAGTGTGGCCCGGGGATCCCCAGGGGTTCTTGCATGGACTTCTGGAGGGTCCAGAGCAAAAAGGGGAATAATATTACAATAATATTATTCTAATCATCACTCCATCTATAAGCCTTATGCTGACAGAATTATTCTGACTCTTTTGGTCGTGGCTTTAAACATGAGAGCAGCACTGCCTTGAATTATGTGCACACACTATGCTAATTACATTTTACAAACCTAATGAGAAGATAAAAGATGAAGATGGTCGCAGCGGCAGCTGTACAATATGTATCTGACTTTACATCGTTAATAGGATCGATAATTATGACCCACAGCTCATTATACTGTAACTGTACAGGAAGTTCTAATGAAAGCTACAGACCTTTCTGCTAATTGCAAAGAGACCAAACGGTTAATGCTATGTGTGCGTTTGTGTTTGTGTGTGTTGCAGGAGAGCCAGTGGCTGGACAGTGTGTCGCTGCTGATAAAGGACTCGTTGGAAGGGGACATGATTGACAACCTGTCCGGTTCAGTTTTCCACCACTACTGCTCCCCTCCTGTCTGCAAGGACTGCAAGAGTCACCCACAAGAGGTTAGTGTGGGGGCGCGCACACTCACACACACACACAGAGACACACACAGTCACCCTTTCTCTCTCTGAACAAACTATTAATAACTCCCCAGGCTGCTGACCCTGAACGAGGCACTCGATGCATGTTGGTCTCATATTTCATCATATAGATTTTACATTTTTTACAAACCAATGAGCGCGGGGCTTTCGTCTTACTTTTTTCCGACAACACGTGTCCTTTTATATCAGGAGCAGGAGCTCCGTTTTCACTCCTACCGGATCCACAACCGAACGAGCATCCAGCCACATCCAGACGAACGTGTTTCTCGGCTGCATTTGGATTTTTTTATTTATTTTTTTTTTTTTGCCCGTTTTCATCTTTAACCCACATTTTTGTTGAAGAGACTTGACTTGAATGATGGACCTGAATTGAAAATGTTGGTCATCAACCTGATCTCCTCTGAGAGGTAACCCAGAGGGAGTATAAGAGAAGTTAGAGAGGCACAGACAGAAATGCAAGTTTTTGTTTTTGGGTTTTTTGTTTTTTTTTTTGAAGACAAGGACTGCAGCTGTGTGGAGACTGTTTTGGAGTTAGTTAAAAGTTTTAATAGTTTCATTGTTAAAGAAGTGAATTCAGAGCAAAAACACACCGACACCTTATGTGTTTGTAAATGTCACAGTCCATACAAAATGATCTTTTTTTCCCAGAACACAAGATAGATCCATAATAAATGGTACAGATAAATATTTAACAGCATAAAACCAATTAAGTCCACTTTAGATAGAGTTTTTAAAGTGAGTCATCCTGGTGGCGCAGGGGGAGACACATGTGCCCTCAAGCGCAGAGACCTTTTTCTTCTTCAGTGGCTGTGAGCTCGAACACATTGAGTTTCTGGTTGCAAAAAAGCCTTTCGAAGAGAGGAAGCCAGTGAGGGATCACACGCTCGCTGCAGCACGAGGGAGGCCGCGATCAATCCGTCCACTGTGCATCCTCCTGGCCACAAATTAGCAGCAATGAGGTTTGCAGTGCGAGGAAAGGAAATAAAAGTGTTTAAAAGTCTTTAAAGTATCCTCATTATGCCGGAAAAATTGTGCATTCATCTAAATTTGGGATCATATTTAGTGTTTTCTGGTACGAAAGCAATCGGGGATTTGTTTGTGACGCTTATAAGCAAAAGATTGTTTGTATCTATCCTATAAATAGGTGTGTACCATACCAATCCATACTGCATTGTTAGCTATTTTGTGTGTGTGTTTATGGGAATTTGTGTTTCAATCCCATAAGCCCACAGTGCACAAACGCACCTCTACATCTGTATCTCCCTGGTCAATTTTAGATCAAACATCTGAATGAATCCACATCATCCTTCATTCCTCCCCTGGTTGTTTGTTTACGGCTCAGTTCGCCGTTATTTATTCATATTTATATTTGCGCACCTTTCCCCAGACAGGCAGAGCTGCTAATAATCCTACACATTTTCCGAAGCTGTGGAATCTCCTCTGTTTATTTAACCCGGATTTCTTCCTGTTGCGAGATAACCGCCAGATAAAAATAAAATAGTATGCTACTGTGTCGGAGCCTGCATTGTTAGTGCTACTAAAATAAGTCATTTTAAATAAACTTATAGGGAATAACAGAAATATATAAAAATGATCTCATTCCAAACTGCTGGGAGGTTTGAAAAAATATGGAACATCCCATCCCGGTAACTGTAAAATCCAGTGGACCACAGTCATGACACTGTAGCACAGCGGTCCTCCGAGCTGCAGGCCAGGGCGCCTGTCAGTGGGTGGGATAAATTAACATTTTGTCCTCACAGTTGATATTGGAAGCAAGAAAAATGAAGCGCGAAGATGTGAGCGACATCACAACTGTGTTTTCTAAACACCTCTCAGCAGGGGTCAGGACCGACCGGGATGAGCCTTCCTTTGGCCCGCTCACACATTCAACGAGAAGTTTTCCATAAGTTCATCCTCACCTTTTGCTTCGAACGGATTGTCGGCCTTTTTTACATCAAACTTGCAGCACTTTGTGAAGACAAACTCTTCTGAAAATGTGTTCATTCATTTGACCTCCGAATGTTATTGAGTCAAATGTGGGCTGCCAATATTCGAGTGTGAGGGCTGCTGTAGAGAATTCAAATGATATTTTCACAGCTTTCATATATTGACAAAAATTACATTTCAGTGTCCTTATCTGAAAGAGAAAAAACAAAAACAGTGAAGTTTTGTGATAAGTTTCATGATGCACTTGAACGAGTACTGCTATAATCTAATTTTCATCAGATTTTCATCCGGTCTATTTACTTCAAAATAAAATCCGACACAGTTAATGCCCAGATTCATTTGCAGTAAAGACATAAATATCTATATCCAGTATTGGAGGGATTATCTGAAACCAAAAGATAAAGAAAGAAATTTCTGTTTGGATATTTTCTCCGCCCCCAACAGTCTTCAACAGTCTCTCGTAGAAGATCCTGTCACACGGTTTCCCGGTTGGTCACCACATGCTGCCACTTTGATGCACACATGGCATGATCACATCAATCACACAGGTGTAAAATCAGCTTCAGGCTCAGGACAGAGGCGTTTCCATTACTGCAACACGATGCGAGCCCAGATTACATGCCGTAGTCTGTGTGCGTTTGTGTGTGTGTGTGTGTGTGTTTGTTTGTCATTGTATGCATTAAGGCGACCCGCTGATGTGTGCACATCCCAGTTCCCATCTTCAGCCATGATCATCTCTCTCCACCACAGTCTGAAGAAACTTTTACCTTAACACCAACTGAAAATGTGCATAAATACGTCATATTAAGTATTTATTTACAGACCTTTGAAATCTAACATTTTCCGAACACTTCAATCTTCTTGTGTCTTTTTATGAGTGAGGAGACGTTTGTCAGACAGATCAGATATTTAGAGCATTAGAGGCCTTGGAGCTGATTTTTCATCACTACTGCTCCAAAGAATGAGCAGAACTCCTGATCAGATAAAGATAGAAACTTTAAATTAGCTATAAAACAACCCAAACACATGAGAGGAACTTTCTGTGTTGAACTTTTCTTTAGTTATTATGGTTCACACTGTTTTCGTATCTACAAAAAGGAAAATGTGAGGTCAGCTTTTTGCTTTCTTTTTCTTTAATGAGCTGCTCCTGTATTACACTGAACAGAAGTCCCCCATTGAGTGACGTATCAGTAGCTGAGTTTATGCTGATTCTGAATAGGTGGACACTTTGGAACATTTTTACTTGATGTCAAAAGAAACTGAAAAACCTTCATGTCGGTCAAAATGGGTGGGAAAAAAAAATCATTTTAAGCTTCCACGCCTCCAACAAAAATATTATTACATCATTAACGAAGCTGTTATATTTGTGGTGACATTCCTGTGCGTTTGTGGGACAGATCCGATTGGCGGAGGTGGAGCAGGCGTCTCTGATGTCAGAGCAGCTGTCGGACAAGTCCTCGTCTCCGGCGCTGCCCGACGACCTCAGCCTGGACGAACACAGCAGCTACCAGCTGCTGGTCAGAGACAGCCAGGTAAACACACAAACCTTAGATATGTACTGTGTACACGATCAACACCATTCATTAATCTTTGGCTGTGTGGAGACCCGTTTGTGTGTTGTGTCCGCGCTTGAACACTTCAGTCATATGTGCAAATATTTGTTCTGAAATATGCAGAAAAGTTTTTGAAATTAATAATCAAATTTGGGCATGAAGTGTACGAGATATATCACATCAATACTGTCCAGATACAATGTAGTTAAAGGTAAAGTAGCAGCCCACCATGTTGTCACCTTTTGGTTTGTGAACTGCTGTTTCTGAATCCTGGAGGTTTGTGATCTATCCCCGGCTTTACGGTACATCTCATAAAATAAAAAAAAACAAAACTACAGACTGAAACCAGAAACTCTAAATTGTAATAAATCAATTGAGACGTAGGGCCATTTTCCCATATACTTCAATATAATATAACTTCTTTGCCCCGTCATTTGATTGAATGCTTGTCTGAGGCGCTCCAGCGTTGGCTCCATTTTTTCAGACAGTCTATGGCTGAGGGAAGCAAACATACGTACGTACCGACGATGTCACCTTCAGCATTTAGCATTTAGCGACAGGTTCATGTCGTCGGAGCATCGAGGAGTCACAGCTCTTGTCATCGCACCTCTTCCTTCCTTTTGATAATCATCATTAATTACTATTTACACGCTTAACCGCCTGATTAAAACAGATGCCTCCCTCTGAGCTCCTGATAACAACACGCTGGGAGGCACACATACACCCAACATGCGCACTGTGTGTGTGTCTGTGTGTGTGTGAGAACACTGCCTTCGCGCCTCCATCTTCCCGTGATCACATCATCAGGAGGCGGCTCCACCTGGCCCGTTTCATCGCCGCGTCAATGAAGGCCTGCTCATTTGATCCAGTTTACAACAACAGCAGGAGCCGAGCAATTTGAAGCTTTGAAGCCTGCCCGTTACTTTCTTTCTCTTCACCACATCCAATTTTAATCAGATCTGTATGGATGGATAAAGGAGGAGACATGAAAAGGGGGCTTTTTTTGAAATTGGAAACAAATTGTACTCAGATTTCCATTACGACAAGGGGAAATGAAAGGCTTCAGTTTGATATCTTTCTTGCTCCGCTGAGCATCGCTGCACCTGTTCATTCTCTCTCCATCTCTTTGTCTCCCCCCTCTGCTTCTCTTTTAACTCACACCGCTGTCTTCCTCCTCTCTTTCCATCTCGCTCTCAGAGGGGCAGCAGTGACTCCCGCAGCTCGGAGGGGCTGCCCCCCCATGGCGGCTACGGGGGGCTCCGTCCCTCCAGCTCAGGCAGCGAGGAGGGCGTCCAGGAGCTGTTTGAGGTCGGCGTCCATCCTCAACTGAACACTCCCACGCTACAGCAGCGCAGCCCGGCACGCTGTGCAGGTAACAGAGTGCAGGCGAAGACCAAGGAGCGTTTCTCCTTTCATTAAAAACAACTTATTGTTAATAACTTTTCATTTGAGCAGCGGCAGCAGCCGAATGGTTCAATTGAATATTTCACATCAAGCAGTGGTATTAAAATAATCCCTCCCGGGTTTACCTTTCATGAGCGCTCCTTATTATCCCTATCAGGGTTCTCTGTGACCTTCGTTTGTGTTTAGATACTGCGATTTCATTAAGCTGCGACTTTGACGTGACATTGATGGTATTGTTTAAATAAGAGGAGACTTTTTTTTTTTCCACAAAAGGAAGCGTCCTATATTCCACACAGCTGATTGACTTCTACTGCAATTACAGCAGTGATAGATGGGGTGGATGAAGAGATTATAATGACTGACAGGTTATGCTGTTCCCCCCCCCCCCCCCCACACACACACACACACACACACCTCCTTCACCGCTCATACATCTTCCTTTTACAGTAACATGGCTGCCATGCCTGGAACAGATGGAGCGATACGAGGCAAAGTCAACCCAGGGTGACTGTTCGACAGGATGTTAGTGAAGAGATGGAAAAGAGAAAGAAAAAGGCAAAGCAACACACCGAACTACACTGATTTCTCTAACTACGCCCCTCTTTTTTTCAGATGGTGATGGAGGAAGCTGCGGTGGAGGTGGCGGTGAGTCCTCGCCCGTCTTCCACCTGCCGGCGGACTTCTTCCACCCCGCTGCCGCCGCTCACCCGGGCAGTCCCGGGGACGGCGTCGGCCCAGGAGACAGGGGGCCATCCAGGTTGGCCTCGCCGGCCTCCTGGGCCTCCCTCCGCTCACCCGGAGCCAACAGCAGGCCCCTGAGCTCGCAGGTATTAGAAACAGCTGGATGGATTCGCATGCAAATGGGAAAGAACCAGCACGAGTATCTCAGTGCAACACATGAGAGACGCGCTGCAACAGTTTGAATAAATAATTCCTGAGGGGACGTTCAGTGAACCGAAGTTTTCATGCGTCAAACACACAGTCAGATGGGATTTGACAAATGAGGTAGAATTTAAAGTGAGCTCTGGAAGCTTGATACAGTAACATGCTTGACAAAAAAAATATTCATTTTCAAATGAAATATATATATATATATATATATAAACTAGAAATAAAAGCTTCCCATATTGTATAAAGAGAGATTTCCACGATGTCTAATCGAAGTTGATCTAAACAAAACGCAAAATTTCTGCCTCTTTTCCATCTTTCAGAGCTCACAGAACACCGTAGTTCGACTCAGACCGACAACTGTGAGCCACACAAGTCTTAAAAAAAAACAAAACCCCACAATCACAGACTGAAGGGTCTCACACAGAGGCTCCGACACCTGTAGGTCTATCTCCCCCTACGGCATGCGAAGTGGACCGATGAGAAATGAGAAACAGGGTCAGGTTCTGATCAGAACTCGTCGTTTCACCGACCTGTAGACAGACACGTGAAGTTACTAAGTCATAATTATAGTCACTCATCTATATCGAGTCTAACACCTCCCCTCAGTTGGTTCCTGGATGAAACAAATGATAATGAAAAGGCCCTTTTTTTAGTCCTTGTTCCTGCGTAACCATGGAGACGGGTTTCTCTGTCTTTCCTCTCTACCTGTTTGGTTTGTTTAGCTCGTGCCTGAGTGCCTTTGTGATCCTCAGCTGCTGTGGTACTGCTCTGCAGCGCTCGGCTAATTAGCCTGTCCGGCGCCGTGCACTCTGGATCATGTTCTTCTCGTGTTCCCTTATATCCTTTGTTCTTTTTCTCTTTTGACTTATTTTCCTGACTATCCCTCCATTTTTCCTCTTTCATAATCCCTCCTGTGGTCATGTATACTGAGAACATGGCATGTGCCAGCATTAGCAATGAGGATTAGGACCCTCCTGCCCGGGTAACATTTTGAATGGAACAAATGCTCGGTGATGCAAGGAGGAGGGGGGGGGGGATGGCTGGCACCGGTCAGGACTAAAAAAAGAAATTCTGATGCAACAAATATTGGAAGTAGTTCTTAAACAATTCATATTTCTAAACTGAGACTAAAATCTCCACATTTTAAAATGAAATCCAAATCAGACTTTTGGAGAACAGTCACATGGATACATGGGCACAACAAACTGAGGAAACACAGGGGCGAGAAAAATGCAGTTTGGAGCGGCGGCCTCTCTTCGATGAATATTTAACCCTCATGGGTTCAGGTTAAAATTGGCTATTTCTGACGACTTTTGATTTTAGCTTTATATCAAAAGGATCAATTTTAACCAACTAACTTTATCTCTTTAGATTTAAATTCTCTCTTTCACTTCCCTTCTTTTTCTTTCCTCACCTCCCTCTTCTGCATGCAGCACCCCTCCCACAGCGACTCCTCCCTGGCCACGGGCAGTTCAGAGGGCAGCCTGCAGACCACCCTGGAGGAGGGCCTCAGCTTCAGCGTGTCCCCGCCTCAGGACCTGGATCTCCCCGTACCTCTCCTCTGCCCCCTCCCTAGCCACGACTTACTCCCCCAGGAGCCGGCCACAGGAGACCAGGGCAACCCTTTACTTAAAAGACGCAGCACCGCTCTCACCCTCCAAGCCACCAGGGGGCACCAGAGGAGCCAGAGCAGCTGCGGTGGCGGCAGCACCAGCCCCGGCTGTCCCCGGCAGGACTCCATGGACCCTTCGGACGAGGACGTGGGCACGGGGACAGGCGGAGACAGCTGCCAGCAGGCCTTTAGCAGTGAACACTTGTCGGAAACGTTGAACAGCCTGTCGCTGACGTCGCTGCTCGGCCCGGGCTCTCTGGCGCCCACGCTGGTGAAGAAATGCCACAGCACGGGCTCTCTGGATCAGGCCAACCCGTCCGCCCGCCGTAAAGACGGACGCCACCTCTACGGCATAGACGCCCACGGTTACTTGTCCAGCCGCTGGACACAAGGACGGGCGAGCAGTAAGGAGGAAGAGGAGGAGGAGGAGGAGGACAGTGACATCACAGGCTTCAGCATGAAAAGCAGCAGCCGACCTACAGACACGACCTCCAGGAAAAATAGATGAAACACTTGTTGCCTCTCTGTAGTGGAACAATTTATACATTTGCATTTCTGGACCTTTGACAGAACGGGGAGAGACTTTTACTACATGTCCCAGTAACCCTTTTCTGAAATTCTCTCTCGTCTTTGATTCGTTGTATCTCTTTCTCTCTCTCTCTCTCTCTCTCTCTCTCTCTCTCTCTCTCCTCCCCAGATCTGGCTGCTTGGGATCAGTCATTTCTCAAAAGATTACAGTTTCTTCTGAGTTTTTGGCATCCTCTCATTTCCACAGGAGATGTGGTTGCGGTTTGAAAAAGGACTTAACGATAGCGACGTGGTGGCGTTTTAGGCTTTTTTGCCTGTCCAGTCGGGGGGCTTTTACATTTGAGCCATGTGGGAAGCCATCAGAGAGACAGGGCTGATGGAGGAACATTACTGAGGCGATGTGATTCTGATGAAACTGAAACTCATTTTTCTCTAGGGAACAGGGTTTGCTCGACCCAACGTGCCCTCAACCGTTGTGCAAAAACAGTGTTGTCAACATTGGACAGACAGCAAACCTCGATGCTCTTTTTGAGGACTAAATGAACTTTGTACAGTTTGGTTTTTTGTTTTCTTTGGTTTTTTTTTTGTTTTGTTTACTTACATGTATGTTTTGTCATGTTCATCGCTAACAGTAGCATCAACCAACCTTTTTTCCTCTTTAGCAGCTTCGGAGGGTAAGAGATAATGAAAAGGTCGTATATTTTCCGTCTTCTTTTGCGGCTTTGATTTGCTGAAGTTGCGTGAATGTAGACGCGTCTGTCTCTGTTTGTGGGGGCTGGGTGGGTGAGGGGGGGGCTTAGTCAAGCGAGGCCCATCTGAGAAGTGGCCTCTTTGAGTAGGAGCGTGGATATGTGACTGCTGCTGACCATACGTGTGGGTTGTTAGTGGAAGCGAAACAGGAAAGGGCTAAAAATGTTTTGAGTGCAGACCTGGGCCAAATACGATTGGCAGATTATCTTCTGATATGTAAAACTGTGTTTGAAAGCGTTTTTAAGCTACATAATAGACTCTGGAAGACTGTTTCTGAAGCTAATAACATATAGGCATGAAATGGACGTGTCACGGGCGTGAAAAGGGAAGATTTTTCTGAAGACGTCGAATGTTCATCAGTTGTAAATATAGAAAAATTTTAAATCGGTACACATGGAAACAGTCCAGAGGCCGAAAGCTTCTCAGCAGCTGGGGTCATGCAGCTTCGCCCACTGAGCCGTGCTCTGCAGCAGGCGTCTGGTGATGACAACCAGAAGATGAAGATGAATTACAGCCAGTGAAGCGGGCTGTAAAGGTGACTTTTTTTTTTTTTGTACACAGGCTCCTGTCCTGGAAATCATCACAATGTCGATTCCTTCTCCCAACAACTAGACTGGGCCTTCGAGTCAAACTCAAAGAAGGCTACGACACTACAGAGTCTCAGAGTTAGTTATCAAAATAACTAAGTGAGTCTAACTAACTTAACAACTTGTATTTTGTACAAATAGTCTTTTTTGTTTTAGCAAATTCTTCTTCTCCATCAGGTGATGTTTTCCAAACCGGTCATCTCCTTCAACCTTTAGCAATATTGTTCCAATTAAATCTGGAGAGGGAATTCCAGCCATCTGGAGTTTTGCGTGTTTGCCGTAACCATGAAAGGGCAGGCGCTGGAACTTCAATCCAAAATGTTTATATTTTAAAATTGCCTGGTTGAAAAGTTCTTGTTGAAAAAAACATTTTAAGTGGACTACCAGTTCAACTAAATTCCCAGTTCCCTTAGAATATGTTGAATTGCTGGTTTCTAAACGTGGAGCAGAAATTACAGCTGTCATCCAACGTCTTTCTTTGACTCGCCTCGCTCCGGTTTCTGAGGAGCTGAAGCAGCTGATTTGGATAGCAGTGGCCTTCATGCTGCACAATGACAAGACAGGGGGCTGCTAATTGAAGAGATTTGCCCTAGAGCAGGTGATACGGGGGCAACTGTGATTGTTTCTGCCCTTACCTGTGATGCAGCATGTGCCGTCACTTGAATGCAAAAAGTTTCCATTTGAAGTGATTGATGCAAACACTTCTAAAGACAATAAAACTAAAACTTAATCCGTCCCAATGAAAACTGAACATTGCGGGTTTTATGTAGATGAGATTGATTGGAGCCGGACTGTTGCAGTTTTAGCTAGCCGTTCTTAATAAACTGAGCTCTGCAGGATGAAGCTGGATGACATCAGCCTGTGTTTGCTGTCACATGGACAGAAGAGCTGTTTACATACATTCCATGTTGAGAAAAGAACCGGTGGACGAAGGGCTTATCGGGGGGGGGGGGGGGGGGGTTCGGGTTTTGCTTTGCAGCGTTTAACCCAAAAGGTCGTTTGACTCAGGTCTGTTGGAGTGTAGCAAGACATCAGAACAATAGCCAAAACTACGGCAAGCAGCGTGGTCCAACTTGGTGTCACTTGTAACTTTGAGCACCTGTTTGCCACAATGCAATGAGCCGTCGTATAATATAGTAGTCGTGTCACAGTCGACACACATATATCAAAGATGTCGATGTCAAAACACTGCAGGTAGTTTCTGTAGCTGTCCGACATGAGACAGAAGCAAACCTCAGTGTTTATCTTTCTCTTCTTCGTCTTCATTGCCCCCTCCCCTCCCCGCCCCAATTCAATTATATTAGCTCCCTTCCACAGGGAAGCCAGAGTATTAAATTAATATTGACTACCCCCCCCCCCACATTCCTCTAATTGAGATATGCAATATGCTACAGTAGATGTACAGTTAGATGTATGAGACTCGTATAGATAGGCAATATGATGAGAGAAAATTATATTCCTGAATTCATGTGTTAGAATAAAATGTCACTGAAATGCAAAGGTCACTGAAGAGATGATGATGTATTCACGTTTTCCCGAGTGTCGGAAAGTGTGATTTCTTTTCTGTTTCTCTTCTTTCCCTCTTTCTCCAAAATGCATGGGAGGGTTTTTTTTGTTTGTTTGTTTTTTCTGTTTTCTTAATGTCATTCTAGTGTCATATAAAAGTGAGATAGATTTTCAACAGCCTCGGACTCCTGAAGTTGTTCTTTCAAAATAAGGATTGCTGCACTTTTTATTTTTCAATTTTTTTTTTTTTTTTTCTACCTGGTTAAAATTTTAAAACATGGTCTCGCTTCCTTGTTTTTATTCCGGAGACAAAAAGCTTCATTTGTTTTAGCGGTGTCTTTAACGGTATGGCTCGGAGGAAAACGTCTAAAGTGACAAATTCAATTAAGCTGAATGAATAATTCAGCTTGAGGCTCCAGCTTCATTTATTTTTACCCCCCCGCGTTGGTGACAGCTGCTTTTGCGTTTTCAAGTTGTCCGTCATGTTCTTGTGAAATCGATGCCTCTAGGTCAAAGGTCAAAGTCACCGCGGCCTAACGCCGCACATTTTGCTGATGTCAATATTTCACCCAGGATGCACCAACAGGATGAAGTGATGGCATTTTATAGCTGTAAAGGTCAAAGGTCACCTTCATTGTAACATCATAATGTTCTCGTCATTATTCAGCGGTGTAACAGGAGGAAAGGTTGTGATCATGGTTAAGACGCTGAAGTGGGTGATTGATCTTCTGTCCTGCCAAGTCGAACATCTTCACTACATTTTTTTTTTTATCCCATTTTGCAATGTGGTCAGTGAACACACCATACCATGCTGATTTTTTTTTTTTTATGTAAAATTTTGAATTCTGTTGCATGTTAAATGTCAAGTGGCAGAATAATCGTGTTTCTCCTGCTACGGACGCAGCTGATCTGGACCTTCCTGTCGCACGAAGACGAGACGCAGGTAACTGGACAGGTTCGTCCAATTTTTGAAGCCCCCACAGTTTGACAGTTGGTGGAGCTGTGTTTTAAGATTAAAACCTCTAATAAGATATTCTTTGAAAAGCTTCACATTTTGTAATTTTAATAATATGTTGAGTCCATTTAGTTTTCGGTGGTTTAAACTGACAACAGTGCGTTCTTTTTTTTTCCATTTGGAGATAAAGTAAGAATAATCAAACACGCTGGATTCTTTTTTTTTAATCCCTGAAGAGCTACAGCTTCGACCACATTTACACATCACTTCATGCGTGTTGGGTTGATCAGATAGCGAGTGGATGAAGCTAAAGCAGACTGAACTGAGACAGAAAATAGCCTCTACACAGTCTGTCCCTGTGGTAATGGAAGCTGAAGTTACACTGAGATTAGCTGTCATTCTCTATCTTTCTCATTAAAGCGACAGCAGAAAGCAGCCGTTGATCACACTGAGGATTTTATCAGATCCCTGATCTGTTCGTTCCGCTGCACCACCTGCAGTGAGTGAGGGCGCCTGAACCATCTGGAAACTTCATGAATATGATTCAAGCGCGTGCTCGTGTTAGTTTATGTGCATTTGTCAAGTGTAAAGTCGGGCGGCGTGGCGAGACTTTAATATTAAATCTGTTTGTTTAGAACTCAGCTCAGACACACCAAGAAAAAAAAAAAAATTCACTTTGATTTAGTAGTGAGTGAGCCAACATGGGTGAAATGGAAGAGATAACCAAAATTAAGAGTGTTGCAAAGTCACAGTTTGACATCTGACATTGAATGTTGTATTACTTCCTGTGCTTGAATTTCATTTAACAGCCACAAATGTCTCGCATATTGACTCCACACTCTTGTATCGCTGACACGATACATCAGGCGGGAGAGTCACACCTTCTGACGCTTTAATTCCTTCTCCAACTCTTTTTCCGATTTTTACCCACACAGACCTTCAACTATCAAACTATTAAAATCAGGGAAAACTAGTTCGCTCCCCTTTTATCTGAGGTTTTGACACATTCAGGTAACACTTCCTGTTTTTTTTTTTTGTTTTTTTTTGTGGGAAATTTTTGAAGTTGCCCCCTCGGGAACAGTACTGAGGGATCTGGAATAATTTTTATTTTTATTCTTCGAACCAAAACTCTTCCCTTCCTGGATACAAATGAAACTACTCCAGAGACGAGTGTCTGTCCCACCAGCAGCATTATTTAGTCTCAGTTCAGCTAGCATCAAACAGTCCTGGTGTCCGCACGCACACACACACACACACACACGATAAGAACTGGTCTCTGCTGTCTCTCTCCAACAGGACCATGGGAAATAATCTCCTTGACAAATAATTGTATACAAACAACAGATCCGAGCAGTGCTATTACAGCTTCAGATTTAATTTATTTTTTCACCCTGAAAAACCGGTTGCTTTGGAAACTGTGCTGCAGGAAAAAAAACAGAAACACAAACAAAATTCATTTATATAAATGGTGTTGATGTATTCTTGCCCTTTTGGAAGCGTTATGGTTTTCTCATGTGTTTAAATATTTGCTGCATGTCTGACCGCTGATCTAGTGATGGACGGGTGAAATATCTGAACCTTTTGGTTGATCATCCACAACATGATGGAGCTCAACGTTTCGGTATCAATATGTTTGAATTTGTTCGGAACAAGTTTTCAAGTTCTAAGAAGACAAGACGTGTGAATGTTTAGCACGCTAACCAGCTAAATTAAAAACAAACCTGGGAAATATCAGATGATGTTAGCGTTCGGTGTTTACTCGCATGCCGAAGAAGAAGCTCAAGATGAAAACTAACATAACTTTCATCTAAAAGCAAGTTACAAAGCTGTAAAATAAATGAGGTGCGCCATCACAGCAGTTCAGCAGCTCACATATTTGTGTTGTTTGTTAGCTTGTGAGCGGCAGTAGCTGACGCAGTGGTGGGTTTAATTTGGCCCCGCCCCCTTTCCCCTACAACTTCACAGGATTGGTTCCTTCGTTTGGCTCTGACGTGTGAATCTCCGGTTGTCTGAATCTGTTTCATGAAACTTTCATCGGTTCATTGGCTTTATATGACATGATGTGCACACGTGTCAACCATGTTTAAAACTTGATTTTCAAGGGGGGGGGGGGTCTTTAAAACAACATGCTGCTTCTCCTGTTTGGCTCCCCTCCCTTCCTCCCTTCCCTCCTTCCCTCCTTCCTTCCTCCCTTCCTTCCTTCCCTCCCTCAGTCACCCTCTGATGCTGCCCCTTCCCTTTCCTCCCTGATCTCGGCCAGGCCCGGCTCATTACTGTGAGGAGCTGCCAACTCTGACATAAATGTCATTAGTGAAATGTGCATGTTTGACACAGCTTTTCTATCCCCCCCCCCAATCACCTACCTCCCCCTTCTTCACATAGAAATTAGCTCTAATTAATTTTCTGCTCATTTCCTGCAGCCGGAGAACAAAGCTCTGGAACTTCTCTTCCAAATCTGTGGACCAACATGTGGCACAATCAGTCAGGTTGTGTGTGCAGATTATTATTAAGAATTGGACCTGCGAATCAGCCGATGTGTCTTCGACCTGCAGCAGGGAGCCTTAAAGCTACTCTACTGAATACTTCTCGCTGGTAATTAATAGTAATTTGGTGTAACTTTGTTTTACTTTGGGAAAATGCAGGCCGATGTTTTGACCCTTTACGGTTTTTAGGGCTTAAATCCTTTTTGAAACAAAGTCCCAGTTACTTAAACACCACATAAACAGAACTTAGTCACTCACTTGACCTGCTTTAACAAGCGTATTAAAAATATCTTGCCATCTTCCCCCAGCAATTTCATTGTATCCTCCCAGTACTGTTGGAGCAATCAACAGAGAGAGACCAAATATGATCAAAAACGTAAATGCGAAGTGCAAATTTTTCCACTTTAACATCCAAATTCACAGAAAAAGAACAGTGTTGAAATCAGGAGTCATTTTTCCAGCAGTGGGATATCACCCTACATTTATAGACCGTTTATATTTCATGTTGGACAAAATCTTTGGGATGATGGTAGCCGAAATTAATATGATATAAATATTAAACTTACATTAGAGCTGTGATGAAGACACTTTTGAAACAAAATGCATCTCCAGCTACATTTAAGGCTGTTTATGCTGTAATGAGTTATTTCAATATTTTGTGGCGGATTTTGGTTTTGGGTGTGGCTTTGTTGTGACATCACAAAGTTACATAAGTTTCGTCAGCTGGTTTTAAAGCTCAGTTTCTAAATCCCTGTGGAGCCGCCAAGCACTTTGATTTTTTTTTTTTTTTTAATCAACATTGAGCCTGAAACAAACACCAACAAATAAGTGAACGTGACACAAAAGTAACACACGGGGGAAGCTGCCACTTCTCTGGTCATCCAACAAGAAAAGACCCGGCACTGGTTAAGGAGAGTTACTTAAAAAGAAAAAAATCTGCCAGCAAAGTCAATCCGTTAATGCACGAAGAACAAGCTTCTGCCAACTGCCCACACACACAATTAAATGAACTCCCTGAGCCAGTGCCAAGCCACAGCCCAGAGTTAGCCAGGCTACAAATCAGCATAACCCAAAGCTCACAGCTGAGAAGGCTCTTCCTCCTCGTCCTCCTCGTCCTCCTCACACACACCTGGACGCACTAATCAAAGGTGTAAACAAACCGCAGGCTTCGCGTGTCCAAGCCAATTTAGCAGCTCTGTAATGACATCCTGATCAATTGGATGTGACCGGGAATCAGAGAGAGCAGCAGGGAGCGTGATCGGACACCTGAGGGAGGAATATCAATGACGAAAAGGATGGATGGATGGATTACAGTCGCTGGAACGTGTTCATCAATTCAATGCTAAATGAGGAGAAAGAGGTGTCAGCGATGGGGCCCAAATGGATGAAGCCAAACGGCCTCAGCTGGTTGTAATGCTCCCCTTTTTATCCACCGTGTTTAAACACAAACTTCTGGATTAATGATATGAACAAAAAACAAGAACATCAACGCAATTGACCTCAAAAACACACCGAAGCAAATAATTATCATAAGTGGTCCCAGTCTGGAACAGACAGCCACCAGGATTTATTCTGCTGTCCAACTATGACTTTTGTTTTAGTGCTTGGGTCATTAAAAAAATCTATCAGCTCCTTTAATCTGCTGTTCTCCTTCTTCTTCGTTCCCTCTCTCCTGCTCACCTCCACTGAGTTTCCCCTCAGTTTGTTTGTGTGTGTTTTTAGGCTGATAGTCGCTGACCGCTTTATTGGTTATTGAAAATAATAATTAATAATAACACAGATAGACAGTAAAAGGCAAGGAAACGATCATTTATAAATATGTATACACTGTGTACATCCTTCACGTACATCCTAAGGTCACACAGATCGAATCAAAATATGCATCTATACTTTATTTGAATGCTATTTGAGTCAGAAAATAATCAATAATCTTTCCATCTCCAACCTGACAGAAAGAGGGACCAACCACCAGATGTTGCTCCACATCTGGTCCTCATCAAGATGCCATGCTTGTGTGTGTTTGTGTGTGTGTTGTGTTCGCTGAACAACATCAAAGCCTTTGTTACCTGCACACTTCGCCTGCCTCCGAACTGGGAGCTTTAACAAAATCAGCTGTTATTATTAAATGTTAAATGGCACACAGGTTTATTAAGACATGATCTGACACACACACACACACACACACACATCCAAATGCTATTCCTCACTGACTTGAATTCTGCCTCTAAGACCCCATCAGACAACTTCCAAATGAGTATGGCTCAAATGGCTCTTGAAAACATTTTCCTCCAAAGTGTAATTTAAAGTGACGAGCACTCACGCTCATTTCCAAAAGCAGCTCTCATCCAACCATCTGCAGCTTCGCAGCTCCAACAGTGGATCAGACGGTCAAAATTACCCCCTTTAGAGGGGAAAGAATAAAATAAAATTAAAAAATTAAAAAAGGGCCGGCCCTACACACAGTTTCATCGCAAAAATAAAATCATCAATTTAATTTGCTTTCAAAGTCATCGGAGTGGCAAATTGAGAAGCAGCAACAGGGTCAGGAGTGGTGTAGTAATTTTCTCTGAAAAACACCAGGATTAGTTTTAGTCATGACGGAATCGGACTTAACACACACACACACATTCTTGACAAACCACGCGTGACCACTTGATAGAATTTACAAAGCAATGACAAGATAATAGCTCTCTCAGTTTAATTTGGATTCCCATTAAAAAAAAAAATGTAATTATGCCGCAGAGAGTGAAGCTGTGGGCCACAGATGTGTGTTACCCCCTCTGTGGAGGGCAGGAAGAAAAACACAAAACTGTCAACGACACACAATTATACCATCCTTACTGCTTCCCCACTTCCCTACTGTATATCCTTGGCTCGGGCTTGATTTCAGGCTCGAGTAGCGACGCTTCGGAGCAGGAGGTAACAATGGAAGAAAATGTTTTAGAGAAAGAGACTGTGTGGAGCTGCCAAGCGTGTGCAGAGTCTGGCACGTCGGCGTTTCGCTTCCACAGTGAACCAGAGGTGGGAGACAATGGGTGGGGGGGTGAGGGATGGTGGTCTGCGTCTCCTGCTGGCCTAGACTCACACATACACTCACAGACATAGTTTATAAAAAGACAATTTAGCTCTTCTGAACGTTTGTTTCATGACATTATACGTTCAAGCACGTGAATCTAACGAGGAAACTTCAAGCTGGACTGAAACGACAGAAGACCTGTTGTTCCTTATAGGAACTAAAATATAGAAAAGGGAGTTTTGTCGTCACTAAATGTCCATTTCTGGATTTTAACACCATTCTTCAGAAACCTATGAGTGAGATCATGGCTGCTATATCCATCTTTATATACAGTTGATGTATGAAATTAAGTGTTGTGAAAAACCGGACGATGTACCAGCCTTATTTTGGGAATTGGACCGTAACTTTGCCGTTGACGGCGACAGAGCCGGTGGAGATGCTGACAATGGTTGATTTGAAGCAGCCAGTGATTAATAACTTCAGCCTCTCTGCTTATCAGCACACACATTCCAGGCAGATTCACTCAAGTCTGCACTTATTACTCTCTTAAAATGAGTTGTTTTCATCTCATTCTCAGGAGTGCATTAGCAACCCACTGATGATTCACGACTCTGCAAGAGGAAAATTGGCGATAGCTGCGAGCTTATGAGTGTCAGCCACTTTTATAGATTTAGTTCGCTAAAGGCTTTTGCCGTCTATTCCTCTCCTTCAAATTGAAGGTGAAATAACAAGCTCAGTGTGGAACCAAACATTCTGTTGCCCAACTTCCCATGTGGCTGATTACCGACTAGCATCAACTCGCTACAACTAGCGCAGCTCATTGTGGCACAACTAATAAACGTCCCCTTATTGCGACGTTACCACTCAGTTGAATTAATTAATTTGGTGCAAACTTCTCCACTCAAAAAAATCATACACATTAGCTCCAGTGCGCTGACAAACGAAGGCATGTTTCTGGGTGTGCGCTTGTTTTGGGCGCCCTCCAGCAGGCTGCAGAGGAGCGGAGACGGTTTCAAATTGAAGCATGTTATTACTGCAATGACTCTACGGGCTCTTGACTGGAATGACTAAGGTGCTGTTGGTGTGTGTGTGTTTGTCTGCCTATGCACATCAGTGTGAGTGAGTGTTAAGGACATTGCTGTTTGAATCCTATCACATAATTTGTAATTACGGCTAAATTCCCTGTAATTTCCAGGCTAGACGGTTTGACAGGCGAGGAGGAGGCCGGTAGCATCCAATCAGAAAGGGCAGAAGCATTGATCTGGAAGAGTTTGAACTCAGTGGAGCTAAATGAGGAAGAAGGTTAGTTGGTTGCTTTTCTGTTTACCCCCCCGCCGCTATTTACATGATAATGACTCCCGTAGAACATCCTGACAGCCACAATGATTCTTCTTCCAAAGACAAATTACATCTTTGTGTGTGTGTGTGTGTGTGTAAATTTGTGCATGTGTCCACCAAATGATGCCTGTATCTGCACATGTATCTTTGTCACAGCTCAAATTAGCATCCTTTAATTTAAACTTTGTATGCAGAAGGTGGGAGTCGATAAATTCGTCCGGCAGCCTTGCAGCATGCTCATGGTGACGATGTGCAGAGTAGAAGGCCCAAATCTGGTCAAACGTATCTAGTGTTTAGTCCTGATGTGACTCATGGGATGGTTGACAGGCGTGTTTTCGCCTTGGGCGGGGGGGCAGCAGGGCTGTGAGATGGTTGACAGTTTGTCGGTCTTTAATTTGACTCGACCGTTCCGGTCTTTAAAAAAAAGACTGGATTTCCTCATATGCGTTTTCAGTTTATTTACCATCTCACACATCACAAATTGGACTCAGAGAAAGCCACAAATAGGATGTTTGCTCTTGTCGAACTTTAATTGGCTGCAGTGTTTTGGCCTGACCTCCCCAGTACGGACAGCACTCACCATGAACTAACCATGGGCCCCCTTCTATGTGAGACGACAGATGTAAATTACATCGAGCTCTCGACCGCCACATCTGCCGTCTCAGCTTGTTAATTAGCAGAAAACATCTGCCTGCTGCCTTGGAGAGGAGGGAAGAGTGTGAAAGAGGCTGAGAGCGAGGGAATCTGCCGGTGGCGGCGGATGGAACGACAGAGTGCAGAGGTTAATAACGTACAGATTTTTTGACCGTATAAAGCTCTGCAACACTGATTTCTACTCTGTTCAAATTAGATTCAAGATTAAAATATTTATTTGAAGACTAACCTGACCGTGTTCGTAAGAGGCGAAAGAAAACTTGTCTTTGTCGGTACGACATCGCTGCCTTTGAGGGGAATCCTTTTAAATTTTAAATTAATTTGTCTTTGAAGCTGCTGGACTTGATTGTAGAAACTTGGAAGATATTTCACGTCCCATTCAAAGAGCCAGTGACTCTGGCTGAGCTGCGCTCCTATTCCCTCGTTGTTAGAGTTGATTGGGTCACCGAAGACGAAGCCTCTTGGATGAGAAGTAAAACTATAAAGCTGAGAGAAAAAGTGTCAAAAAATGGAACGAAGCTTTGTGATTGACGAACCATGTCGATGGTTCGGTTATCTTTTCATCGAGCCCTGCGCTGCAGTTCTACACCCAAATAGTTTCATGGTTTGTTTCACTTTCTGCTGTAAGGGGGCTCGAAGAACACCAAAGGAGTTAAATGTGGCTTATTTTTGGCAACAAGGACATCTGTTCCTACAGATTACACAGCTCTGTTTAACATGTCAGTCCAAAATATCCCATAAATGTCCAGTTGTGCTGAAACATAGTGCTGCAAAGGCGACTTTTCATTTTCTTATCCTCTTCATTACCCTCCCCCTCCTCGTCGTCACGTTTTCCTCCAGCCTGTTGTCCTTTCCTTTAAAATTTGCACTTATAAGGTCTCTGATTTGTTTCTCCGCTGGTGCTTATGTGCTTGTAGTATTTGCGAGGATCGGTCGTAATACATTCTGAAACACGTCTTTGAAAGTGATCCTCACAGACAGCCTACTCATCCTGATTAATGTCAAAGTGGAGCGTGGTGTAATTTTGATGGGGATAAATGTTTAATTTCCCCTCCTGCTGCATGTTCCGCCTGTGTGTTCGGCTTCGCTTTGCAATGCAGAATAACCATCCGAAACTATGAACCCACACGTGATCAAATGGTGCACATCCTAACTAAATAAGCATCGATTCTGAGAGACATAACTGAGCCGGTGAATACCAAGGGAGGCATTAACATGCTGAAAGCATGAAAAAAAAAGAAGAATAGGGGAAACAGAGGGGAGAGATCCTCGCTCAATCAGATGCAATTTCTGCTCAGACCAGTGAACTCGGCGTTGTGGGATCAGGGTGGACGGGGCTCTGTCCCTGAACCAATCAGATCAGTGAACCATGACCTCACCGCCTCCCTCCTGCTTCTTCTGGGTGATATCAACATATTGACCCACACTGAAGTCTTTGGTCTACTCCAAGGTCGTGTGTATGCTACCGTCAGGTGTGAGTTGTGTGTTGAATTATATTTTGTTAGTTGTACAGGTGAAGACAGGTGGATTTGTGTTATCGACTACCAAGCATCCCTCACGGTGTGTGTGTTTGTGCGTCTGTGTGTAACTGATGTTGTTTGACTATTACCTCGTTCTGAGCGGTGTCTTTTTATTAATCTTTTTAATAAATGTGAGCTAACGCAGGCGGAACAGCAGCAGTCATCTTATTTCCAGGTGGGAAATAAGATTGTCAACTCATCAGAGGATGGACGTGTTAAAATCAGACCCCAAACGGCCAATCGGATTTTGGCATTTTCTTTCACACCTTAGCCTCTAATCAACCTGAACAACACTATAATTTATGTAATATGAACATAGATTTAAACAAAAATAATAGTAAATAAAAACAGACACTCTACTTCCTGGTTGTCTTTGCGGTACCGTGTGGGTGCACTAGCTGTCTGTGTGTTGCGGGAAATGACATCCACGTTTCTCCTGCAGCTGTAGTCCACGCTGAGTCTGTGACATCACATCAGTGAAACAGTCTAAGCTGCTGAACGGTTGACGCGTTGGGGGCGGCGAACCCGCCCTGCAGCTGATGGCAGCACCTATAGAGAGGGAAGCTCACATTCACACCGCATACATCAACATATATTTCACCCTGGAGAGTGATTGAAGAAGGAAATGCACATAAACACGATGAGCTCAGACCCCATAAGCTTCAAGGCTGCGTGTCACATGACCTACATTCTTAAAAGCGGAGGACTGGTTTCGATGCTCGTCTTCAATTTGTCACCTGAAGTCCAAATTTGCGCTTGATTTATCAGCTCAGCAAACGGACAACAACAACATGCGGTTAATATATTTTTTGTGGTCCAATTTGGAAGAAAATTCGTGATAAAACAAGCACTAAGATGGCGGCCGCTAAATGACTCACACGAGGCCTCTAAAAAAACATTAGTTCATAAATCATCGAGTGGCCGACGTTAGAAAGGAGCAAGTACAAGAAGGCGATTAACAAACTAAACAGATGTAATCTGTACATGAAAGAGAAGTGGGAACATACAACATCAGTGTGGTGTAGTGTGTCGTGAGTCTGGTCCAAGTGTGCAAATAAAAGCAAAACCATGTGGCTGCAGAGAAGAAGAGCAGGAGTTGTTTGTTTTAATTGACTCCAGTAGTGAATTTTAATTGTTCAATAAATGATTCTAACAGTTTGAACAAATAAGAGCATATCGATGTCGGGATGTTTCATCCAGAGACGTTTAAGAAGTGCAGGTGGCGAGCTGTCCTCACTTCTGCCTCACAGCAGAATGCCGGCTCTTAAATACAGAAAAGAAGACACACCCACACACGCAGGCCCTTCGCTGGCACACACGGACGCCAAATCCTGACACACACACGTGATCTATCGCACACTGCCGATCTCCCTCCTCCCTCCTTTCACCATATATGCAAACACCACATATCATGTCGGGTTTAAGCCGAAGCCCACACTCCACATTCTGCTCCTCATCTCCGCAGACCAAAAGCCTTCGAGAGCAAATAATATTCAGAGGCTCCCACTATATCCCTCCACCCACCCCCGTCACGTTGATGGGCAGTAATTTGCATCCACATTACATAACTTGGATAAACCTTTTAGAAAACGTTATGCCTCTCAGTGTGAAGATTGCTAATCCGCGTGGATGCCTCGACGGCAGGCGCCTCTTTCATTTCCATTAACGGTTCACATTTTTAACGTCTTACCAGTGTTTTATCCACTTTTTTTTTTTTTTTTTTTAACTGAGCTCAGTTCATCTGGCTGCCCTCGGCTTTCCGAAGTCTGGCACTAACGCGGTGGGAGCTGCCATCGTGACAAACTTCAAAGGGAGTTAAGTTGTTTTCTGTTGTGCGTCGGTGACGAGGTTTTGTTAGACGACATGACTTCATGTTGAGTCAAACCAAATTGTGACTAAAGTGAAAGTTTTTTTTGTTTGTTTCTCTGCTCACACTGCGATAAAGTCAAGGCTGCTTTTCATGGATTCAGCCTGGTTGTCACTTTGTGTTAATATTACATTGGATGAATGTTTCAGAAATACAAATAGGAGAAGAATTACACACGTTCATGTACACACATGTATACACACACACACACCAAGAGGAGAAAACCTATAATTCAGCTGCTATTCTGAACCTGGGGAGTCCCCGTCTTTAGGAGGTACACATTGATCTCACTGCAGTAACGTGTGCGCTTTCAGGGAAAAATGGACTGACGGTTGATGATGGGTGAAGTCTCTCCGTTATCAAAAGGTGAAAGCTTTTGTTCCAGTGATGTAAGGACTGCCAGTGGGGACGGAGGGACAGAGGGAGGAAGGGTCGTAACGAGGCTTAACGTACCAGGCAGGGGCAGAGTGATGGTTCAGCTCAGGTAAAGCGACGCTGGAGACAGAGAGGGAGAGTTCCTGTTATTTTTATTTTACCGCTCAACAAAAATGTGTGTATAAATTCTGGAAGGAATGGGGGGGGGGGGGGGGGGGGGGGGGGGGGAGTGAATGTGATGACAGATTATGACCCATTCTGTTGCCCCTTAGCCACCAAAATAATCCCGATGCCAATTTCGATATTCTGTCGAGTCCATTTTATTTGCACAACAATATTATAACTGAAGGAAAACAAAGAGCATTATTTAAATCAGGTGTATCCATAAGAAGCAATCACAACCACACCCAATGGGAGACAGCGGCCCACATGAGCTGCAACCCGAGGAGGTCAGGTGACGTTACAGCATTTTGTCCCCTTCCTCTTTTTAACATATCATCGATGGAGCGCCATAACTTGATAAGAAACGATCACTTCAGGCGCCTCCAGGTTTTCGGATTTAACTGCATTTCGTCCCCTTTTGAAATTCCCCGATGAAACATGATATTAAATCCCCAATGTCAGCACTTCTTTTCTCAGCTGCACCTCGGTTTCCAGAACCATTAAAAGTGGCATGAATTGAAAGGAGCGGTAGATTTGAGAAGATTGAATAGATAAAAGTCACGGACACGTGGATAATGAGCGGGCTGAAAGGGGACTAAAAGAAGAGGAAGACCGTAATTATAGTTTCAGTGATGGCTTATAAACCCAATCTGGAGAGGCTCTCGCAGTCATGGAGGAAGTCACCCAGTTAAATCTGACAATACGTTTTATTTTTTTGTTCCACTCGGACTTGCATGTTCCAAGATTAATGCTATCGGCAGCGTACAGGGTGAAGAAGTCCGCTGAGAGCTCAGAGAAAAGCTCTCTTTTCACTCTCATTTTACGTTTTCTTCAGTATCAGAGTTATAGTTTTTGATTCTACAACCACAGAGAAAAACTGCAAGCTGAAAAGGTTAAAAGATAATTTGGGAAACTTTAAACGGTGCCAATTTGCTCCAGCCACCGTTGGGAGGTTGCAATTATGATGTCCGTCCCTGTTAGACTCTTTAGATCTGCATCTTTTTTTTTTTTTTTTTTTAAGGTTTCCCCCTTATTGTTGCACTTTCTGGACTTTATGTTGCCTGGCAACTTTACAGTGACGGCAAGAGCTGAGTATGAAAAGAGCCTCCTCATCTGTGAAACATTGGGACAGGAAAATAAGTGAGACTCTGCAGTGAGAGAAAAATGCTGTCGCCTAATTTCAACATGGCCAACAGAATCATTTAGAGTAATGACGTTTTTCTGGGATGCAGCTTCAGCCTGATTCGGTAAGTTGACAACCGGTGACAACTGTCATTGGTGGACGAACCTTCTAACGTCTCTGTACCCACTATGTATCCAAGATGGCCGGCCATTGAACGTGATTAATGTGGATACGCACAAGAGCAGAAAGCTTCACCGGTGATCAGCACGCCGTCCATCCATCCATCCATCCATCCTTTATGTGGAGCCAACCGGAGCTGACGTTGGGCGAGGGCAGCGCTCGCCCAGACAGGTGCTCTCATTTACACCTACGGGACATTTAGGGTCACCAATTAATTTGAAGTGTGTGTCTTCATACCATGAGGCAACGGCACCAACCACGACTCCACTGAGCCGATACATGATTATAATGAGTTCTGGAAATGTTCACTGACTCCAGTTCTAAATGAGATATTCTGGTAAACAAATGAATAATTGGAACCCTGCAGGTTATGTTGTTGTTGTTGTTGTTGTTGTTTTTTTCTTCAGTAATTTGTGTTTTTCAGTGCCAGCAGGTGAATGTTCAACAGACCCTGTGTGTGTGTGTGTGTGTGTGTGTGTGTCTCTCACACTGCAGGGAGTGAACACACATGTACGACACACACTCGGACGTTCTGCCAGTAGATGGAGGAAACAGATGCTGCCCAAGCAGAGTGCAGTTTGATCTTGGTTTCCCACGCCCCGAGTGTCAAACTGCTGCAGGTATACACACACACACACCTGCAGCAGAATTCAACAAATAAGAGATGCATCACTAATCCGACGTAACCGCCAACCACTCGGTCCACTACGTCCACTGCACAACGAGACACAAACATGCACAGACCTGCAAATCATGCAGAATTTTGTATACAGTGAGTTTACGTCTGTGTGTTTTTTATTCGCCATGTGTTTGTGAGGAGGATTTCCTAGACCCCGACTCCAAAATCTGAACCAACAAACCTAACCCGGACTTAAACCTCGTTCTGACTCGTATATGACCCAAAAGAGAAATAAAGTGGCACACAAACAGATGAACAGAAGGAGGCAGGACCATAAAGGAAAAACATATGAATGATATTGTTTTCTTTTTAAGAATAAAAAAGAAGCAATATCAGAGAAATTAGAAAGATCCCTGCTGCTCCTCAGCGTTATTTACTGTAATAGTTTCTATTTTTGGCAATTTATTCATAACATAACAGAAGAAAGTTTCACATCGTCGTTGGAAAACTAACATTTAATATCTGAAAAAGTCTGAGCAGGCAGGTGTTGTTTTTGAATTTATGTTATCAAAAAAAAAAGAAGTGTAACTACTGAGCTGCAAAAACAAAAACAGTTTAAAGAAACAGTTTCTTCATTCAGTTTCAAATAGCATCTCCTTCGAAGGCAGATTGAACACCGACTGCTTGACGACAGCAAAACTTTACTAACCCAGTTTGAAGACGGCTGATGAATGTGTCCTCCCTCCTCCTTTATCTGAGTCAGGATGCACTCCTGCTTATTCCAGCATATCAGTAATAATAAACACATGAAACGTGAAAACAAAAATGAATTATTAAAAATTATTTTGTAAACAATAATCCTTTTATTATTAATATTATTATCTTGTTCGGAACAAAAAGAAACTTTACGTGATTTAATAGATTTTTTATTCAACATATATTTAAGAATGGCACAATGCAAAAAAATCTATATTCATTCATACAATTAGATATGAATTATGAATTATCAGCTGACAGACCCAGCTGAACTGGCATCCATCCAACCCTGGAGGCTTGTTTACATTTGTTGGTTTGAATGTCTGTCCTGGCAATCCACCCACTACTTCTGTCGGGACCAAAGAGCTGGACCGGCACTGCCAGTCCCCGGAGCTCTGCAGCCTGAGAGCTGTTTCTTTCTCCTTCCCACCTCTCCTCACTGAGCTGGTTTTACATTGTAATTTAGGGACAGTTCATGGCCATAACTCGCGTCCTGCCAGCGAACCTGACACGTCTGGCCTTCGCAGGTGTTGACAGAGTCCTCATGCTGACATATGGCACCGGCTCCTCGGCATGAGACGGCGACTGTCTCCGCTGCAGGTGGAACAGACGTCACGGCCCTGTCCTGCCCGGGCCTTAATCCTTCCAGCCTTCTTCTTGCCCAGCAGACGGCTGACACGAGTTAACCTTGACTTTGGTGCCTGCTGCGGGAACTTGGAGCACAAGTCATGTGTCGTGCATATGCTCTCCATTTGCTTCATTAATAATTTCCACATAGTCTAATAACACCACCAGGAAACTCTTGGTCTTCAAGGATATAATCTGTTATCTGTTCCTGCTGTTGTGCGTGGAGTTGAAGACGAATCGCTGTGTTCACCAAATGATGGATGGAGAGTTTGAGTTCGTTGAATTTCTTCTCATAAAAGAGATTTTTTTTTTAATTACTGGATTCATTTCAAATGTGAAAACAATGATGGTCCTCGTCTTAAATATGCTTCGTTTTATATTCACAATGTCTTCTATGTTTTGTTGCCTATAAATTCAGAAAACAGGGAGATTCATTCTATAGTTAAACCAAATCTATTGTAAAAATGTTCTGTGGTGTAACAAAATAATTGTGTTCATAAAAGCTAAATGTTAAAGTAGTTTTTGAAGCGGAAAATGCTTGAGGTGATGTGAGAAGAAACGCATGTAGGGAATTCTGCGCTAAAATATTTTTGGGGTTTTTCTTCTTAAAATGAAACACAGAAACATGTGTCCTCTCTCACATTACGTTGGATAACCGGCCTCACTGATATAAAAATATTGATAAACGCAGCGTAAAGGAGACATTTTCTTGCCGTTAGGTCACCCAAGCTGAAAACTGGGAGTTCTGGGTATTTTAAGTATAAATGTTCATGATGCAGAGAGTCCAGTTTTGTTTTTATCAGCGAAACCACTGAGCAGAAATAGTTTCTCCTGATGAATAAGGAAGGGGGGGGGGCGGGGACACGAACAAGGCGAGCTGCCTTGCATATTTGTTGTGTGTAATTCTCCTCTTGTCTGACTTCAGGCAAGCTATTTAATTGTGTAACCATGAAAGTTGTTGTTTTAATCCGTTTTTGAGCTTCAGATAAGAAAGCACAGGCGACGTCTTTATCCCCATTCTCCCCGCTCAAACTCTCAAATATTAGGTGCTCAGTCACAACCACAGACGCATGTCTGGAGTCAGAGTTGCACGATGGAGGAAATCTGCGGGAATGATGGCGAGGTGAAGGGAGGGGTGTGTGTCAGTGACCGCCCTCTGGCCCTGGCTCCTCCTCTCCGCCTCCACAGTGAGGATTTATCCACCTGATTACCCCTCGACCTGGCGCTTAATGCAACATTACTTGCTTATTGTGTCAGCCATCGTGGAGTTTTGACCCTTGACCTCTCCTCTCTCGAAACAGACACACATGATGGTAACAGTTTCTCTCCCAATCAATCCACTCTTATCTACATGATTGCTATTTAAGAATTTAAAACAGCAAATCCATTTTAATCACCGACATAAGTAGCAGCTTTCAACAAAAAGTCTATTTTAATTAAGACGGGACAATTGCGACATGTTAGACTTGCAGCAGCTGATTTGTTTGGCCACTTAAGAGCGGCAGATATAAAGCAAACACTTGTTTTATATTGCACAATTGTTCACATACTGAGCAGCTGCCGAGGAACGTCGGCATTGATTTGCAGTCGGATCGGATCGGGTCAGTCTGATGAATGAAAGTTTGATTTTTTTCCCTCCGTTTGGCTCTAAATGCTGAACCACTAACTTTCTTACCAAGATAACAGCAGAGGGAGGTCAAAGGGTTTCTCCAGATTGGAGAATGGAATGATGAAACGGTGAATATTGAACAAAAAGAGTTGATGGCAAAGAAGAGCGGTGCTAAATAGAAATGGTAGCTGCTTTGGCTAACTTCATTCTGTCCTCCCAGGGCCTTTAATGTGAAGAAAGATGGATATCAGATGCATCTGGTGTTATTTATCAAAGACAATATGTGTAGGTTTCGTTTGTAGTTGGACAATATTCCTTATTATCCTGATAAAAGTTTCTTTTAACGGGAAAAAACAAAACTGATGCTGTCTGTGTTTATTTCTTGATGTAACCACTAGAGGGCATCAATGGGAGTCATTTTAAAATCCTACACACGGTGGCTTTAATTGAATTATCAAAATGATGATAAGATCGTGCAAATGTGGCTCCACTTGGAGTGAAAAAAGTTAGCCCGACTTGAGAATATTTGGGAAACCGGGAAAAATATCTAGATTTGCTTTCAAGTATCTGAGAAAGAGTTTAAGTAAAATAAAATACTCCCTTAAAGAAAAAAAAAAAAAAAACACAGTCCCCCAACTCTTTTTGTTTTTTGACATCTTCAGAAATAAAAGCATCCTTCCAAAAACGACTCCTGTGGAACAATCCGAGCTGCACCGCGAGTCCAAAAGTGTAACATTATCTCCATGTGCTGACCCCGGAAATAAGCAGCTTTCCACCGAAGCAACGCGCTGCCCGCCAGACGCTCGGCACCGTGGGAAAATAAAAACGCTGGATGTGAACCGGTGCTACGGATCAGGTCACATTAGGTCAGGAAACGATCAGTGGACTTGTAGAAACCTGGATTTGGATTTTTCTCTTCTTTACAGAAGGTGAAGGAATCCCGCCACAGTTATTTTGTTTGTTTGTTTCCGGCTACAGGATTCAGGTGTGTTCTTGTATAAAGGCGGGAAGGCAGGCAGCGCGCTCTTTTCTAACAAGTCATCCTGCAGACGAAAAAGGGGGAGAAGAGGCAGAGTCTGGAATTAATCATCTTTTTGTATGCAAAGGCCACGGTTCAAAAGGCGCTGCGATGACAGGAAGTGGCAAAACCCCATTAACTCCATGACAGACTCTGCCACAAGTAATATGCTCTCTTCCACTTTCACTCCCGCCTTCTCCTGCCCCCTGTTTCCTATTCTCTGTCACTCACCCAGGTGTTCTCCTTCCTCCTTCCCCTCTTTCATCCTTTCTCCGTTTGTCGTCGCTCCGTCTCAGTGTCGTTTTCTTTTCTCACCCTGTCATCTTTTCTCTGCCCCCCCCCCTTCTTCAACATCCCATTATTTTTAGCCCACCTTGTCATCCGTCTCAATATTTTTGTCTCTTAATTTCTTTTTTCCGTTACTCTCCACTCCTGTTCAATCTTTAGACCCCCCTCCCCCTCTGTTGTGTATACTTCAATCTGAAGACATGGTTCAGTTAGTTATAATATATATAATCTGGTTAATGTATTTATGATGTTTACAGGAAGAAAAAGTACACAAATTGATGGATAGCATGTTGACTGCTCTGCTTAGTTACTGATTTATCAAAAAGCATGTGGAGATTTTAACTTGCAAAGACCTGTAGGTCTGTTTGGTTTCTCTCAACATGAAATCTGTAAAACAATGATTAGCGCTTGTATTTTTTATCTGTTGCATCGAGATGTTGCCCGTTCGGTTTGTGTCATCTGGCCGTCTCCGTCTCGTCTTTTTGAAACCAAAACTATAGAAGTTGGAGTTGAGGAGGAGGGAGAGCTGGATCTGACCTGCCTGCTCTGGATTCTGTCATGACCGTGGTAAAGTCTGTCAATCACACAGTAGCCCCGCCCCATAATTCATCCCCTGCTTTATGGTCTATTTTCCTCTAAATAAGACCATCATTAAAAAAACAAAACAAAAATAAAACATCCTGTTGGAGTAAAAGAGTGAGAAGTCGGGCCATTTCCCCATAGATTTCAACACAATCTGATGGCCATTAGGTAGAATGGAAGTTTCAGGCTGAAGACACTGATACTTTTTAAATGTTTACTTTGTGTCTGGCCTTTTTTAGGCTTCTTTATCATCTTTTTTTTTTTTTTTACAAGAAAACGGGTTTTGAAGTCGGGCCGTTCTGTAAACGGGGACAAATGTGGCACTGATGCGGTGGGGCTGTTATTCTGTTGTGCTCTGTGTTGAAAGCTGTTATGATCTGCTTGTAAATGCAGGCAGCAGACAAATTGGCATGTGTTTTAATGAAGGCCAGGTCAGGGTGACTGCACATTTTCAAAGCCCGTTTGATGTCGCTTGTCTTTTCTCTTGATGTCGGTTTCAGTCCGACGGTGCTCGCTGCTGTTTACATCCAGTTCCAGTCGCAGTGGGATTCTCTCGCTATCCTTAAAAAGCAGATGTCGCCGCTTTCTTGAGATTTGACGTCAGAGTTATAGATCGAGCCGTTTGGTTCGCCGACCTTGAGGATTTATTTAGAGCTCGGTTGGCAGCGTCTGTCATTTAATTTATGGACGTGTATGGATGCAAGTATCACAGATGAGATTTCGAATCCAAACTTGAAAGGCAGGCCATGATATGTCAGAGACACCCAGCAAGACACATACTAATGGCCCAGACTTTCTGCCATTTAGTCCCTGTCATACCAAGCCAGCTTCAAAATGCCACCAACTGTGTGCATAGAAATCGTCAGAGAGAGCAGCCGAGAAGAAACGGTGCACATTTTTAGCTCGGTGTTGTTGCTACAAACAAAGACAGAGAGGGGGCATGCCGCCGAACGCCAGACTGTCAAAACGCCCTTTTCTCTGATGGGGTTGTAATTGTGCTAGGAAGTGAATAATGAATTTTTGCGGCCTTTTGGCCTCAGGCGGGAGCAGACTCCGGGGTCGACACAACACTCACCGAGCCAGCGACGGGAAGATGAGACAAATTAGGAGACACTCCTCTAAATCCGTTGGTCTGTAAAAGTCGCCTCACTGTCACGACAGGTCCCGAGCGAGAAGGAAGCGATGAGCAGCAGCAAACTCAAAGAAAAGGGAGATTCAGGCAGCGTGTTGACAAACGAGCTCTGCGCCTCTCTGCTGTGACGAGGGGAACCCAGATGACGTCGCTTTTCGCCGATTCTCTGATCTGTACATATTGTAGAATTGACAATAAAGCTGACTTGGAACCAAATTGGGGAAGTGATTGTTCAAATGTGAAGGAAGTTACTTCAAATAATGTTTTTATTTATATTTCTACAGATTATTCTTTTTTTTTGTGTGTGTGTGTAATAGCACGACACAGAATGATCCGTGTTTTTAAAATTGGGCCTTTGGCTGCTGGGAGGAGTAAAAGTGGTGAACTGTTGTCACCTACTGACCGAACATGGAACTACCACAGGAAGCCTGTAGGCAGGAACCTTCCACCTAAACTTTCCATACATTTTATTTTACTCGCCCATCTTTAGTTACTTTCAGATTAAAATCTTCAGCACTCCACGGGTAAAATTAAAAGGAAAGCAAGCAGCTGACGTGAGTGATTGTTGAAGATTAAAAGCACGAGCGTTAATGAGCTGCTACAAACTTCTTCTTTGAAGTTCTTCTTTCTTCCATTAAAACAACAAAAGCATTCCTGAGTTCGTCAGCTGATGCTCCACCTGGATTACCTGGATTGGTGAGGAAAGAGGAAAAACTTGTCATTTTGTGTTTGGATCGGAGCTTGTTGCTCGTTCTCAGATGGAACTTCTTGTTCTGGTGTTTTTAGTGGGGGGGGGCTTTCAGAAACCATCAAATGGGCCGTTGGGTTATCTGTAACTTTGTGATGTCACAACAAAACAGCCATCACAGCCAATCAGAGCAGCCTGAGAGAGGAGAATTATATTTTAATACAAATATGTGGATTTATAAAGCATGTGACCTTAAAGATTTCAGTTCTGAAGTCTTTTTTTAATTATTATTTTATCTATCCAGATTTTAAATACAGAATTTTTACATTTACAGACTTTTTGCTGCTCTTCAAAACTTTTGTACCTTTTAGCGATAAACTTCAGCAGAATTGATGTGTTTTGATATGACTTTGAGCTAAAAGCAGCTCTTCTCCTCTGTAGTGACCGCCGACTGGAGCTCCCAAAGATATATATATATTTTTTATTTTATTTTTTAAATTACAAGACAGCAGAATGACTCATGACATGTTCGAAATGCGGCCCACTGAAACCACATCCTGTTGTCCCGACTCCATCCCAGGGGGCGACCGACAGGATCCTCATCCTCCAAAAAGTAAGAAAAGCCTGTAATCCAGATCCAGACCGGAAATAAATGAGCTGTGATACTGAAATAAGGAGGAGAGATCTCTTTAGAGGCTGGATCAGCAGCTCTGTGCGGCCTTCTGCTGCTGACCAAACTGGGAGTTATGCGGAAAAGCATGTTTGAACAACCTCTGCTTTTCACTTCCTAGTGAAGTATTTTATTGCACACACACGAACAGACTCTCTCTCTGCTGGTTTGCAGGACTGTGGCGGTGATTTGGATCCGGATTTCTGCAGAACCAGCTGGAGAAGGAGGAGGGGGGGGGGGGGGGGGGGGGGTTGGACTTCTTGAAGACTTTGAAAAATTTTTTTTTTTTTTCTTCTTCTTCTTCTTTGGCTCCATCGAGCTCTCCGCGGTGGGGGCGCATACCTGTGCGTACTTGCCCGCTGGGAGGATCTGAGCAGCTGGAGGGAGCCCGAGGAGACACACCTTCGCCTACCTTTTCTGGCTCTGCAGCGGCCCACCCTACCCCACCCTTCTCTGTCCCTCCCTCTCCCTCTCTAAAACCGGAGGAATAATCGATCTGGACGCTGAAATGTCTGCAAATGAGAGAGCGACCCGGGCGCTGAGGGAGATCCTGCAGAATCCGGGAAATGACGCCTGCGCAGACTGCGGCGCGCCGGGTAAGAGCCGAAAAACTGCCGAGATGGGGTCTGAAAAAAAGTCAAGACTTTGTGATAGATCTCGATCTGCTGGGATGTGACGTCCGGGAGGCCCGGATCCATTTATCCGACCTGAGGTCCGCGCTGCAGCGGCTTCACAACCCGGGGCCGGTCCTTTAAAAAGGCGCCTTTTAACTTATTTCATCGAGCTTTCAGGTTGTTGTTCTTTATTTTTCTGGCCTTTTAATGTTGAGACGAGGTGAGTTTGGAGCTCAGAGGGAGGAGCTCTGAAGGTAACAGCTCAGGTCTTCCTCAGACCTCAGCAGGTCCTGGCACGCAGAGACTTTGTCTGCACACACCCTTCAGCCTGAGCTCTCAGCACCAACTGGAGGTCTTCGTGGAGGTTCCTTCACAAAGTCTGAGCCTGCCTTTTAAAATATTTAGTGCAGGGAGGGGAGGAAGATAAGACACACACAAAAAAAAAAACATTCACATCTGCAGATTCTGCTTCCTGCATCTGAATGGTGTTTATAGAATTAAAGGCAGAACTTTCAAAATTTGGATTTTTTTTTAATGGTTAAAAATGAACTTTTATTCATAACTGACAGGCCATTATTTTGAAATTTCATTGACTCCAATCTATGAGAGTGAGAGCTGAGACTTTTTGTTTGCTTTTGTGTTTAAATTGCACATAAAACACCCTGAAGAGTCGCTGTCTGGTCTCTCTGAGCCCAAATCTCATCAACACTGACCTCAGCCCGTTGGATTCAGTGTAACTGTGTCAGAATACGATATCACTGAATGAATGCAAAAGGGGATGAAGAAATAAGAGTTTGGAGCAGCAATACAATATGTTCAAAGGTGTGTCATGACACGTTGGTCTGTTTTTAAAAAAACAAATAAATTAAAATCTAATTGCAGCGATTTTTGATTTGGCATTTCCAACAATATTTCTGATTGCATTGAAATCTGGGAGTTTTGGAATCTGAACCCGGAGGCAGGATGTAGCTGTAGTTGAGCAACGCAGCAATGATAGCATCATCACAGCCAGACTATCGCTTCATCTTATAAAAGTGTGATTTATCAGAGGAAGGTTTTTGCTGCTCAGTGCACGTATCTTATAGCGCTTGTGTTTACTGAGGGGTAAGACCGAAGCTGCTGGGGGCTGTAAGTGCTGGTCAAATGCATTAATTGCTTCCATTTCCTCGGTTCCCCGTGATTGGAGATGAAAGAGAATCACTTTGGTGTTTGTTTCCTTGAGGTCAAATTTTATTCAGCATAAAAAAACAAAACAAAACAAAACTGTGTTAAGCGGCCAAATGCATCAAATTCTGATTCCACGATGTGAAAAATGAAAGATGACCTGGCCTCCCTTCTCGGACATCTCATGTGTGATCTGTGGTGATAAGGATAAAGCACAAACACACACACACACACACACACAAAAGAATCCGTTTACCCGCAATCTGTGAGTGAGTGTGTCCAATAGATAAGACAGGTGCAGTTAAAGCAAATAAAACATTCATCATACATTAGAGAGCTGGAAGGAGAGACAGGCAGGTTTCTGGCTGCAGAATTAGTTGTGCAGCACTGATGTGGTTGATGTCCAGACTCTGGAGGTGAAATGCTCCCACATAGCAGCTGCTCTTCAGAGGAACCCCGGATGAATTCAGAAACGACTTCTTCCTGTTTTGTTCACCATCCTGAAGTAGTTTGTTGTCTATCGCCACAAACACAATTTAGATGATCAAACAATGATTTAAATTTGGTCCTGAAGAAGAAATAAACATCCTCTGAATACAGTTTCATTAATGTGAGCAGTTGCCTCTCTCTCTCTCTCTCTCTCTGATAGAACTTTTTTTAATATGCTTGAATTTTTTTTTGCTAAATTGAAGTCATCACCTCGAGGTTTCTGTGATGGAATTGGTTTGAAAATGTGGAATAAAACTCAGGAAGCCTAATATGTATTTCATGAATGAAAGTTTTCGTGGTCTCATGGCTTTTATTTTGTAGACTACACAAGTAATGAGTGAAAAGGTAATTCAGTGAATAATCAGTCTTTTGATCCTCCTCTCTCTCCGTGCGTTCTCCTGATCTTCCTGTCTGCAGATCCCGGCTGGGGCTCCTGCTCCTTGGGGGTGTTCATCTGTCTGGCCTGCTCAGGGATCCACCGCAACATCCCCGACATCAGCAAGGTCAAGTCCCTGAGCCTCTCCCGCTGGGAGGACCACGAGATGCAGGTGAGGCGCTGGCCCGTCCTCTCTGTCCCCCCAACCCCCCAACAAACTCAGCCCAGTGTCCATTTTCTAGTGAAATGGATTAGAAATGTTCCAATAGCACTTTTTCCTTCCCAATCCAGATTCCGATACATGAACTTGATCGGATTTGCTCAGGCTCAGATGAAACCTTTTCTAAAACGTGAATATTTCTTTTATAACCTATAATCTCCTCAAAAATATGAATCTAGGAATAAAAGTTTGTGATGGTACAGTAACAGTGTGAATCTGAACAATAAAACCTAGTGATGCAGTACTGATGTCGTCCGTACCTCGCACATGATTATCTGGAGATATTTGTTGCGTTTATCATCTGAGCCCTCTTGATTTATTCCTTTTCCGTAACGTCAACTAAGATTCCTGTCGAGTACATAACAAATAGCGACGTGCATTTGTGTGTCTGTGTGTTTAATAGTTCATGGCTGAGAACGGTAATGAGCTGATGAAGAGTAAATATGAGGCCGCCGTTCCGGTCTACTACTACAAACCAACCCACAAAGACTGTCAGTGAGTAACCATGGCAACACATACACGGATCATAGAAGATGTAAAATGTTGCATTTCCTGTTTCCTGTGTAACTATATGAATGAAGTGTTTTGGGTTTTTTTTTTTTTAGATCCAGGGTGTTTGCATGCATGTGTGTGTCTGTGTTTGCGTGCAGAAATCTGTGGACAACATGATCTTGCAGTTTTCATCTTCAGATGATGACATTATCAAAGGATTTTCACGAAAAGGTTTTCTCAGTTTATTTATATTACCAGTAAGAGGGAAGCAGTTTTTTTTTGTTGTTTTTTTTTCACCATCTCTGAAAACACCTAGAGATTTTTTTTATTCAGTGTTATGAAAGAAGAGAGATTTTTCCGTTTTGAATAACAGTCAAATGTAGATTTTTTTTTTTTTTTCGCCTGCTTTTTTTGGAATCGTTTTCACAGATGAAAAGAAAGAAATTAGAGACTTTTTTCCACCCCTCAAACAAAATTCATTCACCTCACACAGAGATGAAATATGTCGTCCCCCCCCAAAAAAAAAAACTAGGTGAGAATGAACTTCTGTGGGAACATGATCAATAATAACTAGGGATGAGCGAGTACACCACCATTATCTGTATCCGTATTCGTACTCAGAAGGGGCGGGACTTAAACTGGAAGTGGGCGTGGTTTATACGAAAGTTGTATTATTAAGCCTGAAATTGATATGGGCTGGTCAGCAGTTGTTATATTTACTGTAAGCCTCAATACATTTTTATTTACAGCTTAATTTGTGGAAGTAGCCTAACTTTTTATCTCTATCAGGTTAAATGATGATCTTATTGGGGGACTCCATCAGGTAGTTGTAAATATTGATGTTTGTCACTTCCGGCCGTTCAGTGGGATAATTTCTCCATAAAAAATTAAGGGACAATGAGAAAGACTCACAGATGTGAATTTTTTAATTGTAACTTTTTTTTTTTTCTCCGGTACAGCTGGCATGTTAAAATAATCATCTGACATGTGGAAATAGTGTTTTAAACTAACTACTGGACAGTGTTTTTTAAATTGTGCCGCCGATTGTTTTCCCCTCCAGTGGGCGTGGCTTCAGCCCGAGCAGGACATTGACTCGTTTTATTCATTTGGTACTCGTCAAAATTGCTCTATCCGTACCGGACACTCGTTTCAGCCGAGTATCCGGCTCAACCCTAACAACAACATTTAAAATCTTTCTGTGAGATATAAATAAGATGAACTAATGGCGTCATTCAACCTGAGAGCTGCTTTTTCTTTTTAAAATGTGTCTGAAATAAGGACGGAGGCCCAGAGCTGTAGAAGACATATTTTTGAATATGTCTGTATTTGAGGACGTTCTGATTTCCCAGCTCACTCCTCTTCTGCTGGGAGCGCTGAATAAAAGTTGCTTTTTCAAGTCAGCCCCCTAGACAAGAAATAGGATTTATGTCTGAACATGTTCCATCCCAGCTCTGAGGTGAGTTCAGTGCTGGATTTCACCTGTTTCTCATTGTGGTGGTCTTTGCTATGATTGGGAGCTTGTTTATGAAACATGTGATTGTTAGTGACATCGCCAAGTCCAACCATCTCCTGTTGGCTCACTGTTCATTTTCTCTGATTGACGGATTGGATTCGAGAGACTAAAATAACTGTCTGTCCAGGAAATGTTCAAAACAAAATGAACGCCAAGGTTCTGCTACAATATATCTTAAATTTTAATAACCAAAAAGCTAATTTTTTTACAAACATTAAGGAGAGCTGTGATGGAGCATTTTATTTTCACCTGTGAATTTCTTGTATTAATTTGTTGCATTTCCCGCAACGCAGGAATAAGGTAATAAGGAGAATGAGATAAGGCCTGTGTGTGTTTTTGTTGAACTTAATTTCTCCTTCAGATTGAGGATGTTAAATGCTCTCGACGGAAAACATTGCCTTCTTCTCCGTGTGATAATTTTTCCGTCTGCTGTGATTTCTCTCTTGTTTCTGCTCACTCTGGTTTGTGTCATTTCATGAACTCAGTGTGACATTTTGTATGAGACCTTTTGTCGCCTTTGTTGTCGCTTCAAAGCCACCGACTTCTCAAATGACTCGCTGCTTTTGGCATAAAGTGTCAGAACCAGAATCGGCGTCACGCAGGATTTTGAGGAACAGTACTGCGGTGTGCCAGGTTAGCGTGCTAACCCAAACCTTTAAAATCAAAAGTGAACCTGCATAATTCGCTTATTTAAGCCAGTCTAGCTGATCTGATCCAGATCCATCTGATGTGAGACGCTGTGTGTGTTTCTCACAGCTTCCAGGCAGGAATGTTAGGTATTTTTTCCATGGTTTCACACACACACAACGATCTATACACGTGTGTAGAGTCTCCTTTGATCATTAGAGGAAAGTGGGTGAATAAAAGAAGGTGAATCAGCTGGATTCGACCCGATCCGTTTAGATCCTGAGACATTTCAGTGGGTGGAGCAGCACTTAGAATCTGACTGGGCTCAAACACGGTACGACAGCAGTAATCTCTCTTTTATCGACGCCGTGCTCTGACCTGGGGTCGTGTTTGATTTTAAAATGGGAACACAGATCTGGTTTCATTAACACTGATACTTGTGCCTGAGATCAGGTTAACCGGGATGGGAAATAAACTACTAAGTGAGTTTAAAATATCTTCACGGTCAGTTTTACAAACACACTAATGGTGTTTTTACACTTTTTGATTCTTCTTTTTCTCTACACTCTCATAAAATGAATAAAAATGTTCTCTTTTATTGGACTTTGCTGATACTCTGAATGGCCTTCGATCACGATGGAGCCAAAATGATGACACCAGTTGCCATTAAATACCAGTTATGCTCTATTTTTTATATCCAGGCCTTCACTGGCCTTCTTTTATTTTCATGACTGTGTAATATTTTCTGTATTCTGTATATTTAGTGTCTTCCTCACATTTCTGCTTATTATTTGTTTCACTCTTATTCATTTTAACGTCCTCTCTGCGGCACGTGCTCTGGAAACTTGACTCCGCAACAAAGTGCGTAAGACTTGTGTTAGTCTGCTTTAATCTGGCGGCGTCTTACAGGACGCCTCCGTTTCACGTGTCTTCTGTTTGTGTGTTCAGGGTGTTGAGGGAACAGTGGATAAGAGCAAAGTACGAGAGGAAAGAGTTCTCTGAACCGGGGAGGAATTTTACATATGAGGAAGGTGGGTGTGCAAACACACACACAAACACACACACACACACACACACACACGTGTGTGTTTGTGTGCACACATTCTGATAATTGAGCTCCGCTCATCTTCTGCAGGAACTAGAGACGGCATGTTGATGAAGAGAGGGCGGGACAACGGGCAGTTCCTGAGCAGGCGATTCGTCCTCTCAGAGAGGGAGGGGACTCTGAAGTATTTCACCAAATATGACGTAAGCAGCAGCGTTTATCGAGGCTTGCAGTGGTTGCGCACACACGCACACACACACACACACTCACTCTTCACATAACCATGACTGCAAAACAGCAGTAACCTCCTGTCATTAGACATTATCCCTGTTAAAGGTAGTTACTCACTCCACAACACACGCACATGCAACTACATCACAAATACCTTAATTAAAAAGTACTTAAAAGGCCCCCCAAAAAAAAAAAAATGCTGCACACAACTACCCGTAAAGGAACGAAATCACACATCTAACCAGAAGACAGAATATAAAATGAAATGGTAAACGCTGCTTCCTCTGCGTCTGAGCGTGCTCAGACAAGCTGAACCAGCAGTCTGTCCTCTCTGTCAATGTGGCTGATTCACTAAGCTGTTCACCACCCAAACCAATTAGGGCTGGAAGCGCTGGGATCACTTTGTTTGTCACAGTAACCCAGCTCAGGAGAAGTGGGAAGAATATATATATATATATATAAAAGAAAGAAAGAAAGGAGAAGGAGAATTAGCTGGAGTTTTCGCTTTAAAAGGACCGTATTTGATCCATATTCTCCTGATCCTTCTGCTTCCGTGAATAATACAACAAAAAAACATCCTCGTCCTGTCACAGCGACGATGAAAGTCAAATTCTGTGAAATATTCAGATACAATTTACCGTCTGAGCTCTCCTCGGCCTGTTTGCCTCATGATAACCCGAAAAGTGTAAAATCGAGTCAGTGCTCAGATTTGAGTGTCGTGTAAAGCAGCATAACTGAGTCTGTCTGTGTACATCCAACACAAAGACGCAGACGGCTGGTCCTCGTCCTATAAACTGAAGTCAGGACTGATTAAAGCACGGCGTTGTGATCAGTGATGCAGGCTTATGTGGGGATAATAATTCTGCATCACATTTTTTGTGGTTTTAAACAACACAATTGATGCTTTTGTGGTCAATGTGGACTGTTTCAAAAATTAAAGCTAACCCATAACAGGGAATTGAATTGAAGTATCCCCAGCCTTAAAGCACACCTAACATTGTTTTACCAAACTAATACTTCAGTGTGAAGTAGGAATATTGTTTATTAACACAACTTTGAACTGAATGACTCGTCCTGAAGTCCACAAGAGGATTAACGGGAGGAGGGACATCTATTAGTAGCTTGTCTTTGCAAATAAAGGTACAATATATATATAAATATTTATTCATTGCCTTTATAAAAAAAAAAAAAAAGATAACTTTTGCATTTTTTGTTATTAAGTTGTCATATGTCTTGAGGAAGTAAAGCCAGCGTCAACAAGGCGCTAAGATGAACAGTTTTTAGGATTATATGTTAAAGAAAGGCCAAAAAACAGGTTCAAAACATAAATGATGATTTCAAAGTCTCACCTTCAGGAAATATAGAACCAATACGGCATTTTCTCAGCCTGAAATTTCTTTGATTTTCAGTAATCTTGCATTTAGCCGAAATCTAATATCCTCCTTTCCTCCAGGCTAAGGAGCCCAAGGCAGTGATCAAAGTGGACACCATCAACGCAACCTTTCAGCCGGAGAAGATAGGCAACCCCAACGGCCTGCAGATCACCTACCTCAAAGACTACAGCACCCGCAACATTTTCGTCTACCATGAAAACGGGAAGGTCTGCGAGAAATTCACGATTATATTTGTCTCAACGGTGAAGTCAGTGTGGGACTCGAAGAACAACAATATTATTCAGATGTTGAGAGTCGTTTAAGTTGGCATTTGCATGAGATATTCATCAGCTGCCACACAAAGGGACTAGTTTACAGTGGGCGAGTCTTCAAACCTTTTAAAACCATCTATACCAATTTTTACCGGCTACTGGAATCCATTAGCAGCTGACATTCAGGCTCCGCATCAGTCCGTCTGTCGTTCACAGGCGCTCTTTGGGATATATGGAATCAGGCCAAGAAGCTGCGGGCTTTTTAAACACTTGAATTTCCATCTGTACCTTTTCAGCTTTAACAGCTGTTTACTTACCAGTTCAGCATCAAACTTCACCACAGCTGTGTCCAGAAGAGGAAACGCTGTCGTAAATGCGTCTCTGTCAGGTCTTTTCTCCGACTGCAGCTAACATGCTAACTAGCTTGTCGCTGATAGAGACTCACTGTAGCCCGAAATCTGCCCTGAAGACCCGGTACTGCTCAACAGGCATATTATATTGTAACACAATAATGGCCGAGACACAATCACCACCCACAACCCTAGAAAACTTACTGTAAAGAAATTAAACAGTGAGAACACACTGGACACTTTTATTAGCCAAATTTTTTCCTCTTTGGTTTATCTGTGGGTTAAATCAGTGAGGAAAAAAGCCTCTGTGAAATCTTATGCATATGGGAGGACCTTCCTCACTCTCTGTGTCTTCACCCCCCCCCCCCCTTCAGGAGATCGTAGACTGGTTTAATGCAATCCGTGCAGTTCAGCTTCACTATCTAAAGGTGGCCTTTCCCGGGGCGACAGATGCCGAGGTGAGCGCTCACACATCCACCACCCACCGCCGATGATCGCTGAGATTAAAATGATATATTCATATTGATTTCATACCTGTTAGTGAGGCAGTAGAATTAAAATGGATGAAGCCACATCAGCGCTGTCCCACCCATTACGTTGGCTCGCATTCTTTCTAGACAACATTAACCCCCCCCCCCCCCCCCCGTCTGTCCTCGTGGTGCTGTTCCTCATCCGTTATGTTTTCTTTGTTCCTTCAGCTGGTACCCAAACTTACCCGTAACTTTCTGAAGGAAGGATACATGGAAAAGACGGGTCCCAGGGCAAGTAACACAAACACACACACACACACACACACACACTTGTGTATATCAGAAATCAGCAATCAGAAGTACTTTATGAATCCCCAGTGGAAAATGTGTTTGTCAGAACAGAACAGACAGAACAAAGCGGTTGAAGATGAATGAATAAGATTAACAAAAATAGTGCGGTATTTACTGATAAGCATCAGATCAGTGAGAGTGAAGCAGCGATTCACAATCACAGAGTTGATCAGTCTGATTTCCAGTGATGCTCAGAGGTGGATTGGTTTACTCCTCTTATCCTTCTTTACGGCTTTTCCTCTGCATCTCTTTGTGGATTTTAATCCACTCAGTAGACCTCTTTAGATAAAAAAAAAAAAAAAAAAAAAAATCCACACACACAGAAAACAAAAACCTGCAGACTCAGCTTTTAGAGTTGTTCCCTGCTCTGAGGTCAGTCTCTCCAATTCAAAGCCTTCACAATCTCATCGTAGGTTGATCTTTTCATAAATCAGTAAAAAGACAGTTCATGCAGAGTTCGGTTTAAAATATAAAAGCTCAGGCTGAGGAATTGGGTGATTTGCAAATTTACAGCTGAAGCCCACAAGAGTCTAGACAGCAAGAGTGGGAGTCAGAAAATAAGGCTGTGTTGTATATTCTGACGCAGCAGGACGGGAGTTTATTTAGCAAGAGCTCTTTAATTTCATCCCTGAGAGTAAATCAGTTCACAGGTCGACCTCATTAGTAACAATAATTTCTACTTCTCTAATTGTCAGCCTTTACCGCTGAGTTCAGTCATTTTTGTTTCCTTCTCATGAACACACTAGACGTTATTGAATTTAATCAATTCATATTCTAATTAAGACACAGTTGAACTCAAACGGCTGCTTCACTGTGACATCATAATGTTCAGCATAAACACATCTGGTTATTATTCAGTGCTGCATCTTGGTGGACTGGAGGGACCATGAGACAGCGACTCTGTTTTTTTATTATTAATTTATATTTACGATAAGTGTAAAAGAGCATTCATTCATGATTCAACCATTATATTGATTCAAACAGAGAGAACATTAATCAAATCTGACCTTAATACAAAACTAATGCTAACATATTTTTCAGTTGAATCAACTTATCAATTTATCTGTCATGTTATGATGCACATAAAAAAAAAACCTACTATTCATACCGTACGATGTGCATACATCAAAAAAGGAGATCAGGATAGAATGAATGAAAACAAGTTCCCTACACAAACACACACACAAAAAAAATCTATCCAGGTTCAATTTGGATTTTTGATTCAAATTAAATTTCTCTTTACTCTCCCTGCTGTAACTGAATGGGAGTCGGGTTACGGGGGTAACCGGCCATGCTGCTCACCACCCGCCGCCTGACAGGCTGACTGACAGCCGAGAGTGCCTACCTGCCCGCCTCTGCACCCGTCGCTTTGTCAAGTCTGTCTGAGAGTGAAGGCTTCCAGCTGAGAATCAGCTTAATCCCCGAATATCAAACCCTCAAATGCGCTCACAAAATACAAACACGTGTGCGTCTCAAGGAAACCCACAAAGAGACATTTGTGCGTGTGCACGCAGTCATGCGCGGCTGAACCGAGAGCAATATGCATAAACTTCGCACCCTTTCGCTTGTAGCATTCAGACCGAGGCGCCAACACAAAGCGACCTGATCCTCAGTGACACAACCGGTTCTGTATTCAGACGCACAACAGACACAGACTGGCTGTCTAATCTCCGTCTGTCAGGTTGACAGATGAAAGGAGTCACTAACTTGCTGCGCTGGGCTCCAATTTGCTGAATGGATGCCATTATTCATTTCCTTCACACCAGGGAGACGTATTTGTAGAAGGCGTCACCGATGAATTGAGAAGGAAACAGTCGGTCGTTCAGGCTCGAGCCACAACAAGAATATCAAGCGATTTTATGAGGCGGCAGTCGGGGGGGGGGGGGGACCTGAGCATCCTGGTTATCTGAAGCGAAGAAATCATGCAGCTTGTGCGCTTTTGTGCTTCACTTTTCATGTTTTTGGGTTTGTTTGTTTTTTTTAGGGCTCTGTGATACATTCAGACGAGAGTGCAAACCAAAATAGGAAGTTTGATTTGGTTTTATATAACTTGAAAGTCCGGGATCAGGTTTGATGGTGCAGGGATAGTTTTAACAAAATACTACACAACTGATTCAAGCCATTAAAACTGAATTAAAAGTTTTACTTACTGTCTATAACTGGTCTTTATGCTAAATGTCTTCCTGAAATGCTCCGTCAGGTGTAAATGTCGAGCCCATTAGGTCTCTAAGATCTGGAGAACCTGCTCAGTTTGTTGTGTCTAGAGTTTAAAAATAGCCTTGAATCAACTGTGGGTGTCGAAAGAAGGCCCTGCCCTCCACTGCTATGATTTAATCTTTCACTTTAATTAGACATTATCTGTTTTCTAATAATTGTTGTTATTATTGTGCTTTTTCTGTCTGTTTCTTATGCTTCTGTTATTCTGTTTTGCGCATTATGTGACCTCTGTATGTGCTGCTGGGCCATTCAAATACATACATTTGTCTGGAAGGAAAAAACATTTCAGGGGGAGGTTTTCATAAAGTCTTGTCTTAGTCTGACCCTTTCAGTGGAGCATAGCTGCTTTACACAGAAGTATGGACAATAGAAAAGCCTTTTTGTGGGTCTGAGAGGCTCAACATTACTGATGAGGTTGTCGATAGCAGAGAGAGACCACTGCTTGTTGATTTAAGCTTGTGTATTTGCTGAACATCCTTGAGTAACGCTTGTATTTCCACCCTGATCAACCTTCACAGGTTTCTGCTGTAAACTGTAAATTCCACGGCGGTGACTCTCAGACGCCGTTAATGGCTTCTTTTTTTTTTTTTCTTTGACAACAATTAGCCTCCACTGACTTCTATCTGAATATTAACCATCACCTGGTTGATTAATTGCTAAAACGACCTTTCAAGAGAAAATGATTTAACATTTACTTATTCCAGCTATATTGGGTTTTAGATGGATGGTCAGACTAAAAAAGTCATTTCAAGGCCTTGTTGGGCGTTGGAAACTTTTTGGGGCTTTTTTTCTCTCTCTCTCTCTCTCTCTCTCTTTCTCTCTCTCTCTTTCTTTTCTTTCAATTTCATGAGTTGAAAAAATAATTGATGATGACTCCTGGCAGCCCGGCACACTTTAATATTTCACACTAAAGTAAGAGGAAACTCAGTTGGAGAACAACGTGTGAGTCATGTTTGGATTTTAAAACCAGACACAGACATCAGCCTCAGTACAAGTACAGCGCTCCCTTGTTTAGTGTCCATACATTCCTTTTTCTTTCTCAGTTTGATTGTCTGACTGTTTCCTTCTCTCTCTCCAGCAAACAGAAGGCTTCAAGAAACGCTGGTTCACTCTGGACCACAGGCGACTCATGTACCTCAAAGATCCACTGGTATGGCAAACATGATCACACTCAGAGGAATCCCTTCAATCTGACATCACTATATTTTAAACCCTTAACGTGACGCCATGACAGAGTGAAGTCAGCACTTTTAAAGGAGGCCACTATCGTTTATTTTGTGATCGAGTATTCTCTCTATAATATATATATACACACACAAAGCAACAGTCAAAAAGAGCTTGAGCGCTTTAAGTTTAAGTGCTGCATCATTGAAGACGCGCTTTTACAGTTTGCACTGGAAGCACTTGCCGTGTTCTTGTTTTGTTTTTTTGTTATATTTTTGCAACTTGAAATGGCCCCACGCATTCGACATTAGCCGTCTTCTCTTCTGTCATTTCTACGAGCACACCGCTTAATTTCGAAACGCTGTCCGTCAGTAATAACTCAACACAAAAGAGCATGTTGTATATTGAAATTGAATTATTCGACTCACTTGAGTAATCGTTTGAGGTCTTGTGGAAACTTTTGCCTAATTTGTCTGATGTCAGTCTTTGAAATATAGATAAGTTGTTAAAGTGGGAGTAACTGAAGATTTCTTTTTTTTGTGTGTTTTTATTGTGGCGGTTTCCACAGGGACTTTGCAGAAAGCCTTAAGAGTGAGTGGTGATGGTGGGGGGGGGCTAAATGCACATCAGAAAGCAGAGGAGGATTACCCCCGCTTTGTTGCTGATGTAATAGTTCAATGGAGAGGTGCAATAATTATAGGTGCCAAGTGAGTGAAAAGTCCGACTTGCCCTGAGAGTGTCTGACAAGAAAAACCGGTAGATGAAAGCAAAAGGAAGTCGAGTGTGGCCGGGGAATATGTGGAGGAAACTGATCTGCTTTGCTTAAAGAAGAGATGATCATGATCAAGCAGCATGACATTTAATAAGAATAATAAAAATATTGTTTTAAAGGTTCTGTCTCTGCTGAGGTGGCTTGAGTCGTGTTTTCTCAAAGGTGTCTTAAACTTGTCTCTCTTTTGTCTCCATCCGTCTAAAAGGACGCCTATGCCAAAGGTGAAGTCTTCTTGGGGAGCCGGGACCACGGTTACAACGTCTCCCTCGGTTTGCCCGCGGGCACTCACTGCAACGGCGCCTGGCAACACGGCATCACCATAGAAACGCCCGAGCGCCTCTTCCTGTTCACATGCGAGATGGAGAGCGACCAGCAGGAATGGGTGAAACACTTCAACAACGTCATGAGCGCTCCGATGTCCCCTCAGGAGTACACGAGTGAGAATTCAGAACTTTTAAAACCATTATTAAATATTTATTAACTATTAGCCTTTAAAATGAGCTGCTTGATTACTTTCTATTGTTTGTTAGTTTTATTTTTAAACATCACATCAAATAGCTGATATGCTCCTCGGGGGCTCTTTGGAAGAAATAATAAGCCACATCAGCAATCAGCACTCACAAAAGCAAAAAAAAAAAAAAACTAACTAATTCGGTATTTTAACAGATAATTATCGTCCAGAGAGCAGTTTCAGTGGAGCAGCTTCTTCTTGTAGTTCCTTACTGAAGCCCAAAAAAATAACTTGTTCACTGAATAGAGACGCTGCTTGTTTTACTCTGTTGAAATAGAGGATTAATATTTTGAAGCACTTACCAATCCTTCTCATTTCATCAATAAAATGCAATAAATTAAAGTAAATCCAGAGAACTGGGGTCCGATCAATGTGATACCCATCTGGACCACACATTTGTGATATGACATGCTTTTAAAAGCTGTCAAACATCCTTTATCTGCGACGGAGCGAAATACGAATACAAGCATTACTTTTTCTCTTGGAGCTGCGGTGACATCCTGGAAAAAAGTAAAATAAGGTATCTCATTACCAAAAGTGACTCAGCAGAGTAATGGATGATATTTGGTCATAAAACGTTGGAAATCAGGAAAATGTAGATTTTGACAAAATGTTCTGTGTGCATGAGTGAAGGAGCTCTGTTATTTTTTTCCTAACTTTGGACTTTCTTGTGTTTTTAAGTGGAGGCCATGTTCAAGCACAGGCCCTGACGGACTGCAGACCCACGGGACCGTCCCTTCCCCTCTCAGTCTGTCACCGCAGCATCTGACGCAGGACACACAACAGCTCTGACTCTTTCAGTCATTTTGGGAAACTCGACTCATCGCTCTCACGGTCCTACTGAAGGTTTTAACTAGTAACGTGGTTTTAAAGTTAAACAACATAACCAAGGAGGTACTTATTGGTGAATTAAAAATAAATGTGGCCAAAGGAAACATTAACACATGAATGTACAGCGGTAACCATTTCCATCTGATTTTGTTTTGGTGACAGCTTCATTGTTGTGGGGTTTTCCATTGTACTTCCAAAAGATCACTGTCTGGGCGGTATTACAACATGCCTCAGTGTGTAGCTGACCAGAACGCACTGTTAGTACCTGTTGTCTGAGCTAATCAACTACAGGGACATAAAAACCTAACACTTCCTTTTGACCACTTTTTTTTTTTAATTTCACGATAAAGTGATGCGTTTGAAATTTATAGGACTATTATATATTTAATAAGAGATCAAAGAGGAAAGTGACTTCTTGTATCAAGTGTTGTACATTAGTGGGATATGAGAAATTGGATACATTAATAGCTCAAAAAGGTACTTAAAAAATGTTCTTTTATCTTTTTCTTAAACTTTATTATTCCTCTCATGACAAAAGAAAAAAAAGCAAAAGCGCTGTCGCACAAAATATTTGTTTTCCATTTAACGTGCAAATAAAATCTTCAGATACACTTAGGTACAGTTTACATCTGGATTTTTGTTTTCAGTGAATCAGTTAGTTTTCATTATGACATGGAAACGCTGCAGAGCAGTACACGATCAAACAGCTCCTCCAAGTGGCAAACAGCACTAAAGTCTTAGTCAAAAAACCCAAAAATTCCCCAGTAAGGTCTTTTGTCTTGGTCCATTTAAAAGATCCTTTTTTTTTTTTAACTGAATATGTGACATTTGCTATCTTAAAGGCACTTCTCTGCTCCACCAAGGCTGACTGACATCATGTGAAATTCCAGATGATCACTAATAAAAAAATATTTTCTCTGAATATTCTGTACATTTCTCTGACCAGACTGAAGTCGAAGTCCACTGAGCGTAGACAGATGATGCTGCCAACTTTAAGTTGATAAATTTGGGGGGGGATCTAAAAAATGTTTTTACTGCAAACTGTGGAGAAAATTATGCCACTGTTAATAATTTCTGGGGTTTATAAAACTACACCTCAGAGCTCAGAGACAGCAGTTTGAGGCCTGAGAGGAATACCTCATAAATCAGTACACTCATGCTAGTTTGTCACCCTGGTGAGAAGGAGGTCGGACAGCAGAGAGAGAAAAAGAGCTGGAGGGAACGGAGGGAGAGGACCAAGACCAGAAAACCTCTGACAAACACGGACACAGCCGTCTTCTATCAAAGCTGGGAGATCAATGGTGGCTGGAAATTCAATGAGAAACCAAAATTTGTCTGCCATCAAAGTGGATCTGCAAATGAATAAAGGAGCAGCAGCAGAGCATCATGGGTGACGTGTATGAAACAAAAGCTCTTAATTCTTTGCCCTGAATGTAGAAGAAGAGAAAAGATGGTTTTTGACCCCGCACATCACGGCAAGAAGTTGCCATCTACGAAAGACACCGAGGATTCATCCCACAGTGAGACTCTCTGGAGATGCTGCCAAAATCCTCTCGAGCACACCTCGGCACAGTTTGTGTGGTAGAAAAGCAGCATCCTGGCTCACCGTGCCACCCTGCTGCTCCCCAAATGACCCTTGTCGGATACTCTAGCCCCGAGGCCCAGTAGAGAAATTCCTGCACTGCGTAACTGTGAACATCTCTCGTGTCTGAGGCTTCCTGATGTCTGAAATCCTCGCTGGAGGCTTCGACGCCGTGTCACTTCTAGTAGAAGCGTGGGAGCACATGGAGGACCTTAATTTTTTGCAAGATAAGAGCTACAAGCCACAGACATCTCTGTAGGGAGTGAAGCTGCATTTGCGTGGATTAACAAAATTGTTGCTTTCCTTTTGGATTCATCTTCAACAACTGATTCTAATAAAGCTCAAAGAGTTCAGACAACTCATGATACTCGTAACACATGATGGCTCTTAAACACTGAAGCTTGAGTTTTGGCTTTTCGTCTGCAATGAACTGCACTCCTAATGCCACTGTCGCTCCACAGCCGGGGCTTGTCGAGAACCCAGACGCTGGAGATGGAGCATCCCAGGAAAGTGGCGGTGGCGTCGGTGGTGGAGGCGGTGGGAGCCTGTGGGTGACCTCCCTGCTCAGCGCTTTGCTGATGATCATGTGTGTCATTGGCGTGGTGGGCAACACGTACACGCTCATCATCACTCGCTCGGCCGCTCTGCGCCGCACAGGCTCCATGTATGTTTACATCGTCAACTTGGCCCTGGCCGACCTGCTCTACCTCTCCACCATCCCCTTCGTGGTCTGCACCTACTTGGCCCAAGACTGGCTGTTTGGCGAGGTCGGCTGTCGCATCCTGCTGAGTTTGGATCTCCTTACTATGCACGCCAGTGTCTTCATTTTGGTGGCCATGAGCTTAGAGCGCTACCGTGCCGTGGCCAGACCCTTCAGCGCCCACAGGTCCTCTTCCCGGAGACGACGACTGGTGGCAGCAGTTATCTGGGTGTTAGCTTTTGTGCTGACGCTTCCAATGATGGTGATGATCCGACTCAGGGAGGGCAAACCCACCGCAACGGGTTTGGTCAAGAGGATCTGCTTCCCTACGTGGACCCCTGATGCCTTTAAGTCTTATATCACCATTTTGTTTTTTACCAGCGTTTTAGTGCCCGGGCTGGTCATCGTTGGGCTGTATCTCGGGCTAGCACAGCGCTACTGGGCAGCGCAGGCCAGTTTAGGAAGCCGAAACCGCTCTTCCCAGAGGAGAGGGCTCAAACAAAGAGTGGTGTCAATGATCTTCAGCATTGTGATGGCTTACTGGGCCTGTTTCTTACCTTTCTGGGGGTGGCAGCTCGCCAAACTCTTTTCTCCCGAGTCCCTGAAAGCCTTGTCTGCGGCCGCTCACAATTATGTGAATTTCTTTGTCACGTGTCTGACCTACGGGAACAGCTGCATTAATCCATTTCTCTACACCCTTCTGACGCGTAACTATAAAGATTACTTGTCCCAGAAAGGTCAGTCCGTAGGGTCGAGCAGGGCTGACCCCGGGTCAGCGGTGACCACGCCACTGCAGGACCTTTAGAGGAAAATTGAACAACAGCAGAGAAAATGTTATTAATTCCCTGGCCTGAGAAATTGACATTTTCTAACATATTCTTGTAATTTTGCACCAAATTGACAAGCAGCTTTTGATTTCTGTTCATTGTTATATAATTTAACTCATGTTAATCTTACAGGGGCTAATGACACAGATAATAGTACTTAATTATTGACAGACATATTTGATTCCAGATGGTAATAGTTTATTTAAAAAAAAAAAAAAGTTGTAAAATTGGATTTCCAAAAATCCTGAGGAAATTTTTTATAAGAAATTCTGATCACAAGAATCATTTTAATTCATGTAAAGAAAAAAAATCTAATGGTTGAATGATGGTCAGATTTTCCCTCCACTTTCCCATTCACCATCCACTGCACACACACACACACACACACACGAAGGCGAAGTATATTTCATCTCCTTCCAGGGAATGTGGTCGCATCGTGCCACATTCCTCGGGCTCGTATCACGGCTCTTTTGAATCCACATGTAAATTGCCTCCGTAAGCGTGTGCTTCATCTCACCTCTGTTGTATTTCATCCCTCGTTCCACATTAACCTGATTTATCCTTTTTTATGTGCTGTATCCTGAAAATCCAGTTTAATGTATTGGCCCCATGCTCATTACATTTTTATGTTCTTGCATGTTTGTTCTTTTTTTGTGTACACTTTTTCTTTGGGTTGGTATCACTTTGAGTCACCATTCTGGACAGAGTTGCATTTAAAAATGTCCAAATTTTGATTCATTAAAACAGTTGACTCTTTCTTTTATATTTGTTAGTTATAACTGTAACTCCTAATATCTCCATCACATGGATGTTCCCTGAAGTCAGAAGAAAACACATAAGTTGTAAATGAAGATTTATAATTGGAGATGATATTGTATGGTGTGTGTTTGTGAGCAAAGGACATAAAGGCAGAGATGTTATGTTTCTTTTTGTCACGGCATTTATTAACAAATCCAGTGACTGAACAGATGTGCTGTAGCTCCCTCTTAAGGCCATCCCTTGTTATTACAATAACCATGTTGACATTCATTTTTGCTGTTATAGTTCAAGAAGCCTGAACAGGAACAGAAGGCCTGTTTAAGCAGCAAACATCAGGTGGGCAGGCCAAGAACGAGGGGAGAGGAAGCGGTCGATGTCTACTTGATCTTGATGCCGATGATCTTTGCATCGTCTCTGACGTCGAAGTACTCGTACTTGACGTCACCCAGGCGGTTGGGGAAATCCATCATGGAGCCGTCAGGGAGCTTGATGTAAAACGACTCCATGTTGAAGTTGATGTAAAACTGATGTGTACAAAAGAAGAGAGTGAGACAAAACAGACAAAACACAATAAAGATAGCTTAAATTCAAAAAGAATGACTGAACCAGCCTTTTGAGCAGAAACATGAGGATGTTTATCTTTCTGCGGTTAATCTTTATGAACCTTTATATTTATGGCCCCTCCACAAATTTACATCTCTGGGTCTATTGACCTAACAGTGTCACAACAGAAACCAAGCCCACTAATTCAATCTATGTGACTAAGCACTCTGTAAAATTTGTCAAATTTGAGCATGGGCCTAATGACTTTGACAATTACAGTAAAAAAATATATTTTTTCAATCACAGCAGGTCTGAGAAGTGTAGTCACACCTGAGCACCATCTTAAAGCTTCTGCTGTCTAAACAACCATAAGATGCCTTTGCCTTGGATACTTAATATAATTTCTTTTAGCAATTAGATTCATTAGCAGCACAATTTTGCCGTCAAATTTATCTTTGAAATATTGAGACTGATTATTATTTTTATTTTCTTTTGCACCAAACTATGGAGACAATAAATACAATAACATATGGGGTTCTGTTAGTAAGACCCTTCTTGGTCTTATAGCCGTAACTGTTATTGATTCAGTTAACTGACTTGACAACTCTCGAACTACCAGTATTTTGCAGTATAGTGTATTACATCAGACTGAACCTTGTAGGGTTTAAAGTGTGTGAATGACTAAATGATATGTTAGACCAGCCTGAAAGCTGCCGTGTTGCACCAACAGACCTTGCATTCCTCCCCACGCGAGAACGGCAGGAACTCGTGACGCTGTTCGTCACCCCAGCTCCCCCCAGACATGGAGTTGCAGACAATGTTGTCACTGTAAAAGCGAGGGTTGAAGTGCAATGCGATGTTTTCGGAGTCATGGCCGATGTTGATGGAAAAGCTGCAACAGAGACGGGAGACGGGAACGTAGAGGTCAAAAGGACACAATGAAAAGGGAAGAGGTGGATGAAACATTAACCTCTCTAACAGTACGATACGTCTATTTCCTCCTAATTAGACTTCAGTGGGCCATCATATGAAAGCAGAAATTACAGCTGTGAAGTCGAACATTTTCAGAAAGTGTCAGCACCTGAAAAAGTGATATCTCACAAGGCGACTTACGTGTTGCAGTCGTCCTTGGGCTTGATGCGAACTTTGAGCTCCTGCCCCTCCTTGAATGTCATATCCTTGATTTTCTGTAACGAGGAAAGGATGGATGGATGAGTCTTAGGTGAAACAACCCTTCCATAGATTTAAAGAAACTGTTTTACATCGGCAACTTTCTTCTGCAGAGAATAAGAGTGATTCCAATGAAGATCCCATTTACAGCTATAATTCAGATCAGACTATTAATATCTGACATTTTTTCTGCTGTCATTGAGTGTTTGCTCACGTTGGGAATTGTGTGGTTCCTTTCTGTAACACTGTGAGGGTTTGACCTTAGTCTATACAAATAATATTAATAAAAATTAAAAAGAGTGCAACGGTGAAAAGCAAAAAAAAAAAAAACCCTTTTAAAAAATTTTTAATGTTTAATTTCATTTTAATTTCAGACTATTTAAAAATGGATCTAAACGACTGTTTGTACAGTGAACTGTTGAGGGAGAATTGACTATCGCAGGTGTTATTATCTTAGCTGTAGATGATCAACCAGGGTAAAAGAGCGTACCCACAGTTGTAAAGGTACCGTAACAGGAAGGTCCTGTATTTGCTCACTGACATCAGATCATCATGCAGAGGCAGTAAAACTATAAAGAAGCGCCTTTACAGAGACCATCTTCCATGCTTCATCGACAGATACTAGATAAGTACATTGCCACACCTCTCTGCAGAGTATGTGAGCCAAACTAACAATTAGAATTTAAAAAAGCTAATCTATGTAAAAAATAATTGGCTGCATTTCCAAAACTCATCTTGGCATGCCAAGAATTTTCTTCAAAGGTCTGTTCACCCAATCAGTAAAACAATAAATACCAGTGACTGTGGCCCTTCTTATCTATGTATATGGACAGGGGGCATCACCTGACATGAACACATGAACTTTAACCTCATCCCCGGATACCTGGTACCACACCCATAGCTACCCCAATCCATACCATCCGAAATATATTCTTTCAAGTCATGTCTTATCCTTTATCTCACATTAGCGCAGGTTTATCATTGACTTATTAGGGCAAAGTTCTGGAGAATAAGTAAATGAAGTCATACTTTATTAATCCATGTGGCGGTTTGAGTTATTTGAATTGTTTCAGAGCAGCGTGCATCATCGGAGCACGATCCATGACTTCTGTTCCCAGGCCACGGCCAATGTATTGCACCTAATAATGCATTTAGGTCTCTCAGCAATCAAACAGGTTAAAGATTTTTTACTCTGAGATAACTGAGGTGAACACTTCTTTGGATTTTAATTAGCTACTTAATAAAGACAAGAGTAAAGCCATTCCTGGATTTAGATACATGGGTATAGGTGCATGTTATCAAATCACATTAATAGGGAGAACAATTGAGGTACCCATGAATTAATCTTAATGTTCAGCAAAATTCTCAGCAAGAAAACACCGGCGGATAAAAAGAAATCAATATCTAGCAATAAAACACACGAAGACTAAAAAACCTTTCCTAACTTTCCTGTCGATTTAATTTAAGACACCAGCACTTGGATAATCAGTTAAAAAACCTCTTTAAAGTGTGACTCTTCAAAATCATTGAAACCCAAACTGTGATTCTGAAACGTGTGAATATGTGTCGACAGCAAGATGAACAGTATATCTCCCATGTGTATATTTATAATTATATCAAACATTAAAGTTTGGTTACAAGCTTTTACAGTCAAACTTATTGGAGATATTTGTGCATGTGCAGGATGAAGAAATGTGCTGTTGAATGACGCTCTTCAGGCCACTTACCATCTTGGCTGTCTTCAGTGGGTTCCGCCTTGAGTGACAAAGTTCTTCGGGCAGGTGAGTGGTTTATATCACACCGGTGATGTCAGGGACAGAGAGCAGCCAATGGGGAATGAGCTGTTAAAAAAAAAGGGGGGGGGGGGGGGGGGGTCCCTGTTCTGCTTCAAACTACAGGATGTTGGTTAAAGTATCAGCCAGATGGGTCATAACTTGGATAAGATATGAGATTTCTGTGTATCTTAACATATACACACAAGATTGGCTTGACAGACTTAATGTTTTTTTTTTAAAGGTCCACTATCATAATGAAAATCAAACTGTCCTCACCATAAACTAGAATAATTGGTTACTAACTGACTTGTGACAATGGCTGAGATTTGATGAATTTCTCATCCATTTCACTTATTTGACCAAATAAGTCACAAGTGTTGCTTCAATGTCATATGTTTAATCTTGTATTTGGGAACAAGTGTCCCTCTATCCCAGAGCTGGAAAATTAGAGAATCCTAAAATCAGGCTACAAAGTGGAAATGAATTTAAGTACCAGTGGACATGTTTTTCTATTAAAATGTCAATAAAATGCCATGACATGAAAAAATGCAGGAACTACATTACTCCTGACCCAAGCCCGAGCATAATTAAAAACCAGAAAGTTCAAGTATCAACAGAACACGTCGGCTTAGTGAACAGAAACGTTAATTTCACAACTAGATTTTGGCTCTTTTTGGATTGTGTCATACACACTGAAAACATCTGGAGCCTCCACGTTATGGTGGACATTTGCTGTCATGACCCCTTCAGAAAGAAGGCTAGATGTTGACCACGCCGTGACAGTATAGTCTGCTGCAGTGTCCCCCATAAGAGTAAAGGCTTTGTTTCCCCTGGTTTACACGGTGATTATGGTGAGAACGCCTGAAAGCCTATTATTTTCTATGGGTGCTATATCAAAAATGTGGGAGGTGGCCAACTTGATGGTTGGATGGTGTGAAAGAATTCAAAATTTGCAGAGATTTTTTGGATCATTTAACCTGCTTTTCACCTGTCAAATTGAGAACATATGGTCACGTACACACTAAACGTCAGACTTTATCCATCACTAAATAAAAAAAGAGAGTATGATTTGGGTTTAGGGGAAATAGTTATTTAATTAATTGTATTGATTGCATCTGAACGGGAAAAAACACTTTAAACTTGTTAACGTTTGAGTGGAAGTGTAAATAAAGACAAACGGTGGAATAATTAATATTTTTTTAAACCCTTTTTTAAGTTGTTTAACATCATTATGTCATTAGTGTGCGTGGGAAACGGAGAAGGCATCTCAATGACGTATCTCCTGACGCCAATACACACAGGGCGTGGCTTCCCTCAAGCTAGCCAATCCCCTGTCTCCCTTTCGAAAGTGGGCATGTCAGACAGCCAGTGCTAACAAACCGAAGCTAACTCGAATAAACAACCGAGTTAGTTTGTCGGCTAACTAGCAAATCCTGGTACGTCTCCGTTTTCATCAGACGATTTATCATCTAATTCGCCTTCGTTAACCGAAGAAGTGTTCTGAAAAAAACAAGAAAAAGATCTAAAATCTAGCTGACACGTTATAGTCATGAGGATTTATTAAACTGCTTTCCCACTATAAGAGTGTGACATGTTGAAACGGCTGTTTCGTTTGCATAACTCGTAGCTAACTGCTAGCTGTGATTGTCAACCTAACTTTGTGGTCTTTGCTAACGGTTAAAGGATAGTTTTTTTTTTTTTTGCTGCCCTTTGCGTTATTTCTCCTTCCAGAAATGGCGTCGGTAACGGCGACAGAGCCAGCGATATGCCCGGCTTCAATACCGGCAACGGACGCCATAGTGCCCGCTTGTATGTTTGCACCTGACCGGGGATGTGCGGAGGATCCGTGCGGCGAAGAGGGCTTTGAAGACGGCCAGGGTACAAACGGCGAGTCCGCGGATCATTTAGACTTAAGCAACAAGGTGGGCCTTCGATGCAAAAATGCACCCAGTAACGCTCAACTTTTAGGACACTGCAGCCAAGCAGCGTTTTGTTTTGATTCAGTAGAAATGGATTGCGTGTCGTTGCATTGCAGAACCTCCGATGCATGTAAGCTGCACACAACGCGTTATTTTTTGCTGGCTGTGCAGAAGTCAAGAAAGTGACACGTATGTTGCATGCGTGTTTGGCTGCATGCAGCTGGCGTGTTTCCAAGCCGTAGGCTACATCTTCTGTATGTGCAAAATTTGCATTTATTTGTATACTTTCATTA